>CM053788.1:208748730-209071230 GCA_028749045.1 Cupressus sempervirens | reverse complement strand
TACCACTACTCCACCACTTGGAACCCCATTGAATAGATGCCCACTAGAGATGATGATTCAAGCTTAAATCAAAGTGTTCAGTCAAGTTTTATAAAAAATCTTTGAAACATTAGATACCTTGGATCATATTACTAGTATATCTTCACAAGTCCAATCTATCAGTTGGAATGCTAAATATTGTAACTTAAATTAACTTGCAAGTCTCTCTTTAGTTCTCTCAGATGCTTAGCCTACTATTATAATTTAGAATTAATTTGCAAGTTTCTCTCATTCTTCTAGATAGTTAGCTAGATAAATTTGCAACTAATTTACTAAGTTTCATGTTAAGACTAAATTCCTTATAGCTGTTATGCTACTCAAAGTCTCTACTTCAATCCTGAGCATATTTTGTCAGCTGCGTGGTTTTTTTCTTGAGGGCTATTTTTGTATATGCTTTCCATTTAATATATGTTGCAAAATTTGGGAACTCTAGGCTATGTGTGTGTCTTGGATCTTGTTTTGTCATGTGCTTTTGTGTGAAGCTTGTGTTTCTCCCTTGACATCTTCTCCATTTGGTTTCATTATCAATTTTTTTTGATGGATGGTAAGACCCTTAATTTATTTGCAATGTCTTCTTCTTGTGGGTGTGATAGACCTCCTTGGTGCTTTGAGTGCCATCACAATTTATTATGTTGGTCAAAATTTTCCCTAAAAAAACATTTGCCCAAATACTTCAATCTATGCAGTTTCATACTCTGGAGCAAGTATCAAATAGGGATTGTCCCACTCTCCCCATATTCCATATCTCCTAAATGATTTCCTTTGAGCATCAACAGTTTTCTTGGCAAATTAAGCAGCTTTCTTTCTTAGTTTCAATGGTGTGAGCTCTTTTCTTGCCTCTTGGTCTATGGACTGTAGAACTTTGTGCTCAAGCATCTCATATCAATTTTCCCTTGAGATATTTTATGCATTGCTGCCATGACGAAAACCTTCTCTCCAAATGAATAATTGCCCAATCCATAGCCCACAACAAAGATGAAGATTGTCCATCTATGGTGCAAGTTAATCACTATTAATCACTGGTGCAAGTTAATCTCATATATATATATATATACATACATATATATATATATATATACATACATATATATATCTATACATACATACATATATATATCTATACATACATACATATACATATGTATATGTATATGTACATATACATATGTATATGTATATACATATACATATATATATTATATATATGTATATGTACATATACATATACATATACATATGTATATGTACATATACATATACATATGTATATGTACATATATATATATATATGTATGTATAGATATATATATGTATGTATATATATATATATGTATGTATATATATATATGTATGTATATATATATATATATATATATATATATATATATATATATATATATATGTATGTATATATATATATGTATGTATATATATATATATATAGATTTATATATGTATATATGTATATATAAATGTATAATTTATATACATATATATTTACAATTGTATTTATGTAGATATATATGTTTAAATGTATGTTTCCATATATGTATATATGTATGTATGTCTACATATATATATATATATATATATATATATATATATATATATATATATATATACAAACTATCTCCCATAAGTATATATACCTATATATGTATACATATGCAGATTTGAATCATTAATATGCTCTCCTCTATATACCTATACCTACAATTCATGTTCATGAAAAATATAAGCACCATTATCTTGTTATCTTTGTGAATGTGTAACATACTTAGTTTTTGGAGGTTCTTCTATTAGAAATGCTCCCCTTGTATAAAAGGAGATATGCCTTCTTAAAGACCCTTATAAAGGGCATCTGTAATATATATAGGACTCTGGTCTTGGGCTATACCAGGGGTTTTCTTTGCCCTGTTCTTTTTCCCCTAGTGCCTACAGTTGAACAGGGTAAAACTTTTGTAAAATCTTTTGATAATATAATATAAAGTCTTGATTACTATTGCGTATTAATGAATTTTATATCATATTAATGAATGTTATGTGATTGTATTGATGGAATGATATAGTTCATAAATGGATGAATGAAATGAATGAAGTATGCAATTAGATGTTAATGGGGAATTTAGATTGATGTTATGGGGAGGGAGGTGAGGCTAGATGAGTTTCCACCTTCATGTGGTTGGCCTTGTTAAGTAGAGAATATTATAGTATTCTTGAAACCAAGTGAAGCTCAAAATAACATACCAAGGAATCGCAAAACCCAAATCCATCTACCTCTCATATTCTCATCCCAATAAGTCATCTTTTTTGCCACTTTTATTTGGAAGGGTCTATAGCCTAATTAGTTCATCATTTGCATATCCTAAAATCATAATGCTCCAAAAAAAAGAATGATGTGCTTGAATAATGTATACTATTTCTTTCACCCACTTTATTTGGATGCCAATTGCTTGCATCACCAAGTTGAGGTAGTGTAACTTGTAAGCTGCCCAAAATATGTGCTCATATCTCACCTCAACTGATGCAAACTCTACAACTTTAATCCACCAAAATCTTCTTAAGTGCCTAGTAGCACCCAACCCAATGCAAGATGCCAAGCAAGGTTACCAGTCTTTACCCAATGTTGACCTCTATCTCTCCAAGTGGACTCTACTTCTCTAAGGTCTTACCCCCTTTCTAGGGCTCTTAGAAAACTTGGGTCAAATTAAGGCTTTAGCGGTAGTAGACCTCAATTAGTCCAAATATGGAAATTTAGGCAAAATGATTTCAAGGCTTCAAACAAAGACTAGTTTTGTCATTCCTAGTCCTATATACCTTAGTTTTTATTAAATACAAATACAAGAACTCCACCACTTAAACTTTGATTCAAATATGACCCCATTTTCCAACAAGATTATCTAATATGAATCCTAAAATCTCTTTCCATGATAGTGGTTGACTTTGACATGATTTTTACCAAGTTCATTTTTGTGTATACATGTTGGAATGGAGCATTGGGCTTGCTAGATTCACCAAAAATTCTGGCATGGTGCTCTCTAGAATATCCATGAAGTATGAAATTAATGCTATTGTAGTTTGAGCTAAAGTAGACTCATATTTTGGTGTTATGTATGAAACTGGTAAATAGAGTGGAAAGAGATAGTATCTTACAAAACGAATAAAAAATGTTTAAAAGGTTTGGTAGACTGTGGAGACCATAAGAAAACTTCTTTGAAACTTACTATACTTTTGTTTCCAATTTAAATCTATATGTAGTGTAATATGATCCGTGAAGCAACATTATTTTTGTTAGATTTTTTGAAGCATAATTTGCTAGAACATGCACATCTTCAAACTAAGGCAAGTTGTTAATATGATCATGAATCAACTAGCTTTTAAACCTAGTTTAAAAGTACACTAATGTGTAAAGTCTAGAAAGAGTGAAAATGTATCTATTTATACATTGTTGATTGTAGAAATTACTATGGTTTTTTCTTTTCTAATTTTATTTTCCTTGCAAGTTCTTGAGATTAATTTGGTCACTTTCTCTAATGTTGCTAATGCTAGCTTGGCAAATGGAATTTTCAATCACTATGATCATCTTCGTATAGCACAGTTGTGTGAGAAATCTGGTTTATATATGTGTGCACTTTAGGTAGGTGATTCATTGGGAGTACACTTGAGCTTTAATATAGATTGAATATTTTTTTATGAAATATTGTTTATATGAATTTTTGCGGAAATCTTTTTTAGGTTTACTCCATTTTTCCTTATGTCAAATGCTTTCTTAGGAAATATTTATGCATCACTAATATTGTAAGTTTGGTTACAACACTATATAGAGTTGCCTGATATCAAACATGCCATTGTCAACACCCACGCTATTGAGCCACAAGTCTGTGAAACATCCTGTGCTCTTGAAATTGAATATGAGGTGCTAAACTTAATTGATTTTAGTAGTACAAGGTAACAAGGTTCATTGATATAAATTATGTGTCATAGTTCATTTGTCTACAATATATATGTAACATGTTTTGAGTGAAATTTACTCAGAAATTAATAGCATACATTATTTTTTCTCAATTGGGTTTTAGGAAGCACATGTCTATGATTGTTCATGATCCACATGGTGAGATTTTACTTTTATGCAAAGGTGTTGATAATGTCATTTTTGAGAGATTTTCTTTGGAAGTAGAGGAGTGGAGATACAAAACACTGGAGCATTTGAAGGAGTATGGAGAAGAAGGCCTTAGAACTCTGACTTTGGCATATTCAAAACTTAATGAAGAATCCTAATTGGATTGGGAGGCAAGTGCATTTAGATGCAAGTCTTGTTGTCTATTGGTGTATTCTTCCATGCTGAATTAAAGTAATAGAGATGAAAACGTGAATTCATTCATTGAGATCTATTTCTATTTCATTTAATCGTAATCATTTTTAACATGTATAGAAGAGATGGATCAAAGCAAAATAAGATATTATTAATTCTAATGAATAGAGTCAAAGTATGGAATAGTTAACTGAAGAAATTGAAAGAAATTTGACTCTTATTAGAGCCATTGCCATTGAGGACAAGCTACATGTGCAAAACATTGAGAAATTTTGAGTTTTCAAAAAATTAGAAACTTTTATAGATTACACTCAGAGAGTCTTGATTTACTCATTATAGTATGATTCCTTTGGATTATTACTGCAACTTTAACAAAGATAAGTAGGAATTATTGAGGCAATGAGTTTGACTTAAAAACTACATTGTTGAATCTTGATAACAATATCACAATTTAGCAGAGATTTGTGTGTTTTATTCTACTAAGATTTCCAACATCATAAGTTTCACAAATTCTTCTTAATAGCGTTTTTCCCTGTATTCAAGTCTCAAATAATATCTTTAGAACACTTTTTATGAATGTTGCATGCATACAAATATATAGATGTATAGAACCTGGTATAAATCCCTCACTTGGTTTTAATGGGGATATTATTGCACATTTCTATGTATGCATTGCACATACAAGGCATTGACTCCATAAAGTGAGGCTCACACCTTATTAAAATGTTATTTATCCATCTGGAAAGTAGTCTTGTTTATGTGTATAGGTTGCTCTCCTATATAAGCATACGTATGTAGTATGTACCATACATGTATATACATGTGTGCACACACACACATATGCATATTATTGCACATATATATGCATCTATCACTCTCTTTTTCTATAGATATTTGTCTAGCTAGAATTTTACAACTTGCTAGCTACCATATCTATGTTCTCACCACTCCTATTTTTTCTTTCACAAATGACAACATCAAACATAACTAGATTGGTATGCCACAAACTAGCCAATTCTGGCAAAGTTTTACACCACAAACCACAGGCCAAATTTTCATATATCTCATATTGAAAAATGCATTATAAGTTTGTAAAGAAGAAACATAAATTCTTTGCAAAAGCATGGCAAGAACTTCAATTCATAGGTATATAACAAGTTTTCTTGGACCCAAATCTAATAGCTGCTTTAAGTGTATTGCCAATTATTGCAATCTCAAAAATAAAATCTAGTTACTCATGTGACAATTTTGAAGACTTAGAAAAAATCTCAAATGGTGATTCATGTATTGTTTAGCTTACTAAATAGCTCCTTGACATAGAATAGAACTCTCTTTGGTGACTAGGCTACTCCCAAAATTAGTCTCAAATCTTTAAGAATGTCCTCAACCCCCAACAATGTAAAGGAACTACCTAATGGAAGGTACTTAACTCTCCACAAACTGACTGCTAATTTATGGTTGCATAGATCTTCAAACAACTTGATCACAAATGTACATCACTAAGAACTTTGTGGGTTGTGGCTTAGAATATAAATTTCCATGCAATAATGGATGAATCTAAATACAAATCTCACAAATGCTAAGCCTACAAGCTTTAATGAAAACTATATTGATTTCCTTTTACAATAATGCAGACTTGGATATATCCTTTTCTTAGACATTACTTACAAAATGCATGTGAATACTCATCTATAGATGACTCTTAATAAAACAACACATACAGAAAACCAGTAGAGTACTTCTCACAATTTATAACCAATAAAAATAGGAGACCTACAATGATCACATCTCCAACATGATACATGGCAGATAAAATTTACAATGACATTGTCCTCAATCCTTCCCCCAACCTCAACGCCAACAAAATAATCTCAAAACCATGACTAAAGAAATGTTCAACGATGAGGTGCAAATACCTAACCTAAGTAGAACACTTGTTAGTTGCACAAATGCTAACATAAATGTGAATTTCTAGTATTAGTATTCATTTGAATATTACAATGGAGATCTACAATTGC
Source organism: Cupressus sempervirens (assembly GCA_028749045.1). Taxonomy (NCBI): domain Eukaryota; kingdom Viridiplantae; phylum Streptophyta; class Pinopsida; order Cupressales; family Cupressaceae; genus Cupressus; species Cupressus sempervirens. The sequence goes on along the minus strand of CM053788.1, from coordinate 209,064,861 downwards.
TATTCTTGTCAGAGTTTTAAAGATGTCTATAGTTGGCTATCAACTTACAGAGGTTCAAATGGTTATTTATATGAGTTTTGGTTACTAGTGCTATAGTGTTGCTATAGTGTTCTTGAGTCTAGAGGATGTGTATTTGGTTCAGTGTGAATTAGTTTTGATGATTTTAGAGGTTGTGATGTTGGAATTACTCTCATATCTTATCTTTATGTTAGTAGTTGTTATTCATGATTCTAAGTACCACAATCTATCTTTTGATTTTTTTTGAGTTCAGTAGTTTCAGTTTTCTTGTGTTTGGTGTTGAAGATGAGTCAACTTTCATGTTGGAGATGTTTTGAAGGTTCTTGATAGTATTCATGCAGCTTGGTGGTGTTATTTGATTGTGTGATGACTATGTTTTGGTCTGCATCAATTGAAAAGGAGTTGAATTGCTTGATTTCTAGTGTCCCTCTAGATACTTCAACTCAGCTTTAGCCAAAGCCATGCCAGGTGAGAGACTCCAATGAATCAATTTCCAGCCTCTGTAAATGTGGTTCTAAAAAAAAATTTGCCCAAATACTTCAATCTGTGTAGGTTCATATTCTGGAGCAAGTGTCAGATAGGGATTGTCTCACTATCCCCATATTCTGTATCTCCTAAATGATTTCCTTTTAGTAGATAACTTGCTATGCATAGTTGCCAAGTTCACTTATTGTATCAAGAATATTAATGAAGAAGCATATTAATTACTGTCAGTATTTAAGACAGTTTGATTAGTTACTGTCGATGCTTTTTAGACATTCTATAAAATAGTTCACATGCCTTGTGTATGATTTGACATTTTGCATGCATCCTGCACTCTCTCATCTAGTTGATGATGGATTATAGAGAGTGATCTAAAATGATGATGCTAAAAAACACACAATAAAATCCAAAATGAAATTGCATTACAAATGGATTGTGGAAATCAGATATTGTTAATTTTGCATGCATGTCTACCAGGACAATCACAACTTAAACATAAATAAGAGTGATCTAAAATGATGATGCTAAAAAACACACAAAATCAAATCCAAATTTAACTTGTATTACAAATGGGTTGTGGAAATTTGATATTGTTAATTTTGCATGCATGTCTACCAAAACAATCACAACTTAAACATACATGCATGCAAAATTAACAATATCAAATTTCCACAATCCATTTGTAATGCAGGTTCATTTTGGATTTGATTGTGTGTGTTTTTTAGCATCACCATTTTAGATCACTCTCTATAATCCATCATCAACTGGATGAGAGAGTACAAGATGCATATAAAATGATAAATCATATGCAAGTCATGTGAACTATTTTATAGAATGCCTAAAAAAAATTTACGCCCAAGTGTTGGTCAAAATTTTTACCAATGCTTGGAAGTTTGAGATGAAGCATTGGTCAAAATTTTGACCAATGCCTGGTAGAAATTGCACCAGGGTTGTGGGAAGTTTTTGATCTATCGATTGGTCAAAATTTTGATCTACCAGTAAGTTGGTCAAAATTTTGATGAGAAAAACTTTGACTAATTGGTTGGTCCAAATTTTGACCAAACTGGATTGAAATTTTGACCAATATTGGTCCAAAAATGAGGTCAAATGTACTAGTGTTTTGAGACCTTGTGTAGAAAAGACATTATCATATTGTCTTGACCATGATAGTGATACTCATAGTAATATATTGATTCATTAAAGGTTAGATCTATATGGTTGGGAACAAAACACTATGATTGACCTTGAAGTGCATTGAGGTTATTTATTTGGTTTAAAGTGTGCATTGGGAATGTTTGGATCATTTCATGTGTCACTATTGTGCCATAGTCACAGTATGAAATTTCAAATCAGATTGTGATGGAAATGGTGAAGCTTCCATTGGGAGTTTGTTAATAAATCCTTTATAATCACCAAATGAGTTTGACCCATCTGATCCTATTTAGAAGGTGTTATGATTGATTTAGTGAAGGTTTATTGGAGTGTAAAGTTGGTAAGGCATTTGGGAAGAATTGATGGGACCATATATTTTTGTTTAGTTTTGATAGGTTTAGTTTGAGCTTCTTTTGGTTTTGAGAATCCTTTCATATTCTCCACTTAACAAGGCCAACTACGTGAAGGTGGAAGATCATTTGGCCTCTCCTCCCCCCTATACCCACTCTAAATTCCCTACTAAAAACTAATTAAATATTTCATTCATTCATTTTAGAAGTATATCATTGAATCATTATAATCACATAACATTCATTAACATGACATACAATTAATTAATACATATAAACATTCATCAATATTTCATGAACACATCAATCATTATATTCACATAACATTCATTAACACAACATATTATTCATTTATAAGTATAAACATTCATCAATAATTTGTGAACACGTCAATCATTATAGTCACATAACAATATTCAATAACATGTAATAAAATTCAATAATAAGCAACATTCATAAAAAATCATCAACACATTCATCATCAAACAAGGTTTTTAGCATTCATTTCTTCTTCTTTTTTTCTTTTATTGAAGATAAAGGCTAATATTCACATCATGACTATCTTCAACATTCTCCTGTGGCTCTTGTGGTTATGATCTTATGACATGAGCCTTCCTCTTCTTTTTTCGAGGACAAGGCTGATGTGCCCCTACAGTAATAAATAAATGGGTATAATTCTAAACATTTTAAAAATTATTATAAGTATTTCATTATTCTTAAGAACATAATAGGGATTTTTCTTTACCTGATAGTTCCACATCATCTACTATCACATTTTATTCACCCTAACCTACACATGCTCAACACTAACATCATGCTCTGCATACTAAAAAAATACATGAGGTTACACCAATTGTAATTCAAGATGTTGAATTTTATTAATAATTACATAGGATTTTTGCCTTCGTCATCATGAGTAAGATTTGTGCCAAGAGTAGAAGGTTGCAGTGAAATGTCATATGCACATTGTTATCACTATTTAAAATTAACATCAAATAGATTATTTCTCATGAAGTTCTCAATTTCTATTATTGGGTAAGTGCACCAAGTTGTGGTGCCAAAAAGATGAGACCTTTTTTTTTTTCTAGTTTTGAAAAGAGCATACACGCTATGGCTTGGGTATCCCAAGCCATAGTGCATACGCGCTATAGTGTGTACGCACTATAGCGCACACACACTTTTCAAAACAAAATATTTTTATAAAGCGCATACATGCTATTAAGAATTACAATTAAAAATATTTTTCTTGTGTGCTCTCCTTCAAGTTTCCTTGTGGTTGAGCATGGATAAAATTAGGTTACATGACATTGTAGGTCTCTGTGTTAGCTATATAACCATATAATTTATTTTTTATTAAAACTATTTCAAGCCTTTCATCTATAATTTCTTTTGAATGTATATCCATTTTTTGTCAAAACCCAACATGTACTAATTGGATTGTAGATTTTAGCTAGTTCATCAAATTTTACAACAACTTAGTTTTTTAAAAACTAGACTCCATTCTACACATTTTGAAAAAAAGAAGTTTTGATTTTAGATTAGTTTTCAATCATTTCTAGGGGGAGCACATAGATATTTCACATTTTTGGGATGTGTTTAATTAAAAGATTCATTAAAAAAATACACATTATAAAATTACCCACAAAACTCGGGATAAACTACATAGTGTTAGGTAACTTTTGACTAGAGCGATTCAAGAATTTCAAAAAAAAGTTAAAAATTTAGGGGTGCCACACTTTGTACTATGTTATGTTTTTTTGGAATAATTAGTACCACTTTCTGTGGCCCCCTTTTTTGAAGACCTAAAACTAAACCATTTTGAAAAAAAATTAGTAGTTTAGAAACTAGATTCAAAGGACTACTACTTTTGTTTTTGTCATATCTTAAAATTTTGAGCGTAACTATCTTCAAATTCTTGTTGAAGTTTAGAAATTGCTGATTTTAGAAAAATGCTATCCACTTATGCCCCTCTTTTGGCACCATAACTTGGTGCACTTACCCTATTATTTGTTAGGCCTATTTACATGTGTGTGAACCGGTGCACTAGAATCTTCTACATCCCTTTAGCCATTGGAATCTATGTGCTGGCAAGCAACCACTACTTTATAGCCTTGCTTGAAGCCAATTTGTTTGTCCTCTTCTGTGGGTGCTAGATTAAATTCAATGCCCTGCATTTTTTGCATAATATCATCACTATTGAATGTATTTATTATTTGGAATTATATATAAAAAAATTGATATAAAATTTCATTTATTGCTACTTACAAGGTGTGAGTGAATTTTCATATATCCACCAGAACCAAGATGGTGTTGACCAACCTTCCCTTTCCTATCTTGTGTAGCCTTTGATGTGTCTCACAACCTGTATATGTAAACTTTGAAATATGTTAGATTATATAAATATAAAGATCACTAATTTGTGCATAATTACATTAATACTATTGCATACCTATTTTTACCAAGTGGTGGGTTAATTCCTTTATCTCTTAGTCTTATCTCGTTTGCATCTTCAATGATTTCATTCCACTCCAGCTTTGGAACCATAGGAGATGCTCGTACTTTGGGTTGAGCTTTAGGGCCCTTCTATATTGGTCTCTCATAGTCATTAGATGTTTGCAAGATTTTTTAAGAATTTGGCCTTTGTTCGAAATATTTTGATCAAAGATATCCTCCATAGTTTTAATGAGATGATCTTTTAATTCAGGGCCTTGCTCATTCCACCTTTTACCAAAAAACAAAAATTTTAGATAAAAAAATTAGTTCAAGCTATGTATCTTGAATATATTAAAACAAATGGATGAACATAAAAATGTAGCAACCAATTATATCAAGCTATGTACCTTTTACGTAATGTGGGCCCAAATATCTTCAATGTTAAATCATAAAAAACTTTTACAAAGTTTCCTGCAAAATCATCATGGGATAATTAGTCGAAAATGAGTTATGAATAAGTAAACTACAATTATACTCTAAATAATTACAATTTTAAAGTACCCAAAAGCTTGGGAAATTTTAAAAAAATCATATCTTTCTTAGCCATCAACAATGATGCCTCCAATGATCTAGTAGAAGTAACATGGGCTACTCTAGGAAAGGCTGGTAAATTATCACTAGTACTTGTATCTATTCTATCATCATGAGAAGGTGTACTTGTCCCTACACAAAGTTAATAATGTCATACTATACTCAAATGAATAAGAAAGTACAAATCAAATCATATTTAACACATAAAAAAATGTAGCAAAACAAGAATTTACCAGCTCTAGTTGCAATAGGTGTGGATGTTTTCATGCTCCTTGTTGTCAATCCTATAGTCAACAATCTTAGAGTGCTAGCTAACCTCATGGAAAGAGGCGTATGCACATCATTAATACCTAAAAAATAATCATATATATATATATATATATATATGTATGTATGTATGTATGTATGTATGTATGTGTAATGTATTATCTTTTTTAAATATAGATTGCAAAAGCATGACAACAATAATATAAAACTTTCAATAATAATCATGAAGAAAATAATGTCCCTTCTGATAATTGAAAATTGAAATCACATACGTGTAGGAGCTACAATGATACCCTCGTTAGGTGGAACAACTTGGTAAGGTCTCAAAAATTGTTGTAACAAAACATACATTTTGTGGTTCATGATCCATAAATTAGTATAAAACATAAAGCTTTATTGAACTATTGTCCTAGCAAAAAAATCATTGTTTCTTACTTCTAGATAGTGTGCTTTATGACATAATTCATCTCTTGTGGCCTCTTTGTCTTATGTTGGATTTGGATCCATCACAAGCCCAAGAATTTGTATATTGATGCTCTTGAGGCTCTTTTTACACATGCTTATAGAGTCACTAGTATATGCAATGTTATCATCACATAATACCATGCTTGTCATATCAACAAGTATTTTCTCTTCTATAATATATTTTTTCCCATTTCCCTAAGCATCAAATTATGACAAAAACATCAGTAAAACAATCAAAACAAGTCCAAAACCTTAACAAAAATAACATAATAATATGACACTTTGTAAAATTACAATTGCAAATTTTTTTATACATAAGGCTTATCTACGTTGGAGAAGAGGTGAGAGCAACATCCCTGCCTTTGTCATCTGATGGATTGGCCATGTCACCCTGTGACAAATAATATATATAAAAACATTAGCATAATGAAAGGAATAGTCAACTTAGCAAAAAAACTTATTAATAAAATGGTATATTGTATATTGGAGTTCTAATTAGAAGTAATTAGTTTAAATATTACATATATAGCACTTACAAGTCCCATGATAGTAACTTTCTTTGTATCTATGCGATTCTAATTGTAATCTATTAGTAGTTCTTCCCCTGAACTTATTGATTTTATTGCACATACAAAAACATGGTTTCCCTCACGTGCCTCAAAAATGAAATTGGGTCACTTATTAGTTGACCCAAGATGTGTACATTTCATAAAACCTACAATGTTCCCTATTTATTTTGGCGTCCCATAAATGTACACAAAAAGTCTTTTACTTTGATCATTTTCTTTCCATTATAGCTAATTTTCTGACAGTGCATATCTATGCATACGTTTTTTGTATTGAGCTATCCACATCCAATTATTGCAATTGTAACAAGGGCCTACATACTTCATCAATTCAACAACTTTTTTATACCTGATCTTTATGCCATCCATGGAAAATAGGCTCAATCCATGTAATGATGATGGACCTATGCAATATATCCTCTCGTTAACACAAAAATCAGTGTTAATTAGAGGTAATTCCTTGGATACCCATTCTTTCTAAAGATGTGTATACCTCAAGGGAACCTTGATGTCACCCTTTATCTCATCATCATAAGAACATGACCCCCCTTGAGCAAGGAAAAATTACATGCATTTATTGAATTTTATTCTAATCTTTTGACCTCTAGTTTGTCTATCTTTTGTAGACCTACTACATGTCTTACTATCCTCTTCTATTCCCACATTTCCCTCACTCGAGGAAGATAAATTTGAAAGATACATATTTCGTGGTACTTGTATCCCATCAAATGAGAGATATAGTTGAAGAAGCAAAATATTTTTCTGTAAAATGAGGAAAATATTGATGAAGTTTGCCTAAAGTTAATCTTGAAGGTAAAGAGAAAGCAAGCATGTAATAAACTTATACCTCCCGATCCATGTCATTGTGTATGATCCTCATCAAAGGGGTATATTTTCCTACATATGTAAATCATTTGTCCTAACTTAGTTAAAAATTACATGATACTTATGCTACAAATTACATAGAACATAACATGAACAATATGCACACATCCTAATCATTGTATACTTTTTAATTCATTACCTCTACAAAAAACATATTATAAGAAATTGACACCAAGAATTGAGCATCATAAAAAATATTTCAACCTAACCAACACCTAATACTTTTCCATTGATCATGTCATTGATCATCTTCTTCATCCATCTCATCATCATCCAAATTGTTAGAATGGCCATCACCATCATCATGATAGTCACTATGACCATCATCGTCGTCATCGTCATCATCATCACCATCACCATGACCACCATCATCATTGTTTCCACCACCACCACCACCATCATGAATGCCATCACCATCATCATGAAAATCTTTGCCATCATCATCATCTTCTCCTTCATCTTCACCATCATCATCATCTACTTCATCTTCCACTTCTTCGGTATCTTCTTCTTCAATCACATTTTACTTTACTAGCATTCCTCTTAGATTGTGTTTAACGACAAATTACCAACCCAGTTTATGTGGAACACCAAAGTAAAAAACTTACTTATATTGGCTTGGAAGAACATAGTGCTCATTACCAATTGGTTCAAATGACCTTGTATCAATCATTGTAAATCTATTATCATGTTTAATAATAGTTCTCTCAGGGTCATTTTGATTCAACCATAGCCTGTACCATTTGATAATGCATAGAACTAGTTGAAACCTGTATTAAATTCACACTCAATTATATCATCCAAAATGCCATAGTATCTATTTTCAAATTGTTGAGGATGCATGTCATTTCTAGATGAAATATTGGTGACCTTGAAGACTGTAGTTATCCTAGAATCACAAATTCTCTTAGTGCTATCCACCTTTTTTATATGAAATTTATGACCATTGTAGTATGTATATCTTTGTGGTACTTGACCTATTATTTTTCAAACATGTCAAAATTATGAACCCATCTATGGTTTAATATTAAACAAATGGGTCATGATAGATTAACTTATAAGTACATTTCCACCTCTTAAACCATTTTCTAGATCAATTACCATTGGTGTAACATTGGGATCTCCATTATGATGAGCTTCTTTAACCAATGAAGCAACACCTTCTCATGTTAATGAGTGACCATTTTTTTGAGATCATTCAATCCATACCATCATCTAATCAAGATTGTTTGCAATATACAATGAAGTGCATCCCACTCATGAGAAAGTTTATAAAATAAATTGACCAGTTAGAAATAACTTATATTGATGATGAATAAGAATTAATTAACTATAATAACATCTTATAATTACCTCTCACTTTCCTCAATCTACCTTTCCCCATCAAATACTCCCCTTCAAATATGTTAATGGAGTTGGGATCCCAAATGTGATCTACATGGATATTTGATGTAAATTTGGGAAAATATTTACTAATATACACCATGGTCTGGTAGACCATATATCCCTCGACCATGGAACTTTCAAGATATATTCTTTATCTAATTAAGCTCTTCAAAAATTTCAATTTCCTCTCAACCATCCACTTTGACTTAGTTGGTATAGGTCCACACAATTCAACCTCCTCAACTAGATGTACAAGGTAGTGTTCTTATGCATTAAAAAAAGTTGAAGGTAGACACTTTTGCATCTCACACAAAAGCTGAGAAATTTTTCTCTTCCAATGAGTTATGTATTTTTTATCAATTTTTTAAGATGACAACCACCTAGAAGATATTCATCACACAAAAACATATTAATGAGAAAAATAACACTTCTATACAACAAATCTAACAAATAACACTTCTAACCTCATGTATTTTCCAAGATCATATATAATGTGTTTGACACTCATGTTGTTGAAGTTGTGGGGGAGAGATAGAGGTGGAACATACTGTAGTAATAATAAAATGATCTTTTTAATTATAAAATAAAATAATCAAAGTTACATAATGTTTTACAAATTTATTGTAAATAAAGAAGAACATGACTTACCTTGACGAAGGTATGCCAATCATGCATTTTCAACCCTGACCCAAAATCACCTTTCTTGATATAAGACTACTAATTTTTGTAGAAAATCCTGCGGGAAATTTAGTTTTTTTTATGGCTTCAAATGTGGCATCAGTTTTTTGCTGCATTAATAACCAAGGAATGACACTCATATTAATCTAGTTTCCATTGCTATTTGATTCAAGGAAAACATTCAATGCATGATTGGATTCATTAATATCATTACAAATTTTGACCAATTTTTCTTTGTCACGCCTCCCATCCAATATTTTCCATAATGTCTCTGTTACATTCTTTCCAATATGCATAGCATCATACAAATGCATGATTTGGAGGTGCTCCTAGTACAAAAACCTACTAAATTGTCTAGCATAACTTTTAAATCTTTTTGGAAATTGCTCATCAATGCCTTGATGACCTTCACGATGGAATGACATTACCTCAACGATTGATTCTATTATATTCCAACTTCCACATGTGAAGTGTCATTCATCATGGACTTGATGTTGTCTCTTCTTTTCCATTCAAAAGATGCTTTTAGTTAATTTGATACTTATGATTTTTGTGGAGAAAGTGGATATGTTCTTTGAACACTCGTTTTCCTAAAATATTTGAATGACAACATTTCATCTTTGGACCACAAATTGGACATGCAAATTTTCCCTTTGTCTGAAGACCTACAAGATCATGTATAAATGGATGACATGTGTACTAGAAGATTGATATTTACAATTATCACACCCAACTTAAACATAAAACAAAAATGCATTAGCACTATTACATACAAAAAATATGTGTTAACAATTTTACATACCATAAAAATGTGTTAGTCCATGGGCATCATTTATTGTCCATACGAGCATTGCACAAAATTGAAATTATCTTTCACCAATGGTCTAGAGATATCATACATAATGACCCCATTCCATAACTCCAACAACTCATCAATTAAAGGCTCAATATATACACTCATATCTTTCACTTGGTACTTACCTAGTTGAATGAACATAAACAAAATATAATTATTATGGCAATTTTGATACTGTGTTTATAAATTAACTTAGATGATTATTAAATGAAAAAATACCTGGTACAATCATTTCCAACATTATGTGCTCCCTCTTTATGGACATCCAAGGAGGAATGTTATTGTTAATAACAAAAATAGGCCAGATTGTGTAAATAGATCTCATCTCTCTAAATGGATTGACACCATCTACTACCAATGAAAGCTTCAAATTACAAGGTTCTTCTTTAAATACTAGCCACCCATCTTCCATGTCCTCAAATGCAGAACCATTCATAGGCATTTACATAATGTCATCTTGACTTCTATTGTGTGCATGGTAATCCATAAATTGTGCCAAGCTAGTACACCTAAATAATTGTTGTAGAAGTGGAATATGTTAATCTCATATTGGTTTTGACATATGAGTTTTAATACACTTAATTCATTTTCTTAGTTCATGCTGAGTAAGCAGTAAGTGCCGAACAAATACTAGATGTCGAGTCATTCAGATGCCAAGTGATCAATGGATGTCGAGTCATTAAGAGGTCGAGTTACAACATTGAGGATACAATGGATGCCAAGCATTAGACACTTTAAGTCGTGAGTAAAATATTTTTGGACATAGTTGTTTGTAATAACACAAACTTCTATGTAAGCCATTTTTGAGCCTACATAAGGATTATTTTGCAATTCTAGGTGATAATGACGAATCTATATTAAGGATCCCTATGTAGTACATGAAACCAATTAGTAAAAGGGATGGATTAAGCAAAAAAATGGATGAATCACAATCATTGATTGATACCTAACCCTAAGTAACCTAAGTCTTCATAAGGCAGATAAACCCTAAAATTAAAAAAGTGTGGAATGCATGAAGAGAGAAGTTTGCATGCACAAATAGAATTTAGCAAAGGTGGCAATATAGTCTCACAACTGAAAGAAATATTAGAGAGAATACACTTGCAAGAGTGATGCCAAACTTAGACAAATATGAAATGACAAAGGCTATTAACAAGTATAAGAGAAGATTTGGTCCAAAATATCAAGCCTTTAATATTTTACAGAACAAAATTGAAGAGGTTGTTTAGTAGAGCACACATTTATGGAAAGTGATCTATGGGATGACAACATAAAAGGCTATTGAGAAAGCACCAAAGGAAGTAGGTGAAGACAAAGAAGAACAAGAGGTAGTTAAAGAAACAAATGATGAATCTTTAAGGGAAGTACATGGGAAAGGTACTACAGAGGCCACAACTGAGGAAGAGAAACAACAAGACCATAATGAACCATAAGTACAATATGCCGAGTGTAAGTCCACAAGAAAATATAGTAAAGATTAAGGATGTCTTTGACAACACCATTCAAAACATCAATCCCCTAATAGAGGAGGATATGCAATAGATATTGACTAATTCCACCACCAAAGCACAACCATGCAACCATCCTATTTTGGTGAGCATGGATGAGATTGAGAAGGCACAACTGACATCTGTAGGGGAGAAGACACAAGAATTATCCATTGCCCCCTCTCAATCTATAGAAGTACAACCTACAATGTCTATTGTAGTATACCAAAGGAAGGACAATGTGACTTCCAATATTAGCACTATGGTAGAAAATATCTCAGTACCAATAGTTACAATAATTGAGCAAGAAGGGACACTAGTCCAAATAGGTCAGGAAGCCATTCTTGCACCTACACCATAAGCACAAGGTGGAGCAAAAACTAAAGAAAAGGAGAAGGTTAGGACTAAAGATTTAGTCTTGACTACAAAACTAGAGGAAGTGATAGCAATTTAGACACTAGTTACCTTACCAGACACTATTACTCCTATTCCTAGTCAAGAACTTCATAGGTTGAGTACATAAGCTACACCATTGCAAGCATCAAGGCCCAATCCTAGCACATCTAAGGTTGATGAGGTGACATCCTATGGTGATATCAACTTAGATGAGGTGATTGAATTGCCAAAGTTTGATCTTGCATCAATCATAATAGAGAAAATAAGCATATTGCAGTATGCTCTGGCAAGGAAGAAACACCAAGGACTGCTCAGAAGGGAGCATAGGCAAAAACAAACACTTCATGACATCAAAGATATATTTCTTGATGCATTCAGCCTACCTACACCCGATGAAACAAAGCCAATCATTGAGTAGATGGAAAATATTGTGGAGAAGATCAATGATGAAGACCTAGATACTAATGTTAAATTACTGGAATGGTCTGAGAAGAAATTTCAAACAAAGGTGAATGAACAGATATCCAGTACCATTGCACCACACTAGGTTGAGTTAGCAACCGGAATTGTGGTGTGAAGAAGATGTTGGAGAACATTTTCTCTCTTTACACCAAGTTGTGTGATGTTCCCCTATTCACACAAGAAGTATAGAGACACATTGACCATCTCGAGGGAGATTTGAAGAAAATAGGTACCATCCTACAACAATCTCCTAGTCAAAGTCAATCTCATTTCAGAAATTTGTTGTTAGCACAAGGTTAGTTAGTAGCTTTACAAGCTCAAGATGCAAATATTAGGGCTACAATGATCAACATCTAGTCCATGTTAACCCCTCACATGGAGGTGTTACACAAGGAACTATCCTTTGTAGAAACATTGATGAAGAAATATCCCCATCTTTTTACTCATGAAGGCCTAGTCACCCTTTCTGCCGAGTTGGACATTTAGATCAAACATCTAGAGGTAGAATGTGACAACTTGGATGCAACACTAAATATTATGATGAAGGCCCATAAATCATTCTTGGAAAAACACACAATTTGTGTACCACCCATGACATAAGTGTCAAAAGGGGGAGAAAATGAAGAAAGGGGGAGAATGAATGAAAGGAGAGAATAAGTTTTGGAGGAGACGAAACAAAAGAGGAGGCTACAGAAACAAAGCCAATACAATAGATCTACTCAACAGAGTATTCAGTTTTAGATTGAGAATAGAACAATAAACTCTGGGGGAGTTAGAGAATTTTGAGGTATGGCTGATAAGTCATAAGTTTTGTAAACTTTTGAAGTTTTGAAATCTTGTATGTAAGCCAAGAACTGAATAGAGCTAAGGGTATTCATGCATGACCAAGTATTTTTTCCACTCATGTCAAAGGGGGAGATTTTTAATCTCAGATTGGTTTTGACATATGAGTGACAATGTACTTAAGTCATTTGCTTAGTTCATGCCGAGTAAGTAGTAAGTGCCTAGTCACTCAAGTGTTAAACAGATAGTAGATGCCGAGTCACTCAAATGCCAAGTGATCAATGGATGCCAATTCATTCAGAGGCCGAGTTACAACATTGAAGATACAATGGATGCTGAGCATCAAACACTTCAAGTGTTGAGTAAAATAGTTTTGGACATAGTTGTTTGTAATGGCACAAACTTCTATGTAAACCATTTTTGAGCCAACTTAAGGATTATTTTGCAATTCTAAATAATAAGGATGAATCTATATTGAGGATCCTATGTAGTACATGCAACCAATTTGTAAAAGGGATGAATTAAGTGGAAAAATGGGTTAATCACAATTGTTGATTCATACCTAACCCTAAGTCACCTAAATCTTCATAAAGAGGACAAATCTTATAAGAAAGAGAGTGTGGAATGTGCAAAGAGAGAAGTTTGCATGCACAAACATAGCATTCATGGTGGCTTAGGATTTGAGAATTGAGATACATTGCAAAATTAGTTAAAGGATAAAAAAGGAAAGGAGTTAGAGGAAAAAAGTGATACATCTGATCAGAGAGGATCAAGTACACACTAGGAAAGAGGTTATATGTTATCTAGCAGTAGAGTGCTAACCATAGGATCATTAATGAGACATTATAATAGGTGAATCAGTTAAATCTCTTAACAAAGTAGTCCTAGCAGGTTGTTGTAAATCCTTTAACAAGGTTCTTACTTCATTGTAAGTTTTAAGTAGTTTAATCAGGTACACTTCTAATAGGGTGTTGAAATCTTATAACAGGATAAGATCTAACAATCTTGTAAGCCTTTAATAGGGTAGATCTTTCACAAGGTAGATCATAGTTCATGATCAAACATTGTAACCTTCATTAGATACACTTTACAACTGTAGTAGTGAAGATTTGTGGGTGTACTCCCCACCCTAGTTTTACCTTCTCATTGGAGGGTTTCTAGGTAACCAAATATCTTGTGTCATATATGTGTTGAATGTTATTTGCTTTCACACTATGGATGAATATGTTTAGCTAGCTATTTCAATGTACATGAAAATTATGAGATGGATGTGTGGTGAATGATTTTATGGTTAAATTTTTGAAGGACTGATTCACCCCCCTTAGAGTTTACTTTCCCTATTGTATTTCCAACAGAATAATGAGAATGTACTGAAGAATCTTGTGAGGTACCTTTTTGTTTATTTGATTTGATTGATATCTTCTAATGTATCAATCAGGGCATTGTGTTGTAAAATCCCATTGTCTATGATATATAATATGATCATTGGGACATTCATGTATTTTTTGATACTTCATTCCAATATCTTTCATAATGGCTGATAATCCTCGATAAGGGCGAGTAGAATGTTTGATGGTGGTAACAAACACTTCGCCATCAACCTATGGGGTCTATTTTATTAATATAAAGAACATTAATGGTACACTAACATAGAAGATGAAAGAAAGGACTCTATACCTTAGCATACTTGAGATTGCTACATTGGATATATACCATTCATAACCTTGAATTTTACCATCAACAATACAATGAAGAGAAGTGTTGTTTGGGAGTCTTGGTACAGGGGCTCGTACATCTTTTCAATTGCTGGTATATCAAGGTTCTCTTCATCATCATCATTAGATGTGCAACTACCATCATCTTCATCATCTTCATCAATTGCACCAGTAACATCTTCTTCAGTCTTGCTCTCTGGCACATTATCAACTACACCAATACCAACATCTTCAATTGTGTTCTCTTCCTTAGGACCATCTTCTTTCATGAGAGCATTACCTTTTACTTTGATATTCACTCCATGTTCCACTAGTTCGAAATCCACATTCACCAAAGGACAAAAATCCTTTCCCCCTTCAATATGATCATGTTGCCTACAATGTCTATGAGCTTTTGTGATTAGAATTCTTTGATTCTTTAAGCCCTTGCATTTTTTGCAAGGACAATAACATTTTCCATCACCTTTTCTTTTGAAGTGAGACCATAATCTAGCAATTGTCACCTTATTTTTTTCAGGGTTCATATTGTTAGGCATGGACTTTCTTCACAAACAAATATTTGGGCTATAAAATTATATCAAATATAAACATACGAGCATTAGTAGTATCTTGTATGTAATCAATAATAATAAAATACTTAAATATTACTATCTCTTTAGTAAGGGTGACATCTAAAAAAATCAAATGAATTATACAATATAAATATATACAATAATAAGAAAAATTGGTGCCTCAAAAGCTATGATAATTCATACATTCCCATTATATGTCAATAAAATTACATGATCACTTTTGAGCACTGGGCAGAACCAACAAGAATATGTGTTTATGGTGATTCATACATTCCAAAAGAGTTACATAAATCATATGAAGTTTTCATGAATACAGTGAAAGATCTATTTGAATTAGTTTGAAGTGATAGAGAGAAGAAAAAGAAGGAGAAAAGGAGGATTAATGTTTCCCCCAGATAGCTATGCTTGTATCCCAAAGCATAAATTGCAAGCCCACAATTTTTCTTTTTCTACCCTTTTTGTTGTTTTTAATTTTGGCAAGCACTATTCTTCAACATAATTCCCATCCTCTTCCCATCCTCTTATTTGTTCTCATGGCCAATTTGTTGATGATACCATCTTTATGGGGAAATTCGAAGTCAAGGAAGCCAGAAATTTGAAGCAAGCTTTAAATCTTTTTTCCTCAACTTCTGGTCAACTGGTTAACTGGAATAAAAGTGTTGTGTTTTTTCTCAATACCCCCATTCTTAGACAACATTTAGATTGCCAAAATCCTTGGATTTTCTATCGGTTCTCTCCCTTCTTCCTATCTGGGTCTTCCTTTAGGCTTGAAGGTTCTGGATTCCTTCCGGGAAGATCTCATTAACAAATTCAGCAAGAAGTTGGCAGGTTGGAAAGGGAACCTTTTAAGCCAAGGTAGTAAATTAATTCTTCTTAGAGTTTCTCTCCAAAGTATACCAACTTTTTCCTTAAGTCTCTTCAAAATCCCCACTAAATTTGCTGAGGCTATTGATAAAATTCAAAGGAATTTTTTATGGACTGGTTCAGAGGAAAAAAAGAGAATACCTTTAATTGCCTGGGATCATGTGTGTAAATCGGTCAGGGAAGGTGGTCTGGGTATCCGAAAAATCAGAAGCATGAATCAAGCTCTTCTAGCTAAACAAGGATGGTGTGTGTTCCATGAGAAGAAAGATTGGAGTACCATTTGGAAACACAAGTACCTCCCTAATTCTATTTCTCTTCTTGATTTCTTCTCCTCTGCTGATGTTATTCATCCCTCCTCAATTTGGGGAGATGTGCAGGGTACTAAGAAAATGCTTGGAGAAGGGTGCTCTTGGAAAACTGGCAATGGGTCTAGGGCGAGTTTTTGGGAAGATGTCTGGCTTAAGGATCACCCCCTGATTGAAGATGTTCAAGATCTGAATCAAGTTGACTTATGCAAGCAGAGATATGGCACTCTTGTTTGTCATTATTGGCAGAATGATTCCTGGGTTAACTTGAAGGACATTGATCAAAGTTTCTATCACATCCAATTATCTCTCAATGTTGTTTCTCTCCAACCTTCTTTTGAGGATGAGATTATTTGGTATGCTGATCCTAGTGGGAAATACAAGGTTTCTTCTCTCTTTGCTTCTAAGGAGAAGGAAAATAATCCCTTATTGTCTTAGGCTTGGATTAAGGGTCTCATTCCTAAAATAAATTTCTTCTTTTGGGTCCTGCTTCAAAATAAAATTCTGACCCTTGATAACTTGCAGAAAAGAGGTATAAATTTGGTGAATAGGTGTATTTTATGTAAGAATGGTTTTGAAGATAGAGACCACCTGTTTCTAAACTGCTCTTATTCCCAGATGGTTTGGACTGAGATCCTAATGTATTGGAACTTGACTTGGGTTCATCATAACAATGTGGAATCTTCTTTTAAAAGCTGGAAATGCCCGTCTAAGAATTTTGATGTTCAATTTCTATGGAAAATTACTCTACCTCATCTCTGTTGGGGTGTTTGGAAAGAAAGGAATAATAGAATTTTTAGAAACAGAGAGGTTCCTGGATGGGTGCTTGGTCATAATATTATTAGAGCTTGTAAGGAGAATTTCAGATCTTTGAAAATATCTGATCAAACCTTTTCTATTGATAATCCTATGTTTCCTGAAAACCCTAAGACTCAAACTGATAACCCAAGATTGAATGTCACTTGGAGTTCCCCTTCGAATGGTTGGATTAAAGGAAACTTTGATGGTGCTACTAAGGGAAATCCAGGGAGTGCGGGTTGTGGAGGTGTGTTGAGAGATCATATGAGAATAGTTAAAGATGCTATAGCTATCCCTATAGGTCAGACTAATAGTCACATTGCTGAAGCTACGACAACCCTTTATACTATGAAAATTGCAGTGGATTCTTTAAATATTATTAATATCCTTAATAATAAAAGTGCTATCTCATGGTCGATAGAGGCCACTATCAAGGAGATTAAATACCTTATTCAAAAATTTGAAAAAGTTGTCATATCTCATACCTTTCGGGAGGCCAACGGTGCTGCTAATTGGGTTGCCAACTATGCTGTCCTAACGGGGAAAATGGTGAGGTGGACCGATGAATTAACTAATCAAGTTGATCTCAAAGCAATTATTCATTATGAAGCTATCCATGCGCAGGTGGGTAAGATTTGAAAAGATTGGAAAGTTAATGATATCGTGGAGTGATCAAATTTTTGCCAAATTTTCATCCCCAATGAAGCATACTCAAATAAATGCGACATGGTGTTCGCACGTTTCTCCCAAAAAAGGTGTCTCTTTTGGTGGGAAGAAAAATAGATTTCTTTCTAACCCTCTCTTTTTATGCATCTGGTTTTTCTGGTTTGAATGTGTTTACTATTCTTTGCTGATGGGGGGCGAACCACGCAAACAAGAACCAAAAAATTGTGAGGCATGGAAGGCTCACAAGGATGTTTGGAAAATTCTGCAGAAAGGAAAAGTAACTCGTTACATGGAGCGACTCAATGGTTTTAAGCCACACATCACTACGGCTTTCTTTAAGAACTGGTCCAATGACAAAGCCACTCTCCATGTTGTGACTGTGAAACTTATGGAGGAGTTTATTGCTGAGATCATGGGGCTTCCTAAGGTGGGCATAAAATTCACTAAGAAAACTAATATTTCAAATGCAGCCTACAAAAAGTTTTCGAAAATGGAAGAAGAGGAGAAGCTTCTAGAAAAGAATGGTGATTTCTTTGATGCAAACCAGATAAAGGAGATATGGAGGGATGTTCTCTACTGCATCCGTGAATATTTCATACTTGATGGAAGAAATAAAAGAGTTCATAAATGTCATTTTGTTTTTTTAAATCATTTCAGATACAAAGATAGAATATCTTTCCCCTTCTTTTTGCAGTTTTCTTTACTTAATAGTTTAGAAGCCCATAAGAAAAAGGAATCCAGACCCATTCTTCATGAAGGCCTGATCCTTCTTATTAAGGGATATTGTAAAAATAAGCACATTGCCTCTACTCCCTCTAAGGACAAGAAGAAAGAGCCCATTAAGAGTAAGAAGGGTGACTTTGTTAAAGGTAAAGAAAATGCCTTGAATTTGAAACCCTCTGCCTCTCAAGTTCTTGAGGATGAGGAGTTTGAGACTGATAATTCGGAAAGTTGTGAGAATTGGAAACCTGAGGATGAGGATGATACTGAAACTAGAGAGTTAAGTTCTAATTTGGACGGGTATTCGAAGATTGAAGATAATAATGAAAAAGGAAAAGAGGAAAACAATAGTGAAGGTAATTTTGAACAGAGTAAATCTAATAATGAGGGTAACCAGGTTATTTCTAGTGGGGGTAATAAAGTGGAAGGTAACACTATCGGGAATCCTGTTGAGAAGAATAAGGAGGACCATACGGCTATTACTGCTTCTCCTGTTAAGGGGATAGAGGAAGAAAAAAGGAAGGACTTTGCTCATCCTGAGGACTATGCCGAGGGTCGAAATGAGGATCAAACAGAAATGGAGGATATCAATGACAATGTCTGCTCCCCCCCACACGAGATTGCTGAAGATGATTGTGACGCTATGCAGAGGGATACCATGCTTACCTTCCTGCATTCTGCTAAGGAGAAAGCTGACACCAGTCTCAAGGTTGATTCCTAGATCTACAATGAAATAATGGGTTTGAAGAAAAAGGTGGAAATTCTGCAACATAACCTGGATACTGTCAATGCTAAACTTAGTCATATGGAAGGACATATGGGAGACATCCCTAACAAACTTAACAACTATGAGTAGAACCTTACAATGTTAATCAAGGAGAGTAGCACTAAGATGGAACAGGTCACCTCGAGTATTTGGCAGCCGCTACAAGCCTGGGCAAAAGGGCGAATGAAGATATCATTTCAGCTGAGGGTCCGAGCAAAAGAACAAGGCAGAGCTCGAGGAAGAGTGCTATGCAATCTACTGCTACTATGGATGATGTTTCCATTCAAGAGACTGCTGCAATTGGTAAGGAAGTAGCTAAATTGATCTTGGAGCTGCAATAGTGGCACTGGGGTGGGTTCTCTGGTTTGGTGCCTGTCTGGTATTGGTCGCTGGTTGGGGACTCTGGTCTTGGTTTCTGGTTTTTTATAGTTTAGATTGTTTGTGGTTCCAGGTCCCTGTAAAACCTGGGTTATTTTATTTTTGGACTTTTCTAGTGGTTTCAGGTCCTTGTAAAACCTGATTTTGATACTATTCTTCAGTTTGTTGCAGGTTTTTTTCCTAGTTGGGTTGTCTTGCTTTATCTTTCTATTTTTTGTTAAAGGGTTTCGAGGTCCCTTCAAAACCTACTTTTACCGTAATCTAAAATATAATTACCAATAGTTTTATTTTCTTTGATTCATTGATTAAACCTTCCCTAAAGTTTACCTAGATTCTCTTTTCCTTGGATTTTCTCTTTTTTTAAATTGGGCCCATCTTGTTCCTTTTCAAATTGTCAATGCATATTATATACAAGTCATGAGATGAGTAGGTGGAAGGAAGTAGAATTAGAATTCATGGCTGCCAATGTGGATATTCATTTTGATCATATGAGCACTACTACTTCTTCTTGCTCTTCAATGACACTGAATTCTGCCCATAGTTTTTTTAGTGATGTGAGTTCTATCAGTTTTAGTTGCCCTTCTGGGTGGTCTTTCAATGGGGCAGGATATAGTAGTGCTAGAAGAAACATATATAAACTATGAAATCAATCCTATGTCTGATTACAATCCCTAATAACATCTTAATGGTTTTAGGAATCCACAAGAACATAAAATTTTGAGCAATGAGGAGATACAAATGAATACACATGATCAAATATTTTGGCCCTTATAACTTGATTGAAGGATTACAATGTCTCACAAATAACGACAATGCTTCTTGTTTAGAGCTCAATGTGGTTACTATTATATTTGTAAGTGCTAAAAACACTCGTATGCTTCCCTTTAATTAGATTTATTTTCTCATTTAACTTTTTATTATTTTAATGATAAATCAGAGTTTGATTCATAATATTAACACATAAATTCCAATACAATTAAAACATTGATGCAAAAGTTTTCTCCTTCTCTAGCCCTTTACCATCCTAATTACGGAGTCTGATTTTAGATATTGGTAAAAAAAATTTATTTTGGCCTCTAGCTCCCTAATATTGGATGGAGTCTGATTTAAAAAATCAACATAAAATCTTTCTTCTTCTCCACCTCTTTGTTATTCTAATAATAACATCTAATTTGAAATGTCAATGCAAAAACTTTCTTCTCCCTTAACTCTATGTTATTCTGATGATAGAATGTGATTAAAAATGCCATGATAATATCAATAGAAAAGAAGCAGTTGACCATAATGCCCATCACAACTAATGCCTTCCCAGTCATTGGAGTGAAAACTATCTCAAATGGTGAAATCCATGCAAAGAAAATGACTAACACGATCACAAATTTGTTCCCACTATTTCCTAATTATGATACTATAGCTTAATAGTTGCAATTGCAAAAATTTGAAAAAATAGCTCATAGCCATTATATTAAAATACTTTCTCTTATGTAGTGGCAATCTTTACTAACTCTTTTCGTTGAGACCATTGCTCTATTGTTAAAAAGTAGTGCTTATAGTCGATTAATTCTAAACTCTCTTCATACGTTCATATAAAAGGAAATGTAAGACAATGATTTGCTAGTCATATTGAAGAGCTACATGAAGAAATTTAACACAATGAGTTGCAGTATTGGACGAAATAGCCCATTTTCTATGGGGAGGGTATTAATAGGCAACATACAACTAATCTTTGAATCACTTATATCATCAAATTCACTCCATTCATATATACCAAAAAGAACTAGCTCAAGTCATTGCAACTTTTTAAAGAAATTTAAGCATTGCTTCAAGCCTTCATGTCAAGAAATACATGCATATCTCCGAGGAAAAAATGTTTGATAGTTCTGCTTTTGATGTTGTCTTTTAATAGAAGAATTTATATCATTCACTAGTTTTCTTTAATACTCCTTCAATCTATTTTATAAAACATTTATGATTTTTCTCTATTGTTTATATCTCTTAAATTTAGACCCTAGATGAATGGCATAATTAAGGAATATCCATCATTTTCACCAACTAATTCAACTACAACTCTATTTTCTAGTCATTTGGATTGCTTTTGCTAAGGACACATGTAAGCTCAAATTCTTACATTAATAAATTTTATCTAATAATTACTCCTAAATTAATAGTGAAGAAGGGGAGGATGACCATTATATTGTGACATGTGGAGGTGAGACAACAATGAATAGTAACTGCCTCTTGAAGGCAAACAAACAATAGTGATAATTGATAATAAATGATGATCACAAAACAAACAATTATGCAAAAGCTCAAAATTATCTTGATAGAATAAGAGGGAATATGTCTATCATATAAAGTTTTAAAATACAAGTGACATTATGACACATACATATTCACCAAAATAAGACAATTCAACATGGTGCTGATGGTTGCAGGTGTATGATCGACAGGAGATAGACACAATAGATTTCGATTTGTAGAGAAGAATGTAGGGCATCATCAATTGTTGGAGGGAGATTTTGTGAACGAATTGGCAAAAATGTTTAGAAGCCAAGCAATTGTATAGCTTGCTAAACCTTTTTTCGTGAACCCTAGGTTTCTAGTATAACGCTTACTAAAATGAATGAAGCTAGGATTTACTCGAAAAAATTGCAATAGTTTATAGAGTACTCTGTATTTTGTTTGGTTTGCCAAGAAGAGTAGCTACTTATTGCCATTGTTTACTGAATGGTAAATCATGGGTCAATTGCAAGTATTGCACAAACTAATATAGAATATTAAAACACTGCAGGCCTTATCTTAGGAAAGTTGGAAGCTAAACTATTAGGGTGCTTAAACCTATTTTCTTGTCAAAAAAAAATACTGAGGCAATTATTTTACAGTAAAGTATAATAATATATTTTTTGTTTGTGTGCGATGGTGTATTCCTATAAAATATAATTGCATGTATTGTAATAGATTTATGAATAATTTTTTTTGATAAATTCCCTATTTTTTTATGCATGCAAGATGGCACACACATCATTTAAGAAGCAAGAAGTTATGCCTTTGATGCTTAACACTCTACATATTGGGAAAGGGGAAACACCATCTCTAACTAAGAGTTACAATGAGCGTATTCACTCATGCTTGACATGGTAGACAATCTACGTGGTGTGGGAGTTATAGAAGGGAGTAACAAAAGAATGATATATCGCAATGAATCAAGACTATCCATCTCCAAAATGAAGTGGGTGTTGATATCTTACGTAAGTGATGCTGCACTTTTCCTTGTGTGCAGACAATATGATGCAAAACCCCTCTTGTGTACTTCAAATCCGACATATACAAAATGAAATGTTTGCTTTTTATTTTTTAATTTTTATATCTCGACAATGTCGTAATTTCGACAATAAACTTAAGAGTCATCAAAATTTTGGCCTAAACCTTATGTTTTGTCAAAATTTTGATGTCAAACAAACTTAAGTTTGATCAAAATTTTGACCTTTTCGGGGTCATATTAAAAAGAAAAAGTGAATTTGACAAGCCAAATTGGCTTGTCGTCGAAATTTTTGGTCGAAAATGGAGGCCTAGTGTAATAGTGATTTATGATACTTTCTTTGAGAGAAACCATCTCTTCAGTCATACCAATGATAGTATGAGGGAGGGTAAGAATATTAGATAAAAAATAAAGAAAATAAAATTACAAAAGAGAAACACACAAGAGAAAAATATAACTAGTTGGAGACAATCACATCAAGACCAAACCATCTATAGTAAAAAGAAGCAAAAAAGAATAGTGCAAACCCCCAAAATGTTCACTTCGGGGATCACACCAGTGAGTAAACATATATGCAAGGAAAACCAAGTTATAGACCAAATTTCCTTGATAAAATTCCTCAAAATTAGATGCTGAAAATACAAATACTTTCTATTTTTCGCAAGTCTCGTCCCTATTTTTGGTAAGGCGTGGACTCTAGTTGCATCTATTGCAACCCATGTTAAATAGGTGCTTATTAGCAAGATAAACACAACGGAAAATAATTACTAAATATTATTTTAGAAATAAATGAGGTAAGATAAAATAATTTCCATTATAGATGCATAATGACCACAAACTGACTAGTGTAGGGACAAAAAAAATTGGTATGGAGATGGAGTTAATCTAAAAAAGACAAAATTGTATTAAGAAAAATATATTAACTTTGCATATTGATTTTAAGTTCACTTCGAAATATAATATGAACTTATAAAAATAAGCTTCAGCTAACTAAATTAATTAATTAATTTTTTTTCAAAAATTAACTAGTACTTATATAATATATTAATAATATAAACTAGTTATTGAGGTACCTTGCAGTCTACAACTTCAACTAGTTTGTTTGGCTTCAAGAATAAAAATATGAGAATAAGAATACGTATTTTGGGATTGTTATTCTAGAATGGAAAATAATAATATGTATATTTTTTCGTTTGGTTCAGTCAAAATTTGATGGGGAATTCACAGACCTAAAAATTTATATTTTCTAAAATAAATAAAACTGCAATTCCACCTATTTAGTGGAATTGCAAATGCTCATTTTTAGGTCAAAATTATAATATCACCATTCCGATTTGATACACCCAAATGAAAAATTTGAAATTCTAATAATTTACATATGCCTATTCCACTCATATTCCTACTGCCAAACAGACCTAAATGACTCTTCTAACTTCTTAGAATTACTCCCTGGCCAAGTCCCTCTACAACTAAACGTATAAGAGGGATAAACCAAGAATATTCACCAACTTTATTATAACTATCATAAAGTTTCTTTATCTCGTGCTTTCAAATTTCTCTGACTTAATATCAAATTGTTTATATTCTTAAGCGGTGCCGACGAGAAATTTGAAGACTAAAATGTATTCGTACCTCGATGACAGTTAATAATATTCTTCTTCTTCAATCTATGATTTTATTTTATTTTCAACTTTTAATACCTTATCTTCTTTTTGATCTATCCTTTCTGACACCTCTTAAATATTGTCAGACTATACACATTCAATACCAACCACTGCCACATACTTAAAACACTGCTTTTGCTACTGTGCTCTTTTTCCTATTTCTTCAGACTTATGGGTTAATCTAGGGACAGGCCAATATTTAGACAAAATGTATTAAAGACAAAACAAAGTGATCCAGTGATTTTTTTCTAATTTTTTTTGTTGTTTTCGATTACAAACTGTACAAATCATGAAGATCAAATGATGAAATTTTGAAAAAAAAGTCCATAATATTTTTGATTTTTAGAAAATTGATCAAATGTAATCCGTTAAACTATCTATTTACATTGCGGCATAAAGAATTGTATTTACATCAGCCAAACTAGTCTTGAACTCATGAAAATATGAAATGCACTCCATAGATAATATAGGAAATACCCAAACAAATTCAAAAAGTGAGCTTTTATTGATCTTGATAAAAGCATCAGATGCCAAAAAGAAACATAACACCCATTTTATAATGTGAAGGGGTTGTAGAAGCAGGAATCATAAGCGTGCTGAAATCCTCCCACCTGCTCTCAAGATTTGCCGCTCAATCTGCAATTAAACCAAAGCCCATTTTTAGATATTCACTGCAAAATAACAACATTAAATGTGGCTTTTGACTACTATTTTGGATTTTGTTAAGAGTTTATGAGAAGTCTTTATAGAGTTAAAAGTGATAATTGCCTCAAGCAGGTCTTCGAGCTTGTCCTTGAAAAGATAATACTCCTGCTTCACTTGTTGCAGACACTGCAAACACCTGCTTTGTTTAAAGCAAACAGTCAACATATCTTACACTGGATAAATTTTATCAAATATCTGATATAAATCACTTGAGAAATATTTTCTGTTGAAACCATTTAGAAGGTCTGAAGAAGAAATGGTGTACCCAATTCTCTTTTTTTCTTGACAGAAGGCACGAAATATGATGCATACGTTCTTAACTCTCTGTGCCCCTATGCTGTTTATTTCAAACAATACAGTAAGTTTGGAAAAAAAGTTAATTTCGACTATTTAACACTTTTAGTTTAGAAAGCAAGTCTTAGTATGAAATGTTAAGCCGTCCCAACAAAAAATAGTAATAGAAGTGACCATTAGAAGAATCTTTAGTATGCGATGTTTAAGCCATCCCAAGAAAAGATAGTAATGAAAGTGACCATTAGAAGAATCCAGTAATATACTAGGCAAGTTTTAAAATAATTATATACATAACAATGATGGAGAGCAATTTGCATGCCTTGAGCTGCTGCCATTGAAACGATACAAATAAGCATCCAGTTTTCTGTAATCCACCGGTTCTTTGTTCCTGCATATAATACCACTAAATCATTTTATAAGCCATTATCTGTCTTTACTAAAAACCACAAACTATCCAAATATTTGATACTTGTGATAGCTTGACTATGTTATTATTTCAAAAAAAATGTTGAAGCATGTTTGAAAAACGAGTAAAAAGAACATACAATGTGGCCTCTAAGCTATGGAGCAATTTGGGTGAGTTATCAAAAAACAAAGTAAGCATTTCTTCAGCAAAATGAGGATTGCTCTCATCCTGCAGCTGCTTCAGCTGACAATATTGCTCATCCAAAAACCCCTACAACACAACACAACCCAATACAATTTTATTTTGTTTTTCTATCAAGTAGAAGACTATCACAAAGAGTATGCAAAATCTCACACAAGCCAAGAAAGTAGAGTAGAAAGATTGAACAACTGAAAAATATGTACTAGAAATAAAATTCATCCTCTCACACAAACTATGAGTATACAAATCTCACACAAGCCAAGAAAGTAAAGTAGAAAGATTGAACAACACAAAAATGTGTATTGGAAATAAAAATTTCAACCTCCTTGTAAAGAAAGTTGATAAGATCGCTGTACTGTTGATGTAACTTAACAGTAGCCATACTCAGTCTTTGCAAGTGAAAATTATGATGGTAATAATAGTAAGCCCCCTTTGAGGGTTTAAAAGCTCATGAGAAATGCTTTCTTCTTCACATACAATTTATAGAGTGTACTTCCTTCTTCCTCTTAGGGGATTACATTGTCTAGGTCTCATCAAATTTTATTGCTCACCCAAAAAAGTAAATATTTGATTCTATATACCAAAGATAGTCTCTATAATTCTGATGTGGGTGTTTGCATGCCAGATGGTTTTGTTTCTGTCAATGAGCAGGCGTTGGTTGATGCCCATATTTTCTATTATTAAGTTATTCTCACCAGACATTAATTTGAACTTGGTGTATTTCAGAAACGGATGAGAGTTATTTCACTGAATAGTGTTTAAGAGATTCTTGAGGGAAATGATTCATTTATTCCCATTACAAAGTATTCGTTTCAAATGATTAAGTTATTCTCCCTGCACATTTCTGTAAGCTTGTTGTGTTTTAGAAACGGATGAAACTTATTTCACTAAATAGTATTTAAGAAATTCTTGACAAAAGTGTATTAAAAAAAAAGGAGGATTGTGTAAATTCGAATCCAAGATGTATCAATGCACGCGCCGTATAGCAGGAGACAGGACATGTTGTACAGAATATCACTTTTCTTACAGATAAAAAGGAGGATCTGATTCCATTTTTTGATTTTGTATGTAAACATGTCCCAGTGCAATTTATGGAAAACATGAGTATCTTGAGCAGACACAAGCCCTAGATTCACTATTGTGTAAAAATCAATAATGTAGTATACCACTTCCATATTTTTCTATTCAGTATTATGCACTTATCCTTATCTCACAATTGTGGCAAAAAATTTCTACTGGCGTACTATTCATTAACCATCTAAATTCACACATTCTATCAAACAGAATCTTGATAGCAAAAGCCAACAACGGAAAAGATGCCACTGTACTGCAACCAATAAGTCAAATTATATTGTACTGTATTGCATCGTCATCTACATGCAATTTGAAATGGAAATGTTATTTCTTTTCTGCTTTTTAACATAAATTCATCATATAATGATTCTCTATACATGCCATGACAAAATAATATGTCATACAAATGTTTGTTGAATCAATTCATGATGGCTACTAGGAGGTGAAAATTAGAATTTTAATAAGAATATTAAATTTTTGAAATCATTTTTATGCTCTTTAGAAGTGAATCAATGGGAAAACATATATAGCTTGACATAGATCGCAAAAATATGAAAATGGGTGCAAATAGGGAAGCAATAAGAATATGTAAGCTACTATTTTACATTGATTAGTGTAAAGGAGATTGAAAAGAAATAGATCATGAGCCAAGCCTCATACAAGAGTCGAGGACTTAGGTTATTGATGTGAAATTATCATTTTTTAATATGTCATTACATTGAAACAGTCCTTGAAACAGTCGATAGAAAACTATGTTACTATGAACACCATGTTATTAACTCCATGTGATATGTATCCATATGACAAAAATGTATGTATAATGTAATTAAATTTGCACAATACAGTAAGTATCCACATGGTATGCTAGAATAATTCGATAAATATTCAAAGCATTTTGTGTTGTAGGAGTAGACTAAATTGATTAAAACAGATTATGCTACTGGAACTAACATGGTTAAAGATGCTACAGGAAATGCAAAAATTATGAAAAAAATTAATGTTATGTTTTAAGTGTGTTTTAAATTTGTGGTGACATAAATGGGATAGCGATCCTATAAGCTTTCCAATTATAGCCACTTAGGACAAAGTTAATTTCATGTTAAGTTGAGTCATTTTTCTGTAAGTGTTTTTTGTGTGTGTGTGATAATTAAGCCAACTAAGAAATCAATAGTTATAGGAAACTTTTAATAGTTGGAAAAGTTGGCGGCAGATTCTGATGCCCAATTCCTCATGATTCAAAAAAATGGTTTTTTTTTCTTACTTTTGGGCTGACATTTCATCTTCCCAATAGGTGAGAAGAAGTATTGAAAATATGAAGAGGATCAGATACAATAAAGAAGTTTTGATTTTTTCTGATTTTGTGAGTCTACGTTTTAGATGTGTGATTTTCCTTGTTTTCTTCCCTAAATCGATACTTTGAATTCTAAGATCATATTGATGACCTTGTTTTAGAACAACAACATATCAATATGTTTTGAATCTAGTATTAAGTTTAGTTTTTTGAAATTTTAATAGGAAACATGATTTTTTGAATAGTTGAATGTAAATTTTTTTTTTTTGAGGGCCACAACAACAAATGGGAGTCTTTTAGACTCACTATGGTTTACTTTCTGCGATCGTAGTGAACTCTGTGTGTGTGTGTATTTATCTCTTTTCATTTTTTGTGTTTCATTTATTTCTGTCTGTGGCTGCATGGAAGAAAGCTATTGAACATGGTGAATATCTTCATGTATTCACCAAAGTATTGGAATCGCATACCTGATATATGATATGGATAATGGTTGGTTTGAATAATAAACTTGCAGATTTGGAGAATGACAGAGGGATTCATGTTCAACGATTTGTTTATTATCGAATTCTAAAATCCACGCATGCCAAAAGGGTGGTGTAGATTCAAATAGGGGTAAATGATGTTTGGTAGTTAGTTTGTAGTTGGGTTGATGTTTAGTTTTCTTTATTCAAAGATGATCAAGTCACCTATGTATTTCAATTTAAATAAAGAAGTGGTCAGTTTGAGTCAAGTTGTGCTGGAAAAAATCTAATGTTGCTACAAGAGGTCAAAGAAGTTCATGTTGTATATCAGTCTATTAGTTGGTATTAAGAGAGTCACTTGGATAAAAATGTGAGGTAAGTTAATAATTGATCCTAAAGGTGTAAGAAATCCTTGACGCAGACTTAGTCAAGTGATTCATTTCCTCCTAAGTTTTCCAAGGTGAGGCCTTTCGCCAATTTGCCTATCTAACAGATCTTCACATGATTTAGGTGTACAATGTAATATAGGTCTCTTCATGACATGATAATATGATAGAACATGCTAGTGCACGTAGCATAATCAATCTCCACCTATATATATTATAATATATCTTTTTCAAGCACAACTAGTTTGAGTTCAAGGAAGGGGCTCCTTAAGGGCTTCCAATCAAGTTTAGAGCTTTAAATAGTCCTTAGCTAAAGTTAAATATTTTAGTTGTATTTATGCAAGCTGATGTGTAATACCCCATTAGGAAAGCTAATAGAAATAAACCCAAAACATGCTACTAAGTTTAGAGAATAATTTTTTGTCAAAAAGTTTACAAAAAAAATGTAAACCAATGTAGAAGCAATGTAACATAAGATAACACGTGCACATAAATAAAACTCAAACATAAATTACAATTCTCAAGGGTTTAATAATGTAGATTACTTACTAGTTGATTAATGACAAAACCAAATCATAAGTATAAAGCATCACATCCATAGATGAACATTAAACACATTGTCACCTAAGTTAATACATAACTACAACTGATGCCATAAAAAATACACAATGAAATAATATCCATTACACAATTCAAGGTATGCAATAATGACCAAGTGCAAAATATGATGCAATCTTTAAAAGTATCACAACTGGTACGCTACCACATGATACATAACAAGTCTCCAATAATGATAAACAAGGAAAAATAATTGCTAGAAGGTTAATCCAACACACAAACATGAACATAAAATCTCAATGATATCATGATAAGGAGATAACAATAGACCTCACTCAAATATCAATAAAAAAATCAATTACATAAAAAAACCTGAGGATGGGATTCAGAAAAACTCTCTATCTCAAGATGTACTACACATATTACAAAGATGATACATACAAACCCAGAGGCAAATGCAAAACCTATGGAGGAGACTTAGGCTAAATGTTACATGAGTGTCATCACATGTTATCTTCTTGAGTTACCTTGGAATAGTCCCTTGGGGACCTCAAAACCCCATTGATCTACCCTAGATTGGTAACACTAGACCCTGTATCCTCAAGTATTGAGTCACCTTGGATTGCCACTTTGGGTCCTGGGCCCTCTATAAGATCCACACAAAACTATAATAACCTCTAATAAATATGAGGTATTCTAATATGCATACCTACTCTTAGGTATCATCCCACTCCTATCCCTAGACTATACAAGCACTCAAGTCATGGTTGAGACATCATAAATAATCTTGTCTTTAATGTTATCCCCAATTTTATTTATTATCACTTATTAATTTTATTTATGATAATTTACCTTAGATCTAGCCTCTTTGGCCCGAGACCCCTATTGTAAGCCACTCCCTTAAGATGCACCTAAGTAACCTCCTCTAAGATCACATATCAAAATAAGATCTCATAAATCATGAAAGAATGATAGTCAAGTTGAGTTCCATAAAGGAACTCATACTGGCCTCAAACCAAAATCTCATAAATACATGTTTGTTCTCAAACTATAACATCATAAAACACACTATCTCAAAGAGTTCACAAAATAATGAGCTTAATCTTGATCTAGTTGGATAATATAATTGTGACCAAGTCAACATTACAAACTACTAAAGATATATATGTCACAAAGACAACACTAACCCCTAAGCCTCTGGTGTACAACTCCTAGAGCTAACATAATTTAAATTTGAATAACCAACATCAATCAATGCAATGAAACATGCCAAATAGTCAAATAGTAACACAAATCTTAGTTGTATAAGAACTATCAAGTTGTTTATTTAAGTCAAATTCAAACAAAATCACTCATATAAAACTCCACACATATACCTATTTGATAAAATATCCCATACAAATCAAAACACCAAGTATTTATATATAAAATAATGATATTTTTACTATTCCAAATATAAATAACATTTATGTTTAGAAAATTTATTGAATAGTTTAAAAATTAATCTATTAATAAATCTTAATCTCAAATATTTATTAAACCAAAGTCTTAATTTTTTTCTTAATTAATATCTATAGAATATATTAAAAAATGTAAATACTTTTTTAATTAATTAATAATATTAAATCAAATTCAATACTTACTAAATATAAACTAAAGTTAGGCAAGAGCCTACAACACAACGGTTTATTGTGAGCCTCACATCTTAAAGGTCTTCTATCTTGAGTTTGAGCCTATTCGAACTTAACACATAATAATAATTAATTTCAATAAATAATAATAATGATAAAAAAAAAAATTAGAAAATTAAAATCTAGGCTTTAGCTGATTACAACACACATAATTTATTATGTAATATCAAATAATTATAATTAATTACAATTGTATATTTATTAAGTTGTAGCCACACTTGCATGAATAAATAGATAATATCATTTCCAACTAATAATTTAACTACACTTAATTAGGTAAACAAAAATATCAGTTTAAAACTCACTTATAAGAAAATTAAAAAATAAAATTTAATTATTTAATTTTAAAAATAAATAAATAAATTTTTATTTTAATTATTTTGAAATATTAAATAATAATTTATCTATTTTATAATTTCATAAATTAATATTTATTAATATTTTTTTTCCCATAAGACTCATTTTGATACAAACATGTATAATCTCAATCTATATTCAAAAGCCCTATTTTATTTTAAATATATGTATGTGTATGTGTATGTATATTTATATGTGTATGTGTAAATGCATGTGTATATGTATATGTATTAGAAATGATTTCTTTTAGTCTACTTCAAAAGGATATAGTGCCAACTAAAGATCTATGATCTAACAACTATTAACATGGATGAGAATGCCCCCCTACACAATAAAACCCATAAAATTTCAAATTCAAAACATCAGATACTAGAAATGACAAAAAATTTAACTCAAACACCTTCAACAATTTTGTAAGCATGATGGCTTTCTAATATCGTGGTCTTAATTGAAGTTTTGGATGTAGATTAGTGATGGTAATCTCTGTGATAGTTTTTGGCTGGGCTTTGGGTCTTATATGAGTTTTGGGCTCTTTGTAATTACTATATTCTCGATCTAGGAATCTCTAGGACAAGATTCATTAGTGTTGATAGATACTCTCTCTTGATGTTGTATTTCTTCTTCTGCATCCGTTTTTTGTATCAGGCAATGACCAGAGTTTTTACTTTGGTTCTTTTCTCCGGGAGCTTTTTTGAACTAGTTATTATTAATATAAATATAATGTTTCTCCAAAAAAATAAAAATAAAATTTGTAAGCAGGATATAAACAATCAAGTAGATAGGTAGTCAATAAAATACTTATCCACAAGTTCATGACAAATGATGGCTTAAGTTGGGATTTGGATATGTATGTTATCTCCCCTCTCTTACCATTGAGATATTGCGATAGGGCATGCTCATCCTACCACTTGGAAGTCCACGCCAAGTACCTACAAACCTACATAAAAAATGAGAATGTATATATAAATAGACAATAGCAAAAATCAATACATTATGTAGCTCTCACTAAGAAAGTAACTATGACTTTGTTCCTCAACCATTAAAATAACCAATGTGCACATGAAAAGTGGTCCAAAAGATTCTATCACCAATATTGAAAAGTGAACTATGAGGGTGGCATTGGACCCACTTGTCCTAGAATTAGACTTCTTGAAGCTAACAAGAAAATAAAGTTACAAGGTTTGCATGGAGATACTAGAATGGTTCTCTTATGAATGTAATACATAATTTAATTAAAAATTTAGGTCCTCGATCCAATTGAGCTTCTACAATAAAGAATCCTAAATTGATGCATAATGTATTTCAATAAAAATAAAAATAGTATGAATCACTTCCAAACTTAAATGTCAATCCTATCCTTTTGCATCTAATTACCACACTTGCACGATATAGTATGAAACACTACATTATAATTCAATCCATACCATACAAGTCTAATACCATACCATTACACAAGGGATGCAAGAAGAAAGAAAATTACTTACTTACAATAAAACACTCACATAAACAATTATCAATTTCATGAGAAAAGATGTAACTAGAGATCCCAGTGTTGTAACATAGGCTCTATCAATAGATTAAGCCTCAATAGATATTTCATTTATGAAAACTAATGGGAAAAGAAACCTCCCAAAAAAGCTACGAGAAAATTAATAAAAAGACATATGATTAAAATAATAGTTTAGAATATAGAGAGTTATATGTTTAAGATTTTATTTCTAGTTTAAGTATCTAGATAATTAGTGAGATTAAATTAATCCCAATGATCCTAGTGTAGAAGCTTCGACTCTGATACCAAGTGTAATGACTTACCAGGGAGTGCAAGAGAAATTAACCTAAAACATGCTACTAAGTTTACAAAATATTATTTTCTTTAAATGTGAACAAACAACATTGTAAAGTAATGCAGAAAAAATGTAACATAAGATAACACATGCACATGAATAAAAGTCAACATAGATTACAATGCTAAAAGTTCCATAATGTAGAGTTACTCAATAGTTAATTAATGATAAATATAAATCATAACTATAAAGTCTCACATATCCATATATGAACATCAAACACATTATGTCACCTAAGTGAATATATAACTACAATAAACATCGTGAAACATACACAATGAAATAACTTCTACTGCGCATGGTATGTGATAAAGACCAAGTGCAACCTATACTACAATCTCCAAAAGTCATTTACACTAGTACAATGCTACCACATGATACAATGTACAATATATGAAGGATAAGAAAAAGTCTCCAATAATAAAGAACAAGAAATCACAATTGCTACAAGGATCATCTAGCACATAAACATGAATGCCAAATCTCAATGGTAAAGAATCCCTACCACATGATCATGTGGAACCAAAGGTTCACTCTTCTGAGGAAATAACAAAAGACTTTACTCAAATATTAAATCATAAAGCCAATCACATAAATAAAACTAAGGATGAGATCTTGCAAATATTTATATCTTAAGATTTACTAAACCTACTGCAAATGTGATGCACACAAACCCATAGGAAAATTTAAAAACTTGGAGGAGATTTAGGCTATATGAATTGAGAGTGTCATCACATGTCATCTTCTTATGTTACCCTAGATTGATCTATCTAGACCCAACTCGAAGAATTGAGTTACCCTAGATTTTTCATACTACTAGACCCTAAATCCTCAAATATTGAGTCATCCTAGACTAGCCACTTTGGCCTCAAAGCCTCAAGATGAGTCATGTGGAACTAAAATACCTTCTCATGAATACAACATATTCTAAATAAGGAGCTAGAATAATTTCTCATGAATATTAGGTACTCTAATCATACCTAGTCTACATTGTTGACCTATCTCTAATTCTTGTTGTTTATTAGTGTCAAACACTTAGTCATATATAAGACAGAGTTAGTCGATCATCACTGTGACCAAGCTACTCTATATAGGTTGGGTTATATAAAGAATTGTATCTAATTTTTTATATGTTGAGCTCTATAGGAGTCGAGCAAGTCTTTGGTCACCGAGTACCTCTATACAAGCTAAGCCTAGTGAATTCTGATAAGACAGTGCACACAGATGCTGATTTATACAAAATGAGCCGAGTACAGTTAAGGTCGAGCAATAGATTGAAGGACAATTGCAACTAAGCATCAAACATAGTATGTGTTGAGTAACATAGAGTGAACACAAATTTTTGGAATGAGACAAAATTTTAGGTAAAACATTTTGAGCCAACATGAACATTTAATTTAATGATCATAGAGTCTATCACAGAGGTTGTTACACATTTTGACATGGGTCATCCATCCCTTTGAGGAAACAACAACCAATCAGATGAAGAGGCAAAATGGGAAGCATCTAGAAGACTCCACATATGTCTTTAAATAGGTAGATCCAAACCTTATTTTGAGAGAGTAGAGTGAGTTATTGCAAAAGAGATTGTGAGGTGTACGAAGGAGACAAAATATTGAGTAAAGGAATTAAGCTTTTGATGTTGCATACAAAAAGTTGTGAAGAACAAAGTTTAGCAACCTAATGAAGCAGTGAAAGGACTGAGCAAAGCTATATCAGATTGGAGATTAGATCAAAGATTGGAAGAAGATCCATAATCAACAA
This sequence comes from Cupressus sempervirens, assembly GCA_028749045.1. Taxonomy (NCBI): domain Eukaryota; kingdom Viridiplantae; phylum Streptophyta; class Pinopsida; order Cupressales; family Cupressaceae; genus Cupressus; species Cupressus sempervirens. Next base: position 209,028,864 of record CM053788.1, on the reverse strand, counting down.
TTGTAAGTGCAGACTGAAGGATTAGATACTAAGTCAGTTTTAATAGATTGAATTAGGGAAAATCTCTTAACTAAGTAGTTTTAACAGACCCTTGTAAATCTCCTAATAGAGTCCTTACTTCATTGTAAGTATAAAATCCTTTAATCAAGGTAAGACCTAATAGTCTTAAACACTTTTAGAAGAGAAAACCCCTCACTGGGCAGATCATTAGAAGAAATCCAAATTGTAACCCTAATAGGTTAACTTTGTTACTGCAGTAGTCAAGATTTGTGGGTGTTATCCCTACCCTAGTTTTACCTTCACCTTGGAGGGTTTCTGTGTAACCAAATCTTTGTGTTATGTGTTTACATTTCATGGATGTGATTGATAGTTAGATATACTTATTACAATATTTGATATTTCAAGTTTTATTTATTTATTTATTTATTTTTAATTTTTAAATAAAAGATTTGGATCCTGCAAATTGTACTTTGGAGGACATGTTAGTGTAAATGCTCTGAATAAAAGCATGCGACATTAAATTTTTCATATGAAACCAACTTTAAAATAGGGTAACTCGGCATCTGATAAGCATAACTCAGCATTAGAGACACTAAAAAAAAACTCGGCATCTGAATTAAAGACTCAATTTCTTGGAACTCAGTAACGCGGCACTAATTACTTTCATGCCTACTCGACACCTGAAAGGATCCTGTATACTCGGCACTATTGAAGGACTCGACGCCTGAAGCCTGAAGAACTTGGCATAGCTAAAGAACTCTGCAACAGTTATTAGATTGCCAACTTGGCACTTGAAAGGATCCTGTATACTCGGCACTACTAAAGAAATCGGCACCTGAAGCCTGGAGAACTCAGCACAACTAAAGAACTTGGCACTAATTATCAAATTGCCAACTCGACACTTGAAAGAATCCTAAATACTCGGCATTACTAAAGAACTTGGCACCTGAAGCCTAAAGAACTCGGCACAGCTAAAGAATTCGGCACCAGTTATCAGAATGCCAACTTAGCACCTGAAAGGATCCTGTAAACTCAACACTACTGAAGAACTTGGCACCTGAAGCCTGAAGAGCTCAAAACAACAAAAGAACTCGACACTAGTTATCAAAATGCCAACTCAACACCTAAAAGGAACCTGTATACATGGCACTACTGAAGAACTTGACACCTAAAGCCTGAACTCGGCACAACTAAAGAATTTGACTAAACTTGACTCACAATGAAAAATATTAAGGAGCTCAGCTCTTGAAGGATGATGCAAATCTCGACACATGAGACAAAAATACTCAGCATCTTAAGATAACTTGCTAATCTCAAACATTACTACTATCAGTTGCTACCATGTCATCATGAATAAGATTTTTAAAACCTTATGTTGCTCAATAAAAGGTAGAGAATGAAAAGTAGAGACATTAACCCCATCACATCCCAAATTTGATAAAATATCTACAACTTTATTTACTTCACGATAAGTATGCAAAAGGCAAACTTCCAACATTCATCAAGGAGTCTCCAAATTTGATTGAGAACATACTTTAGTTTCCAGGAAATAATGTGTCTATGAATACAAGCATCAATGATAATTGAAGAATCAACTTCAATATGTAACCTATTAAGACAACCTTGTTTAGCTAATAAAAGCCTAGCCAACAAAGCATGAGCCTCAACAATATTGTTTGTGTCAATAGGTAGAGGAGATACTCTAATTACTACAACCTTACCAAAAGAATCTCGAATATAAACCCCAACACCCGAAGGACCAGGATTTCCTCTAGAAGCACCATCAAAATTCAACTTCCAAAAACTAGAAGATGGAGGTCTCCAACTGATCTTCCTAAATAAGGTCTGAGCTGGTGAAGTACTAATTTTCCACCCATTAGGAATAAATAATAATTTCCATTCCTGGACAAGTTGTGAATCCCAATGAGTCACAATCGGATTAAATTTAATCCTTTTCAAGCTGGAATTAGTCACTTCTGAGATAGATCTGTTAATACCATTTAAGACAACTTCTAATGGAAGGGATTGTTTTCTAAAAATATGCTTATTTCTTTCCCACCAAATAGCCCAAACTACCAAAGCTAGAACACATTTCCATAGGTTTGCAAACAATGATTTTTGATATAGAATTGGCTAGGCTTGAAATAGATCCCAAAGCTTGTTAGGCAAGGGGGTAGAGCACTTAAGCTTGCTCAAAATTAAGCACCAAAATTGATAAGAAAATGAACAAGAGACAAAAAAATGATCCATAGTTTCATCCTATTCCTTACAAAGAACACATGTAAAAGGCTTAGCAATTTGTAATCTATTCAATCTGTCACTAGTTAAAATCCTATGTTTTAATGCCAGCCATGCGAGACAACCTGCTTTAGGTAGAACTGCCAAATTCCAACAAAATGAAAAAGCTCTAGACGTAGGTTTATTCAAATCATTTTGTTGTAGAATATTGTATCCCTCTTTCAATGAATAGTTACCATCCTTAGTTGGAGCCCAAAAAATTTGATCTTTCAAGTTCTTTCATGCATAAACTGGATATGAGATGATAAATATGGTGAATGCAGTAAAGTTGTTTTAAAGATTAAAAGTTTCATAGATCCTGATTAACCCCCACCCCCCAGCCCCCCCCTTTCCAATTAACTTCCAAAAATTGGTATTAGAGAAACTGGTTCTCTTGAAGGGAGCCTAGTAGCTTGAGAGTTTAGATCTTGGAGATGGGGGCTTATAAATTGGGAAAGGTTATTGACAATCAAGTGATTGACATCCAACTCATACTGCAACAACTTGAAGTAGCAAGAGAGGAACTGAGGATATCCCTTAGAAAGAGAAAGGATATGGCTATTCAATAGAATGAAACACTTTTTGAAGAATTTGATATACAAGGATTGTTTGACACTTGAAATTCTAATGAGAGTGATGCAATCATTTTAGATCAACTTACATTTGATATTTCAAGTTATTTCATGCATAAACTGGATATGAGATGATAAATATGGTGAATGTAGTAAAGTTGTTTTAAAGATTAAATTTTTCATAGATATTGATTAACCCCCACCCCCTAGCCCCCCCTTCCCAATTAACTTCCAACAATTGGTATTAGAGAAACTGGTTCTCTTGAAGGGAGTCTAGCAGCTTGAGAGTTCATATCTTGGAGATGGAGGCTTATAAATTGGGAAAGGTTATTGACAATCAAGTGATTGACATCCAACTCATACTGCAACAACTTGAAGTAGCAAGAGAGGAACTAAGGATATCCCTTAGAAAGAGAAAGGATATGGCTATTCAATAGAATGAAACACTTTTTGAAGAAGTTGATATACAAGGATTGTTTGACACTTGAAATTCTAATGAGAGTGATGCAATCATTTTAGATCAACCTGAGAAGAACAATATCCTGAATGAAGAAGTCTAAGGATTAAAAGGAGACATGAAATCTAGTCAGTAAGGCTATGTGAAGTGACCAAAAGAAAAGAAGAAAGTTGAAGAAGACAAAGTTGTGGTTGAGGAAGATAAAAGACAAATGGCTATCAAACTTGAAGAAAGGTCATCTAATGTTCAAAAACTTACAAACACTCAACTAGACATGATGAATCAATTCATGCTAGAAAATCAAGATTTGAATAGGAAAGACACAGAGATAGAAAATTTGAGATCACAGATTGATCTACTAAGGAATGATTTAAGATCTAAGAAAGAACTAGTGGAAAGGATGCACAAGCCCAGTGAAGCGCTAAGGTACTTTGAAGAATTGATGAGATCACCTAGGTCATCTGGCAACACTTCTGGACAAGGGCATATAAAGAAACATTCATCTACTAAAGAAGGATAATAATCTAAGAGTTGAGAGCTAAGGAATGCAAATTCAAAAGACAAACCTACATGATGTTATTGTGGTAAACTTCGACATGCTACAAACATTTGAAAAAGAAAGAATGGTATGCAAAACCCTAAACCTAAGTTTATTGGTAATTTTTTTTACTAAAATAAGCAAGGACACCACTTACATGAGTGTAGATCAAGAATGAACAATACACCTACTGCACCTACATTTGAGGGATATTGTTAAAATTGTCAAAAATTTGGACATAGAGCATATGAATGTAGATCACATGCAAAACCCTATCAGACAAACAAAAGGTAGAACAATACACTTAAGAAAGTTTTTTTTCAAATTGTCACAAGATTGGACATGTGATTGAAAATTTTAGGACTTGAGCATGAGTACCAAAAAATGGATAAAACAAAGGTAAAGGAAAAGTGGATGTTGAACAAGTAGAGAAGGAGATGAATCAAACCTAGAAGAAAAAGGTGGAAGAAGAAAATAGTAGAACAAATGAAGTCAAGGTCACCTAATCCAATGGAGAAGGTGATCACACCACCTCTAACTAATCAAGAAAGGTTTGTAAGGAATTGTATACACAATGATTTAACTTACATCATTTCCTAACAAAAAAAAAGTGTAAAAGTTCATATTAGCTTGAGAAAATATGCAATAGAATAAATCTATGGAAAAAATAGTGTAAATGAATCATTTACATGTTTGGGTGCCAAACATCAATAAAATTCTCTATATTGACTGAGCATTGTAATATAGGCCAAGTACCCCAATGTTAAACTGATGTATAGGCCAAGTTAGATGGTAATCAATTGAGCTATATAGTGTAAACTAAGTTCAATAGTCTAATATTGATCAAGACAACTGGATTCCACCTAATAGAGGACATCACATTAATGGAGACCCTAACTTGAAAGAATGAAGGTATATATTGAGAATTTGAATACATTAAACATGTCTTGCATTCATATTTCAAGAGAACATAATGATTTGAGCAATTTACAAAGTGATTAGAAGTGAACTAGCAATGAAAGAGTGATTGGGTATTAATTTTTTGTTGTGTTGACTTATTCATAAAGTAAAGTTTCAAAACCTTAACATGAGAAAATGACATCTTCATCATCTGCAACAAAGAGTCAAGAGGTAAGAAATGTTTAATTCGTGATGAGTGACACTTTTCCTCCACCTAAGTTTCATAATATTTTAGATATTTCTATGAAAGGAGATCAAACGGATGTATTATCATGGATACCACCTAAGGTTATTATGATACATGATGTGCAAACTTGCTAGATGTGTAAAATTGGCAAAGTTGGAGATTATGAGATTAGTGTGGCATATGAGAAATTGTGTGATGAAGGTATACTAAAGGATGAGTTTAAATTTTTTGAGAGGAAAAGGTTAACTCGTACCCTAGATTTTTCAAGAAACTTTAAGATTGAATGGATTAAAGTTGTGCTGAGTAGAATTCATGACATGAAGTTGTGGTTAGAAAATGGACCTATCAAGATTTCAAAGAAAATGATTCACAATGTTACCAAGTATCCAATGATGGATAAGAATAAGACAATGTATTTCCTAAGCTGAGAAGAAATTGAGGCTAATAGAAAAGACAAGTGGAATGGATGAGGAATGTCTTTTTCAACCATCATATATCTAATGATTAAGTTTGCAGTGAGAGTCATGTCTCACAAATTTTATTAGTCGAGTAGACTGAATAGTGTGCCTTGTATAGAAGTTGACCAAGCATGGAAGATTGTGATGATCATGAATATGACCTTTTCGATTTTCGAAGGTCACAATTAGAAGAAAACCTAGCATCCATCTAGAAGGAAAAGAACTCAATGTGTAAGTTTGGATCATTAATTATGTGTATTTTCTTTTATGTTCAGAACTATTTTCCAATTATTGGAAATGTTGTTTGGGAATAAGGAAAACCCATTACAAGACATATTAGTGAGTACATAATGTAGTTGGGAAAAAAATTTGAATTTTTTAATGGATGATTATTTTGAGGAATTCAAATAGAAGATGAGAAAAAGACCGAGGATCCAAGCATCATTAGTTGTGAAGCATTACAATGACATATTTTTTCTAGTAGATACTTGATGTAATAATTTTTGAGTATGTAAAGCATGTGATGTTAGTGTTGAGCATGCTAAGGTTGGAGCTAAAAAAAATGTGATAGTAAATGACATGGCACTATCAGGTAAAGAAAAATCCATGTTATGTTCTTTAGATCAATGAAATACTTATAACATTAAAAAAATGTTTAGAATTAAACCAATTGATTGCTTATTGCAGGGGTACATCAACCTTGTCCTCAAAAAAAGAAGAGGAAGCGTCATGTCATAAGATCAGAACTGCAAGAGCCACAGAATGCCGAAGATAGTCATGATGTGCCTATTAGCCTTTATCTTCAAGCAAAGAAAAATGAAAAGAAGAAATGAAAGTTAAAAACTTTGTTTGATGATTAATGTGTTGATGGATTTTTATGAATGTTTCTTATTAATGAATTTTATGCCATGTTATTGAATAGTCTTATGTGATTATAATTATTGACATGTTCACAAATTATTGATGAATAATTATAGGTATTAATGAATTATATGCCATGTTAATGAATGTTATGTGAATGTAATGATTGATGTGTTCACAAATTATTGATGATGTTTATACATATTAATTAATTGCATGTAATGTTAATGAATGTTATGTGATTATAATGATTCAATGATATACTTCTAAAATGAATGAATGAAATATTTACTTAGTTGTTAATTGATAATTTAGAGTGATTATAGGGGAAGGGGAGAGGCCAAATGATATTCGACCTTCACTTGGTTGGCCTTGTTAAGTAGAGAGTATGAAAGGATTTTCAAAACCAAGTGAAGCTCAAACTAAACCTATTAAGTTGGGAGAAAAAAAGACTTTTAACTTGGAGGTAAGTGGCATCCTATAGGAGTGGGCTGAAAGTGAACTAGAGGCTTTTTGCTTTGCATTATGTTTTCCAAGGTCTCATATTAGGTTATATACTTTTCATACATGATTGAGACAAATAATTATGAATCAACTATCATGTGTTTTTGATTTAATATGTTTTTTCTTTTTGAAATGTAGGTTAAAATTGCTTTTGTCAGCAATCTTCCAAACAATGCTAATGAAGACTTTAAAGAAAGTTGTTTGAACCTTTTGGGAAGGTATAGTTTTTCTTCATTCTTTATTATAAAATGAAAATTTGACAATGGTCAATTTCTTAGCTAGTTGTTGAGATATTTTTGTGTGGTTGCAGCTAGAAAGAGTTGTTATATCCATAAAGATGTTGGAATTGCAATAGGAAAGGTAAACTTCTAAGGGGGTGGGGTGGGGGGGTGAATAAGTAGTTTACACTAGGACCCATAAAAACTTTCACCACACATCCATCTCATACATTTAGCAAGTAAACTAAAATACCATGTAAAGCATGTACATCTAAAACATGTAAGCAAGTAAACATTCACACATTTAACACTAGATATGATTACCTAGAAACCCTCTAATGAGAACATAAAATTGGGGTGGGGATGAAACCCACAAATATTCACTACTGCAATAATAAAGTGTATCCAATGAAGTTTTCAATGTTTTGACCATGAAACATGATCTACCTTGTGAAAGGTCTGCCTTGTTAAAGGCTTACAAAGACTATTAGGTCTTACCCTATTAGAGGATTTCAAAACCCTGTTAGAAGTGTGTCTGGTTAAAGGACTTCAACTCACAATTAAGTAAGCACCTTGTTAAAGGATTTCAATACATCCTATTAGGGCTACTTTATTAAGAGATTTTGATTGAAATCACTTGTTAGAATGTCTCAGCATTGATCCTGTGGTTAACACTTGGTTGCTTGATGATAGATCACCTCTAAACTATTGTATTCTCAATCGTCCTTAATCAAATGTCTCTTTGTTGTATCCTATTCCTTTCCTCTATTCTACTCTAACTAATTTAACAATGCAATCTCACTTCATAATTCATTAGCCACCATGAATGCTATGTTTGCACATGTAAACTACTCTCTTCGCAATATAGATAGTTTAGGGTTTGTCCTCCTTAAAAAGACTTTGGTGACTTAGGGTTAGGTATGAATCCATGGTTGTGATTCATCCATTTTGCCTCTTAAACCTTCAATTTTTTGATTTCCTACATGTAATTGCATTAGGAATCCAACTTAACATTCATTCTTATCTCCAAAAATATTGTAATTCATCTTTAAGTTGGCTCAAAAATGGTTTACATAGTTGTTTGTGCCTTAACAAACAAATATGTCAAAACTATGTCACTCAGCATCTAAAGTCTCTGATGCTCGGCATAATGCTACGACTTGATATTTGTATCACCTAGCATCCACTATTTACTAGGCTCTTGTGTTACTCGGCATACACTATCTACTCGACACTTTGAGTGACTTAGCATGTGAATGGCTCGACATTCACTATTGACTTGGCATGCTCTATAATATATACATGTTGTGCTCAACATGTACTACTTGTTTGGCATGAACTAAGTAAATAGCTTAAGTGTGTTGACACTCACTTATCAAAACCAATTTGAGATAAAAAATCTCCCCCTTTGACATGAGTGTCAAAAACACTTGAGTTTACATTAATATCCTTAATCAAGTACGAGCATAACATATCTTAACTCGGCTTATATATAAAAATTCAAAATTTCAAAATTTTGTAACAATTTAGATACCTCAAAAATCTGATAACTCCCCCTGAGTTGCTAGGTTTTTTTTGTATCCAAAATTTTGTAGTTTTAATTGATACTCTTTCATTTGATACTTCTTGTATTTTGATGCTTGTGATGCTTGCTCTGTCTTAGCTTAATCTATCTTGTCTCTGTCCCTTTTTCTTACTCTCCCAACTTGCTTTCCCATTTCTTATTCTCCTTATATCTCCCCATTTCTCTCTCTCTATCTCTCCTTTATCTTACTCGATACTCTCCCCCTTTTTGACACTTATGTCAATGGGCTTATACACTTATAGTGTATTTGTCCAAAAAATATTTATGGACATCTAGGATTACTTTGAGAGTTGCATTCTAGTTTTCACATGCAACATCCAAATACTTGATTTGGATAGCAAGCTTGGTAGCAAGGTGGACTAGGCCATCTAATGTTGAAAGATTGGGGTCTTTCTTCAATAGAGTTTCAACATAACCTAGTTCCTTGTGCAAGATTTCCATATGGGGGGTCAAAGTTGTTTGAATGCTAATCAATTTGGCCCTTATGTTGGCCTCATTTTCTGATAATGTAGCTAATTGACTTTGGGTTTGTAGTAGTGTTCTGAAGTGCTTTTCACTCTGAGTTGGTGTTGTTAGTAGTTTTGCACCTGATGAAGTAATTTGACTTTCCAAGCTCAAAAGTGACTTCTAGTCTCTTGTGTGAAGAGTATTGGATTGCACAATTTTGTGTACAATGAGAAGATATTCTCAAGTACCTTCTTCAAATCCTCAACCTTAGTTTCCAATTCAACTTGTGTTAGTGCTATGTCACTTGATATCTTTTCATTCACTTTGCTCTAAAATTTCTTTTCTGACCATTCTAACAATTTTGCATTTGTGTCTAGGTCAGCATCACTAACCTTTTCCACTATGTTTTTCAATTATTCAATTAGTGGTTTGGTCTCATCTGGAGTTAGCAAAATGAATGCATCTAAAAAGATGTCTCTAATATCCTGTAGTGCTTGCTTCTGCTTATGCTCCCTTCTAAGCATTTCTTGATGCTTCTTCCTTGCTAGGGCTTGTTAGAGTATGCCCATTTTTTCTATAGTCATTGTATCATAGTCATACTTCGATAGAACAATTTATTCATCAAGGCTCACATCTCCATATTGGATTGCTTCCTCTACCTTTGATGTACTTGGTCTTGACACTGAGATCTACAATGGAGTTAAATTTGTGCTTGACTTCTAAAGAGTTTGAGTGGAAGGAGTGTCAGATGCTGGTAAGGTTACTAGGGCTTGTATAGCTACTTGCTTCTTCATTCTAGGCGTCATTTCTATCTCTTTAGGCTTGCTCTTGACTTCTACAATGACTTGTAATGCACCTTGATCATGTGTTGTAGGTGCAGATAAGTCTACCTTTCCTATTTCTTGCTATTCTTTAGTAGTGACTTGTGTTTCCATTGTATCTTTTTTCAAGTGTATCAACCTTCTCTTATGCAGCTTTAGGTACTTTGTCCAAAGGTTGTACATGAGTGACTTGAGGGGGCATTGTAGGTGGTTCTTTTGTATTCACCTTTTCCCTTGTTGTATTAGTTACTATCTTCTACAATTCTTCCACACCCACCAATATAGGATTATCACATAGTTTTTCTTGTAGTGTGGACCAATCTAGTAACTTTTTGAGATCTCCCTTTGAAAGGGGATTGATTTTTTGAGATGTGACATTAGAAACATCCTTAATCGTTATTGTTTTAGTGTTTTCATTTGTTTCATGTTGAGGGCTGACACTAGGCAATTTTGTGTCTTGCACACTATGTTCTTCTTATTGCTCATTATCTTGTCATCTATATGCATTTTATTTCCTCATCCTTTACCTCTATGGGCTCTTCCTCACCTTCCTTCACTATAGTTAACCCATATGTAAGCTTCCAAATTTGAGTGGTCTTCTTAACTACATCCTCAATTTTATTTTGAAAAATGCTAAAGGCTTTGTATATAGGTACAAACCTAACTACATATTTCTTCATAGCCTTAGCAATTTGACCCTTACTTAGTTCAGGCATTACTTGTGTAAGAAATGTCTCTCTAATTTCTTTGTCCAAGTTCAGACAATAATGTCATTTTTGCTCAACTCTATCATACAAACTCTTAGACATTGAGTTGGCAATCTCTAGTGAGGTAGTCTTGAATTTTGCCATCATGGCATATATAGCCTCCTCTAGTTGATTCTTCTCCACTTTACCAAAATTTTCAAAATCCACATGAGAAAATCTTGATAGATTTGCACTATTCTTAAGATTTTGACAAAGGTTCTCTAGATCTGATAGAGGATTGTGACTCACCACTTTGAATTGGGTATTTTCATCTGACTCTATTTTCTCCTCATTAGAATCTACTTGTGCCACATATTTCCTTCTTGGCCTTTTCTGCACTTGACCTCTGTTGGTTTGGTCTTTTCCTTAGCCTTTTGTGTAGTTGCACATGTAGTAGTTTTTGTAGTAGGTACAATAGGCTTGGCTTGGTTTGATAGTTTTCTTAGCCCTTGCCACGGGTTGGGCCTCAGCCTTCCTTTTCTTTTGTTCAGTGGGTGTAGGTGCTTCCTCGGCTTCTTCTTCCTCAACACCTTTAGTAGCTTTATTCTCCTCTTCTTTTTGGTCTTCTCCCATACCTTGTGTAAGTACAAGTGGTGCTTGGGTTTGAGAATCTTCTTCCTCTTCATTTTCTTCTTCTTCTTCTTCTTCTTCTTCTTCTTCTTCCTACTTGGCACCCTCTCCAAATTTCACTTTCAACTTCACCAATTTATCTTTCTTCTTAATTACAAAAGCAGTTTTTAGTTCCATTGAGATTTTGGACTTTTCCGTCTCATAGTTTCCAAATGCTTTTGCATTTTTATCAACCTCTTCTACTAGTAAAGTTGTTATAGCTGCAAAAGCTTCATCCACATTGATTTCATATCCTAAGGGTCTCGACCATCTCACCCTTGGTGTAGCAGCTTGGACATATGTATAGTTAGCATCTACTAGAAAATAAACATCATCATAATGCTTTTTTACTAGAGATACTGGTATTCTCATTCTCTTCTTCATTGATTGTTTGAAATCCTCAAAATAGTTTGTCATCATGAATTCAAAATTCTCTCCTAATTGCTCAATGTATTCACCAATCTATATTGCCATTGATCTATTTATTTTCCATGCAACTATTCCAAAAGTAGGAAAAATGTTTTGCACATAAAATAATATGCATATCAATATAGAACCAAATTTACATTGTGCACTCTTTGTCTTTCTGATTGCTCTAAGGTTTTCAACTAGTTGTTGTAGTTGTAGCTCTACTAGATCATATGTATGATCTTTCTTGACAATTTTATATCCCAAATCTACTGCTATACATGGCACACTATTTAATCTACTAGATTGGTAAAACTTGTGTGAAATGACCTTGACAACAAACTCTATCAATGGATTAGTAATTGTATCAATAGTCATGCCTCTCTTGTTCCATACAACTCCAGTGTTCTTCTCAATCACTTCCTTTGAATTAATTCTCAGTGTCTTAGGCCAATCTAGGGTTGGATAACCAATAACCCTATGAATTACCCTCTTGGTTATTTTGATAGGTCCATTATCTAGCCATAATGAACTATCATGTATTCTACTCAGGACTATCCTAATCCATTCAAATTTGAACACATTTGAAAAATCTAGGGCTCGTGTTAACCCTTTCTTCTTGAAAATTGTGATCTTGAAAATTGTGAATTCTTCTTTTAAAACACCGTTATCATAGAGTCTATTGTATGCTTCCCTGATCTCCATATCACTAATTCTACCAATTTTGTAGTTATATCATTTTCTAACATCTTGTACCATTAAAAATTTTAGTGGTATCATGGATGACACACCAGAGGGGTCTTGCTTGTAAGTGATGTTAGGAATAGCCTTGAAAATGGGTTGCTTAACTTCATTACTAACTATTTGAGCATTTAAAACCTCCTTACCCTCTAGATTCTTTGAATTAGATGTCATTTTGTGAAACTAGGGTTTATGAAAATATAAACTATGAAGCTCGACTCTTGATAGATACCTTGTAAGATTTGTCAAAATGATGTAGAATTGCTTCTCAAACCTTTTGCAACTACTTTGAATAAATTTCCAGATCGCCTTCTACTCTCCTTGCTCTTTCTCAATTTTGAAATGATGAAAAATGAGTCAAAAATTGATCATATACCCTTTGAAACCCTGCAACAAATGCTAAGTGTTTCCATAGCTGTAAGCTCAACATAAACTAGCTTCAGGCTTACTCAACATCCATGAACAGTTTATTTTCTCAGCAACCACTACGAGCTTGGCATCAACTAGCTAGTCTATTAGCTTGGCATCTTCTAGTACTTTACTCGATGCACATAGGAAGTGCTTCACACTTGACAGAGACATGAGAAACTTATAGAATTTTCTTGAATTCCTAACAACATCTTGCATCTTTGTTCATGCTTCTATGATCTTTTTAGTACTAAATTCCTTTAGAATTGATGTATAATATAACCTTTAAATATTAGTCCCATATATCTCTTGATTTCTTAGTTTGATGAGGTGTGATCTCTTGACCCATTGGGTAAAGTGATCTCTTCTCCATTTGATGTGCTACACCAGTCCTTTTTCTTCCATGTCTTGTTCATCTCATCTCTGATGCGTTCAACATCTTATTTGCCTTTTCCTTTATTAAACTCACAACTTGGTGCCTTTGACCTTGTTGGACAATATTGAATAATGTAACTAGTCTTCAAGTAGCTAAAACATGTGGTTTGACTTAACCACCTTTTCTATTTACCTCTAAAGTGTGTCCTAATAAAATTCTTAGGAACATGTCCATAGTCTTGACAATAATGACAACTATATCTTGTATTATAATCACAGTTATAAGAGTTTTCATTGTTCCTTACCTTTGCTTGCCTATTTGATGACTATAAGAGTTTAGATCCACATTCAAAAGCACTATGTCCATATTTCTAACAACTATAACAATATCCTTCAAATTTTTGTGTCTGCATGGTCTTGATTCTGCATTCATTTTCTTGATGACCTTGTTTGTTTCACTTTTGGCACTGAACCATGTTCTTATATTTGACATTCTAATTTACTGTCTTGCTCCTTCACACATTAGCAATATATCCTTTCTTACCACAATTAGGACAAGTAGGTTTTGAGTTCTTACTTTTGTTGTTCCTTTCTTCATCATTTTTGAATGGCTCTCCTTCTTCAATATTTGTGTATCCCAGTCTAGATGTATCATTATTGGATCTAGGAGATCTCAATAATTGCTCAAAGTATTTGATGGCTTCATTTGGTTTGTTGAAAGTTTCAGCATATTCTTTTTCCCTTTTTAGATCATTCTGCAATTGCTCATTCTATAGTTTCAATGTTTTTATCTCAATGTCCTTGACATTCAATTCATAGTTGGCATTCATCATTTGACTTAGAGTATCCAATTGCATGTTGGAAATCTTGGTTAGCTCTGTTGACTTGTCTTCTAGTCTATTGCTTCAAATTCTTTTGTCTTCTTCAATCATGGCTTTATCTTCCATAGCTTTCTTCTTATGTTCAATCACCTCACATAGAAGTATGGCCTATGATTCTTGCTCTAACTTGAGATTTCTGATTTCCTTAGCTTAGACTCTATTCTTTTCCATTAGATCTACAACTACTGCATCAAATTCATTAGAGTCTCCATTAGAAAATATCTTAGTAGTGCCTATCTCTTTTTATTGTGTGTCATTCTTTACAATGGCAATTTCTTTCCTTCTCTTCAAATATTTCTTTAGTTCGTCTCTTGCTTTATCCAATTGATGTAGAATGAGTTGTATTTCAATTCCTTGATTCTCAATAATCTTTCCCAACTTGTACACTTCGATTTCAAGATCTTTCCTCAAAGCTACAATGCTTCTCTTTTAGAGGATAGGGCTCTAATACCAATTTTTGTAATTATAATAGGAAAGGTAAAATTTGAAGGGGGGAAGGGGGTGAATTAGTAGTTTACACTAGGACCCATAAAAAATTTCACCACACATCCATATCATACATTTAGCAAGTAAACTAAATACCATGTAAAGCATCTATATCTGAAGCATACAAGCAAGTAAACATTCACACACTTAACACTAGATATGATTACCTAGAAATCCTCCAATGAGAAGGTAAAACTAGGGTGGGGATGACACCCACAAATCTTCACTATTGCAGTAATATAGTGTATCCAGTAAAGGTTACAATGTTTTGACCATGAAACATGATCTACCTTGTAAAAGGTCTGCCTTGTTAAAGGCTTACAAAGACTATTAGGTCCTACCTTGTTAGAGGATTTCACCACCCTATTAGAAGTGTGCCTAGTTAAAGGAGTACAACTCACAATTAAGTAAGTACCTTGTGGAAGGATTTCAATACAACCTATTAGGGCTACTATATTAGAGATTTTGACTGAAATCACCTATTAGAATGTCTTAGCATTGATCCTCCAGTCAGCACTTGGTTACTTGATGATAGATCACCTCTAAACTATTGTATTCTTGATCCTCATTATTCAAATGTCTCTTTGTTGTATCCTTTTCCTTTCCTCTATTCTACTCTAATTAATTAAACAATGCAATCTCACTTTATAATTCCTTAGCCACCATGAATGCTATGTTTGTGCATGCAAACTACTCTCTTTGCAACATAGATAGTTTAGGGTTTGTCCTTCTTAAAAAGACTTTGGTGACTTAGGGTTAGTTATGAATCCACAGTTTTGATTCATCCATTTTGCCACTTAAACCTTCTCTTTTTCTGATTGGCTGCATGTAATTGCATTGGGAATCCAACTTAAGATTCATTCTTATCTCCAAAAATATAATAATTCATCTTTAAGTTGGCTCAACAATGATTTACATAGTTGTTTGTGCCTTAATGAAAATATATGTCAAAACTGTGTTACTCAACATCTAAAAGTCTTTGATGCTTGGGATATACTATTCTCTATGATGTGACTCAGCATCTATGTCACTTGGTATCCACTATTTACTCGGCTCCTATGTTACTCAACATACACTATCTGCTCAGCACTTTGAGTGACTTGGCACATGAATAGCTTCACACTCACTATTGACTCGAGATGCTCTATAATATATATATATATATATATATATATATATATATATATATATATCTATATACATATATATATATATATGTATGTATATATATATCTATGTATATATATGTATATATATATGTACATATATATATGTAGATATATATATATATATATGTATATGTATACGTATATATATATATACATACACACACACACACACATATATATATACACATACACATACACATACACATACACATACACATACACATACACATACACATACACATACACATACATACATACATACATACATACATACATACATACATATATATATTGTGCTCGACATGTACTGCTTGTTCAGCATGAACTAAGTAAATAGCTTAAGTGTGTTGACACTCACTTGTAAAAACCAATCTAAGATCAACAAAAGAGTAATGTGTTTCTCGGCTTTGTTCACTTCTTGACACGTGTTGCAAGTATAAAATCAAATATCACAACAATAATTTGTCATAAGTATCTGTTGTTCTTTTTTGATGCCACAGTTTGATTGATATAAAATTATAATATTTTTTAACACATTTGAGGTCTGATGTATTCTTTTGACTTATTTTTTCACATTCTATAATTGTTTTTATGCTTGGTTTCTTTGTTGAGTGTAGATGGTGCATATTTTGTGGTTCATTGTTGACTAGGTATCATATGTTTTGTAATAGGACCTTGATAAAGCAATCAAAGAACTTGATGGAAAAACTACTGATGTTCCTAATAAAGGTCCTAAGTTCAAGATAGAGGTTATTTTTAAAATTACCATTCAAATAATTTTGTTCTTGTGCACCCTTCCATTGAATATCACTTTTATTGTTATGGGTGATGATTTGTCCAATGTACAATCACATAATTTGTAATCATTTTCATTCATATTATTTTTTGGGAGACTTTAGAGATGAAGAAGCAATAATTGAGACAGACAAGACAACCAACATTGAGAAAGAAGGTAAATGAATGATTCAAATAAAAAAGCAGGTAAATGTATCATTCAAATAACAAAGCATGTAAATGTATCATTCAAATAATGAAACAATTTTTATATGATTTGTGCAATGTATGATAACATAATTCAAAATTCATTTCCATTCAATATTTTTGTTAGCACAAGGCTTTGAAGGTGAAGATGTAACAATTGACATTAATGTTAGTCCCAAAATTGAAAAATCGATCAAAAGAGATGAGGAAGTAGAAACTATTGAGAAAGAAGGTGAGTGTATCATTCAATCACACAAAGCTCTTTAGGAGATGATTTTTGCAATGTATTGCCATACAATATACAATCCATTTTCATTCAAAATACTTCTTAGTAGAAAGGGCATCTTTGATCACACAAATAGTCAGTTATGTTTGTGTATTTTTGCACTCATGCCATGTATGATTATACAAGGAGAAGGAAAAGACAATCAAAGAATATGAACAAGGTACATGTTTGAAGTTCAAAAAGATGGTTCTATTATATTAATTTTGTTTTCTAATATTTTGTTTGTAATTATCATCCATTTAAATAAGAAATTTTACATCTATGAGTTTTCGAATCTAGGTTACTTATAATTTTCTTTATAAAATATATGTGAATTGTATGGTAATCATTCACACATGTGCAATTGTAAAATGTCTCATTTTTTAAACTGCAAGAAAATAACAAGTAGCCTAATTAATTTCTAATACTAGATATACATAAGCTCTATAATAACTACTTGACATTCGATGTAGGTGATTCAGTAGTACAAGAAGGAAAAGGCCTCAATGCATGGCATGTTACATTACTATTCAAACATTCATATTTTGATTGCAGGACCTCATTTAACTATATTGTGTAATTTGTATGTTACATCACTGTAAGCATTTTATCCAAATCAAAGTCATCACTACCCATTTTGATGTGTAGATTAGTATTTAAATCTACCACTATTGCATTTGTAAAACATTTTCTTTATTGATTCATTATATTTTTATTTGGATCTTTTATTTTTATGTAATGTTTATTGGTCTACTATATTTTTTCTATATTTACATGTGCTAGTCTAGGTTTTCTTCATAGGGCTGCTATTTTACTCAGAATAATTGGATTGCAATAAAATTGAGGGAGTAAAAGTAGAATTAGCCAAATTGTAATAGTATACCTTTAATCCATGTAATTTTTTGAAATAAACCTTTTAACTAGGTATGCAAATATCAATATTAATGAAATGAATTCACCTTAAACATAGAGAGTTCTTCTACTCTACGACTATTATCATAATTCTATGACTTGATTCTTTGGAGAAACTTGATTATAGATTCTTCAACATTACTTGTAACTTTTTATTCAAATTTTCAGTCTTGGACTATTCGTAGTCTCTAGCCTCAAAATAGAAAAGGAAATTGTGTGGTATAAAAAAAAATTACTTACCCTTGAATTACTTACGTTGTTCTCCATGTTGATACAATGTTTTGCACTATAAGATTTCTCCCAAAAAAAATTCATCCATCACTATTTTCTATTTTGGTTTCATTACTTATCTTACATTTGATGGACTAATTATATAAAGGATGTGAAAGTTACATGAGCATAATGAGATTATTAAAATATAATGAAATTGTTTAAACCAAGAGGTCTTTGAGAAGGTATTCCTTCTCTTACAATAAATGTTGTGATTTTAAGAACATTGTTATCTTTTTAAATTTATGAATTACCAATATATTTGTATGGAAAAGTGCAATTTTTTCCCTCTTGAATTGATAATATATTATCAAAAAAAAATCCAAGAGTACATTCAATCACATCATAGAGGATAGAATACCAAGATTTTTGTTACATATCATAATTATATATCAATGTGATTGGAAAATCAAATTACATTCCTATAGTCTCTTACCATGACATACATATGATAGTAACTTATTACATTAGAAACCAAAACTAGGAGCTTAAAACACAATATTTGTAGTATGATATAGTCCAAGCCCAGGAGAAAAAGGAACCCTCACCTAAACACCGAGTGTTGAGGATACAATCATAATAGCAAAATCTGGCACTTTATTATCTGTGAGAATATACATACCATCATTGAACTGTCTAGAACAAAAGATGGAAAGAAGCTCTGTACAGTCACCTACAAAATGAGTACTAGGCCTATGAAAATATTAAAAAATGGAGATGATCTGCTACTGCACTAACTGCAAAAATGGCCACAACATGTAAAATCCTCAAACATAGTCTCAAGTAAAGTTTTTATTGAAAGAGTCCATATCATTCTTTTCTATAGGTTGCTCAATGGTGGATACTTCCTCATTTGATCTCACAACTTCTGGTATGAAATCATCATAATTAGGTATAAATACTCTATTTTTATATTTGAAACCCAAGTCCTTGGAAAGTGTGTTCTGTTACTTCTTGCTATGCTACTTCTAGAGCTCAAGGTAAGACTTGAAAAAATCATCATTTCCCTTCATTGATTTAGGCCAAGAACTTGCATATTTAATCTCAAACTTGTGAACAATTATGTGTCCAATATCCCTCAGCTTATCAAATATTTCTCTAGAGATTTCAAGTGTGATAGTCACCTACACAACAACAATGTTGAATATGAGTCTTCTAGAAGACTCAACAAGTTTCCTCATTCAACCTTGATACCATTCACCATTCCTAGATTTCAATAAAACCCAAATAAGCTCAATAGAAAGAAAAATCTAAAAGATATTATAAGCTTTATCAATATCTTTAATGCAACCAACTGAGATTTGGAAAAATTCACTAACTTTTATTGACCAAGAATTTAAACCAAACAAAAAGATGAACCAGACTTCTCTTGTAAACAAGCATCGCTCAACATATTTAAGGACTCTACACAATGGGTAAAGAATAACATCAGATCTACACAAGGGAAGTTTTCTCAACTACATAAGCCATTTGAAACATGATATTTTGGCTATGCTAAACTAGACAAAAAATGAATAAGAGCTCTAGACAATTGGGCAACACTAAGGTTCAGATTCCAACATTCTTTGTGGTGTGTCACAACATTAGTTTTCATCATAGAGTTGTAAATCAGCTCCGAAGTAACTTTACACAACAACGTACCATCACACCATCTAGGCATTGTTAAGCATCTCGGTATAAAGAGCAGATTTAATAAGAAAGATGAGCACTTTTTATGCTTCTTTGATACCCTAGTATGTCCTTTAATGGGACTATGGAAGGCCATACTCAGTGCTCAAATAAGACTAAGATTTTAGTTCTAAATTGTTAAGAATATGTGCAAAGCTTTTAATTCTTTTACTGTACCTAACTTTTGAGGAGCACCCTACAACAAGGCAAGGGGTTTGTCTTTATGGAAAATATTCCACCTTATTGATATTTTATCAAAAAACTTACTATCGTCATGGTTGTAGAAATCATAGCCCACAACTTTCTTACTTATGCTTTCTAAATTCTTTTGACAACACTAGATCTAAAGAGAAAATTAGAAATTACCAAATAGGGAGTGAAAGATACTCAAAACTTTCCAAACTCAAGCATGACTTGGTGAGACCATATAAATGCTATTTCTCATAATGAGAATATTTGATTTTATTTGTTAAAATTCTACTTGTTGTCTATATTTCAACATGACTTGCTATCGATGGTATGATAAGCTTGTCAAATCATCTATGGATGTACTCAATATTTTGATGCTTATTGAAATTGATGATATGACAAACCCATTGATATTATGATGCTGACTGGTGTTGATGGTATGGCAAGCCCATCAAATCATCTCTGGAGGCCATTGATATTTTGACATTTTGAACTAGTTGTTTGACATTGACATGTTACATAGATGGGGATAATTTTTGACAGAGAATCTCATCGATATTTCACTAGTGATGGAATGCATCAAAATTTTGATGTAATTTTAGACATTATTTTTTGACATTAAGGCATCAAAATTTTGATGACCATGTGTCAAAAATAGGTCCAAATTTACTAGTGAGGATTGGCTTCTAAAATGTGGTCCCTATAGCTTGAGAGGAAGCAGTCAAGAAAATTCAAATTGAGACATAATGGAATTTTTGAAATTTCCATTAAGGAATGAATTCCCTCAAGGCATATGAAGGATATATAAGGATAATAAAGTCATGGGTTATCACAACATTTATTTGATTCACATGTTTCATGTACTTTTATTTCTCTAGTTGTAACTTGTAGTAAGAGTAGTGTGACTCCTACAAATTTAGTTTTTTTTTTTTTTAAAATAATTTTAAAAAAGTGGGAAATCTACTGAATTCTATTAAAGATCAATTTAGTTGTTACTCTCAATTTAATAGGATAATGAGCCACCCTCAATGCCAAGGAGGATTGGGAAGTTTTCATAGCTATCTTTAGATATAAGTAACTTGATCTCTTAAGACTATGTATAAAAGTCTAATATTGGTAGAGTTTGGGGAAAACTCTAAGCATATGATAAACAATAGACCCTACTAGATTTTATTTTTAAGTAATATTTTATTATTATTATCTATTATGTAAAGTTGAAGAATGAATACAAGTGGATAGTTGATGATATTTTGAGTTAAGACTACTTCGTGATCAGTGGTTGAAACCCTCAAGCAAGGGCCACTTGAGGTACTATAATGCTCTTTTATGTTCTTAGATGTCTAATATAGTTTCCACTAACATTAGTTAATAATTTTCTACATTATTATTGTGCTCAAATACTTTTCTTCAGACTTGACTTTTTTTGGTATACCAAAGATACATATAACACATTTTGATATTAATGAATCGTGATAATATACTAATATGAATAATTAAAAATGTGATGAGAACGCATGGAAATGTGGTATACAAGATGACTTGGATTCTCTTTCAATACCAACAATAGCCAAATAGGTTATTTCCTATAGCCAAAGGCTATCATTGTTCTTGTAGCCATGTACATATTAGGTTTTAAATTTTGTTAGACAACATAAGATATTTGTGCCTATAAGTTAAAGAATGTGGTGTTCTTCAATACTTATACAAGGAAGTATCATTTTATCTTTAACAAACCATTTAATTATTATTTTTTGAACATGGTAAATCAATAGTTATGTTTTATCATTATAGTTGTACAATCTTGATATGATTCTTTTGTGAATAATAGTTCTCTTGATTGACAAGAAATATTCTCCTAGATATGAGGTAGTTGTAGGTAGATAAAAGATATAATTGTGAGGTAGTTATATGAATATGATTCCAATGTATTTGGAATGATTAATTTCATTTTGACATACATTCCTTTTAACTAAATATATCATTTTTCTCCTTCAATCCAAATGCATGAATAAATATATAGATTTTTGACTCAACCTCTTTACCTTTTTTTAGCATAATTGGATTGTTCCTTAAGAGGGTCCACTTGAGGTACATGTCCCCATTCTTTATTTTTATACGATTAGATTAAATAATTAGTTTTGTAATTACTAATTTAGTCTTTTTTTGAATCTTTCTATACTTGTGTGAATTTCTAGTAGGATGAACATTTTCTCATTAGTTTAGTTTTTACATACTTATAAGTGACTTTGATAGTAGGAAGCTTGAATTTTCATTCTTTATTACTTATTTTTATTTTGGGTTGATTTAACTCTTATATTTGTTCCAGTTCAATTGCATATATGGTTTTACTATACTAATGCATAAATAGACTATAACAACAACCTAAATAAGAGCATGGTATATATACAACACTAACACATTTCAAATCTACATCCCTAGATAAATGATTAAATGTACCCTATAGGCCATACAAAAATGTCTTATTAAGATGACTTATCTCCAAGTTTAGGAGTTGCGTAGCTAGGATTAGAAGTGAATATTATATGAATTCTACATTTTTGGCATTGTTTCTAGGAATATTATGAAGCCGTAAAATTAGTTGGGCTATTTGAGAGGGAGAGGATATAGATGGAAAAATATATGGATGAAGAGATATGTAAATAAAGAGAGAGATATTAAAGGGGGAAGTATAGAGATTATTATGGAGAGGGGGAAACGAAGAGAAGGAGAGTAATTTAAAGGGAAGGAGACAGAGAGTGTGGGTAGATAAAACTAGAGATGAAGGAGAGAAGAGGTAGGCAAGGAAGGAGTAATAAGTGTTTTGTGTGTGTGTGTGTGTGTGTGTGTGTGAGAGAGAGAGAGAGAGAGAGAGAGAGAGAGAGAGAGAGAGAGAGAGAGAGAGAGAGAGAGAGAGAGAGAGAGAGAGAGAGAGAGGTGAAGGGTGAGATATAAATAGAGAGGTATAAATATAGGTCTAGATATTAAGGAAACAAGTATGTGGGAGGGGGAGAAAATAAATATAGATAAGTAGACATATGTAAAATCAAAACCACCTCTATACTTCAATTATTCTCTACCAAGGGTACTTTCTACACATGTTCTTACATCATCTTTCTCTTCCTTCTATGTTAAACCTTAGTTAAATTCCATAAATATAGAAAAAAACTTGTTAATGTATTCTAGCTAACCAATGTAAGTCCTTGAATTGTGAGGTCTAGTTATTTGACATTATGTTGTGTTGATTGGTTGCAATATTTCTTTCCCTTATATTATAATAGAAAAATTTAAATCATTCCCAAGGAAAATTTATGGAATGAGTATGATCATCATTGATTTAGAAATAATACTCTTGTAATATATTTATATTCTCCTTCATGCTATGATGTGCATGTATGAATGCCACATTTATAAAAATTGTAAGCTATTTAGAGTAATAATACATATATTGCACTTCATTGTGTAGTTGTAGTGTATATTTCTCATAAAAGTATACAATAGAGGCAATGGTGCCATAAGGATACATGGGTAAGTGCACCAAGATGTGGTGCCAAAAAGGTGACAACATTTTTATTTTTTCTAATTTTCAATAGTGCGTCTGCGCTATAGCATGCACGTACTATTAAAAAAACCTAATTTTTATAAATGGGCTGCATAACCGAAGCCCATTCATTTTAACTCTTTCTTGCTACTACTCCTCACTAAAACGCGTATGTGGATTGCAACAAAACAAGTTTTTTGCCACCCACCTTGCCAATATGCCTCCTCGTTGTCAAAGTTTGAGATGACGAGCATGTTGTATGTTATCTAACTTTCTTTTTGCATTGTTTAATATGTTTTTTATATTGTTTTGTAGGTTTTTTTCAATTTTTTAAAAAAAATATTTATCTAGTTGGATTTTAATTGATTTCTTATCAGGAAATGTCAATAATGAACTAGAAAATCCCCAAGAAGGTCAAAACCAAAACCCTCAAGAAGATCAAAACTAAAGCCCTCCACAAGAAGAAAAAAAATTCTGCAACCTGAACCAATTGCAAGAACTCCTCCTGGCACACAAGAAAATATAATAAATGAAATAGAAAGAGGCAAAACTAAATTAGAAGGACCCATTGGTCGGTTGAAACAATGTGGACAAACCAATCCAATGAAAGCTCAATTGGCATCATCCCTTGAATCCATTAAGACCCACATAGCTTTTTTTAGTGGTCAATTAGATGTTTGGCGGGTTAAGAGGGACAAAAAAAAAATATTATGCAAATAAATTATCATATCAAGATGTTAAAAAAAAAGATATACCAAAAGGTAGAATATGTGCACTATTTAGAAAACTTGTTGAACAAGATACTATTAGAGAGGGTACTAAACAGTTTCCCATTGGTGCATACACGATGCTATTAGAAATAATTTTTGGGATAGATGGTGGATGGTTTTTGATGCCCCTGCTTGCAATAATCACAAGGTCCCCATGTATTGCTTAAGGAAATTGTATTGTGAGTTTGTCTATGGGGAGATCCCTAATTATTTTGATATATTAGACTCTCAGGGTAGAGGTGGGGGGTCATCATTTGAGAGGCTGGGGGCACTTCATGACCCTAATATAGTTAGGGCACCTTTGGTCAAGCCACAGGGTGAGCATGTGACTATTCCTTCAGTCGTGAAGGAACATGTAGAGGCCAGTGCTTTAGGGACTATTAGAGCTTTGACGTAGACCCTCATTCATTGCACGAGTCCATTAGTTGAGGAGGAGCCTTCTACACATTGTGGTCACATGTGCACATCACGCAGATCCTTATGCACATTTGGTAGTCATGCTAAAGATGGTGTGGATGATGGGCTAGTGACTGATCAGTTCCTAAATGATACATTTGGCATTGACACATAGGTAAATTACAATTATAATAAACTAATTTGATCACATTTCATATGTATAGTGAATGACTAATTAATTAGCATGTATTGACATTGTTCAAAATTTAGGGTCAGAGTGTTGGTGGCCCTAGTAGCGATCCGCAGGCCCCTTTTTTTCCTCTCAATGAGTCTAGAGGTATGTATCAATTTAATCATTTAAATAAATACATATATCTATTAAGTAATCATATGAAGGGTTGACAAAAAAATTTATGCATGTGCATCCGTTCTCTATAAGACTATCGACATTCACTATAGACTCTGAGCCTAGACATGACACAAGCTTCATAGAATACATTTGTTTCATATTAATTTAATTCATTTGATTATATTTGTTTCATGTTTCATGTTACATTTAACGTGTATTGTCTAACATGAAGCTCTTGACATAGGAGACTCCTCCTCATCTCCAACAGTCTGTTGATTGTGGAGTGACTGTAGCTATGGCTAGTTCACAGCCATTGACTGAGGTATGAAATAATTTTCCTAGTTTTAGTTGTTGTTTATAATAGTTAGTATCAAAATTTATAATTTTATTTATAAGTGATTATATTGATTCAATTATTGTAGGGTCTTGTCACACCTGATTGTCCACGAGCCTTCGAGGTGGACTTACAAAGTGACTATATGATGGCGGTAAGAAAATCATTAATTTTGTGTGTACATATATCTGATTTCAATGTATAATAATTATTGATTCATATCTACTTTGTTTGTATCGGCTCGAGTTAGAGAAGAGCCTCAACAAGAGGACAAGTGAGCGTGTGAGGAAGAACCCATCATTGCCATCATCTCCCTCCACATGATGATCGAAGGCCTCTAGAGATTTGTTTCCTTCCCCTCATGGGAAGGAGAAGATATAGTTGATAGATATGTACATGTATAGGAATCAACAGACATATATGTTGGATTTTATGTCAGTGGACATATTCGATATACATTTGATGTATATATGACATTTTATATTTGATGTATGACATTTATTTGATGCATGACATTATTATACTTATGAAATTATTGGTTAATATATGATATGTTAGTTCATGTATGACATTATTGGTTATCATAATATATTATGTGTTTGTTAATGTAATTGATATTATTGGTTATCATTTTATATTATATGTTTGTTCATGTATGACATTAAATTCAATACCCAATCAGTTCAAAACTTTGATAGAATATTGATTAACAATAAACTTTATCGTTGTTTAAGCATAAGTTTATCATTTCCAATATGTCATTGTCATATGATTTATGATCTTGTTCATGTTTAAAGTTTTCCTTCTATGTCATTTGTTTATCAAGCTTAATTCAATACCTAATCAGTTTGAATTTTTGATACAATATTGATCAACAATAAACTTTATCAGTGTTAAAGCCAAAAATTTATCATTTACAATTTATGTCACTGTCATATTGATTTATGATCTTCTTGTTCATTTTTAAAGCTTTCCTTCTATGTTATGCATCTAAACATTTATCATAAATTATTATTACAAACATACAACAAATCTGAAACTGAAAATAATACATTACATGAATTCCAAGGCTTAGTTATGATGTAGAGCCTAATAGGATTCTCAAGGTTTCATTAATTCCATATGTTAGATCTGCCATAATAGAATATCAATTATAATGGGCACTCACTTGTATTCGAATGCATATATTTCCTTATATGCACAATTGGTCAATGTTGTACATTATACAAGATAGAATTTTATAGGTAGAATTACTCAATCTTGTACTACACTAGATAAGATGTTCTCTATTATGCATAATGTTTAGCTCTCGCATTGTTTATAAGAGTGTTTCAAGGTTGAGAACCACTTCAACATCCTTTGCATTGTTTAGAGGTATGTCATTGTGGCAAAGGCTTATGCAAGGGAATGAGCCTCGTGATTTTTGCATTTACACAGAAGTAGAACTTGCTTCTTCAACTCCTTACACTCAACTCTTCATTGAAGTTAATCTTATAGTACTGAGAATAGATGCTAAAAATTTTTGGGAGCCAAGGGACCTTGAACCTATGCTACATTTTCTAGAGACATAGGAGAAGTTACTACATGCTTTAGTACTTCATAACATTCTAGATCATATAGTGATGCCCAAATTAATAACAATAGTAGATACTTGAGATCCTCACAAGGAGACTGTGCCAATACATGCATGCTTACATCCTTGGCTTCCATTTTTGGGCCAGCATATGGAGCCTTTATATCCAACCATTCGTTATAAGTTGGGGAGTGTACACGTAGGTTTCTTATGGCTCATTAAGTGCATCACTTCTTGAGATTTTGCTTCAACCCAAGATCATATCATCTTTTCCATATTTTTCCTTATTTATGAGTTGGGGATGGGAGTGTCAATAGTGTCATAAAGTCCTCCAAAAGTATCCCCAACAAACTTTTAACTAGCTTGGTCTCATTTAATGGCTATTGATCAACAATTAGAAGCTCAACATGAATCCATTAACCAATACAAATGAATTTGACCAACTAAATATATATAAGTAACACTTTCTTATGATTATAAAATGATTAAAATTACAAACAAGTATTTGTTTTAGATTAATTCTATTTAGTATTGATACTAACTTTTTGTACATTACTGCTAGTGAAACAAATAATAAAGCAATCAATTCAACAATATGTGATTTCTAAAACAACTTCTTAGGATGAAACATTAAAGAAAATAATTCCTTGTTGTTAACAAACTAATATATAAAATTTATATGGTAGGTCTAGTCATCAATAGTTTTTCATCATTTTTTAAAGAATTGTAAAGTATTTATATGTGTTTCCAAATGGTAAGAATTACCTTTGCAAAAGTTAACCACAATTCAAATGTGCTACAAAATCAATAGAAACAAATGAAATCAATGTTGAACTACTTAAAGGCAAGACAGAGAAATTTAACTTCTAATTCCCTATCTAAATGCAAAGAGCTATTATCATTTATTCATTATGTTTGGGCATATCAAAATATTATCCTAGAAACAACAATATGATCCATCCCATAGTAACTTGTGGACTCGGACTTTTTGCAATTAAGGAGGAGAAAAACTTTGAAGAGGAATACTTTCATGGCATCATGTTGAGACAATTATGATGCAACTAGTTCCTAGTTCTTTGAATCTAGACTATCTTGGAATTTCACCTATGCTAAATACAACCCACCTTTAGCCCTAATGTGAGCATAAAAGATGAAATCACATTTTTTATTAGAATTGGACAAACATGCTCCCACAAAATTCCCCAACTTCTGCCCCAAAATTGGATGAATATTTTTAATGCTACACTTATGTTGATCCTAGCACTTTGAAAAATAGGGTGTACATAATAGGATTCTCAAGATTTAATGAAACATTAATGAAGCAAAGATCTAACTACTACAAAGGTTTAAAAATTTGTTCATCACACTCACTATTGTTGACTTGAATATTTTCCTTTGATCTCATTCCTTTGCAATGCCCTTACCTTATGCATTGATTATCATTAATGTTGTCTCTATAGTGATGCAAAATAGTGATGTATTGATTATTCCTTCATAAACCCTCATAATGATGCAAAATAGTGATCTCTATCATTCCTTTGATAGTTTTGACACAATATTATAAACCTATGGCACATTAGAATATGTGCCATATTCAGCCTACCTCTAATAAACCCTTAAGATCGTGAGTTATGATGAGGAGGAAAAGTTATGAGACCTTTATAATCTTATCCTTCTACACATCACACTATGTTTTCTCCATGATATTTTCAATGTGGGGGAGATAAATAAAAACTTATGAACTCTTGTAAGCTCCTTAATGTGTCATTATCTTTTTTAGGGATGTTTTGATTCGACATGCCCAAGAACGTTCGAGCACTCAATGGGATGGGAAGAGGTTGGGGCTAGTGTTTACCTAGCCACCCAAAGCTAACGGAATAGATAGTTTGATCTCAGGAGGAAAGGTGAGAGAGATTTGACAGTTGGCAAATTTGTATTGACCAACATTACAAGTTTCAGCATCACCCGAGATGGCATTGCAAAATCAAAATGGAGTAAGATCTCCAAAAAGTGAGAGAGGTTATTATAGGTCTCTACAACATGATCCTATAGGAACTATAATCACATCCATACCTTGAACGAGCTCCGATATATGCCCCATCAAAGATCACTTCCTTATGACATTTAGTGACCCTTAGGGAAATTTTGGTTTGATGTGCTTGAGAATGTTCAAGTGTTGAATGGGATGGGACAAGGTTGGTGATAGGGTTTACCCAACCACTTGGAGCTAACAGAGTAGACAATTCAATCCCATGATGAAAGGTGAGAGAGATTTGGCAGTTGACAACTTTGTACTGGCCAACACTACAAGTTTTAATATCACCTGAGATGGCATTGCAAAATCAAAACAGAGTATGATCTCCAAAAAGAGAGAGAGGTTATTGTAGGTCTCTACAACATGGTCCTATAGGAACTAGAATCACATCCATATCTCACACGAGCTTTGAGATATGCCCCATCAAAGATCGCAAATCTATGGCATTTAGTGACCCTTAGGGACATTCTGGTTCGACATGCATGAGAATGTTCATGCACTAAACAGGATGGGACAAGGTTGGGGATAGGGTTTACCTGGCCACTCAGAGCTAACAGAGCAGACAGTTTGATCCTATGATGAAAGGTGAGAGAGATTTGGTAGTTGGCAACTTTGTACTGGCCAATACTACAAGTTTTAGCATCACCCAAGATGGTGTCGCAAAATCAAAATAGAGTATGATCTCTAAGAAGTGAGAGAGCTTATTGTAGGTCTTTGTAACATGGTCCTATAGCAACTAGAATTGTGTCCATACCTTGTATGAGCTTCAAGATATGCCTCGTCAAAGATCGTAGCCTTATGGCATTTAGTGACCCTTAGGGACATTCTGGTTTGACATGCCCGAGAACATTCGAGTGGTGAATAGGAATAGATGAGGTTGGGAATAGGGTTTATGTAGCCACCCAAAGCTAATGAAGTAGATAGTTCAATCCCACGACAAAAGGTGAGAGAGATTTGGCAGTTGGCAACTTTGTACTGGCCAACACTACAAGTTTTAGCATCACCCAAAATTGCATTGCAAAATCAAAATAGAGTACGATCTCTAAAAAGTGAGAGAGGTTATTGTAGGTCTCCACAACATGGTCCTACAAGAACTATAATCACATCCATATCTCACACGAGCTCCAAGATATGCCCTGTCAAAGATCACAGCCCTATGGCATTTAGTGACCCTTAGGGACATTTCAGTTCGGCATGCCCGAGAATGTTCGAGTGCTGAATGGGATAGGAAAAGGTTGGGGATAGGGTTTACCTAGCCACCTAGAGCTAACAAAGTAGATAGTTTGATCCCACAATGAAAGCTGAGAGAGATCTGGTAGTTGGCAACTTTGTACTGGCCAACACTACAAGTTTCAGCATCACACAAGATGGTGTTGCAAAATCAAAATGGAGTATGATCTCCACAAAGTGAGAGGGGTTATTGTAGGTCTCTACAAAATGGTCTTATAGGAATTAGAATTGCATTCATACCTCACACAAGCACTGAGATATGCCCCGTCAAAGATCACAGCCCTATGGCATTTAGTGACCCTTAGGGACATTCTGATTCGGTGTGCCCGAGAATGTTCAAGTGCTAAATGGGATGGGACAAGGTTGGAGATAAGGTTTACCTAGCCACCTAGAGCTAATGGAATAGACAGTTCGATCCCACGACCCTTTTTCCACTAAGTTGCAAATTTCAGCAACTTTTACAACTTTCAACAACACAACTTTGCACAAAAAGTGCAATTTTTACATTTTTCACTTGATTCCAATTCTAAAACTTGGAAAAGGTTTCAAAAAAGTAAAATAACTTATTTCCAAATGCTCAACCCTTCACCATTTCCCAAACTCTTACAAAGTTGTCAGCATTTTTTGCAATTTTGCTTTGACAACTTTTGCAATTTTTTGCAATTTTTGACATCTTAACTCCTAGACAACTAAAACTTAACCTAATGACCCTAAGGAGCTTTATTACCTTCTAAGAAACATAAAAATCTTTTTTTCCTTTAAAAATCACCTATATTGCTCATTTTTATGCCTAAAAGGTGGTCCATAGTGTAACAACAGAGACTTGGTCCAAAACAACCATACCTCATCTTTTGATATGTTATAGAGGAGTGAAATTGGTATCCTAATCTTCAATTTATTTTCTTGATGTTATGGAAAAATGTGGATAAAAATGCAAGAGGACAACACTTTATGTAAGAGGACAACATTTTATGCATGTTTTCTCTTTTTACATCATCAAAAATGGATCAAGGTTTATAGCTTTAGATTGCTTCTCCTTAAAGGTATTTCTTCCTCTTTAGTAAGAGACATGGCTCTGATACCACTTTGATGCAATGAAATAGGTAGTGGGAATGGACAAGTTTCCTAGAATCCTCTTCACTAAAGGTTAAGGAACAATGAGTGTCGTTGTTAATCCAATCAGCCCCAAAACACCTATCACAAGTGCTTGATAAGATGGTATGGTTATCACAACCCAACCACTCTTGGGAATCACCAATCACAAGGAAAACCTATCACAAATACAACTAATCACTAGTTTCTCTTAAGGGCATCACAAGGCTTATTTGACACAAAATACCACAAATAAAAATAAGAACTAGGGGTGACTTCCAAGCATGGAAAGGGTCTATTTAGATCCAAACTAACATGAATCCAACATTATATTCAAACTATGCAACTTTCATTGGCTAGTTGCTTCACAAACTCAAGACTAGGCTTGTAGCCTTGAACATGAAAAATCACAAACATATCCTCACAAAACAAAGAAAATAATCACTGATTTGGATACCCTTTTGGGTTTTATACAACATACTGAAGCCTTGGGATCTCAAGAGAAGTATGCAGCAACTGAGTTTTTTAAGGCTCACTTAGGAATGTAGGCAATTAGGCATCCATTAACAAAGGAAGTACCCTACCCCTTGATAAAAAATTCAATATAAAAATTATAACATGAGGGGGATCATGTAAGATGATCACATACCAATTTTCAAGCCTTGAAACCTTCTCTGTAGTGAGTTATGGAAGATGTTGCTACGAATTTCTAGCATCCACATGGATCTTGCATGCCTAGGGCATCAAGTTTTTCTCTCCAGCCTCATTATTTTGACCTAAAACCAATAGGAACATAAAAAAAAATTTCCTAAATCAGATTCCACCAAGGATCATTAATTTCCCATGGTGGAATCTCAAGATATGAGGGAAAATAGATGAAACCCTAGGTAATGTCACAAAATGGGGACAACAGTTAGTAAAATGGGAATATATTGAGTTGTAGATTGAATTAGAACCTCATTGCAAGTGCAAAATAAAGAAGATTCAAAAATATATCCAACCATACTAGATATCCATACTTATATGTGATCAACTTGACCAATGAGCTAGTGTTTTTCATGAGTTCAAGTATAATAATCTATCTTTTGTTATGATTGAGTTCAATATTTTAGTGCTCTTGTTGACTAATGTTGAAAATGATTTGGAATTTGAGTTAGTGATGATATGAATGATCTAAATGGTATTCATGCTACTTATTTCTATTTGGTATAGGGGCACCAAGTGAACACACGAAACTACAAGGTACACCAGGACCTATGATGTAGAGCCCTCCATTATCATCACCTTAAGTAGGCTAACTTAACTCGAGGATTCAACAAGAAACTTGGAATCAACTCAAGGAATCAATCCTACTCAAAGGCCAAATGGAGTTATCTAACTTTGTAAATCACTTCCACAATCATACCAATCAAGTTCACCTTCCCACTTCCTTGTTCCAATCTCTCATTTCACCAACTCCATCCTAGGCCACCTAATGTACCTAGTGCCTCCAACACACCAAAACTCAATTCCAACCTCAACCCTTGATCCTAAAACCTTAGACCATATTAACATAATAAATTTTTCATGTTCCAACTCTGCATTCATTCCTATCAACCCATATTTAACCATTCTTCAACTATGATAATTTAGGCCTATCTAGTAGTCTGCCAACACCGAAATCAGCATTTCATTCCCAAGATGCTCAAACAACCTATGAATGTTTTCACACTTTTGAATACCCTTTTTAGAGATATTAAATTCATATTAGTCTTAGTTTCTAACCTTTAGATTGGTGAAGACTTCCTTCACAACCTACCCTTTAATTAGGCTTAATTAGCCCTTGCTCAAAGAAGTAAATTATGTATCCCTTTACTTCCATGACTCTAAAGAAAAAAATAGTCTTAGGAAATGTATTAAATACAAGGATTTTCAAGTTTTTTTAAGCATCCATGCATATCTATGCACACTTCCACCAAACCCTCATTTCTTGGGCTAGAAATCAAGGGTTTTAGAAAAATTAAAGTGCAGAGCAACTAACATTCTTTATTTTCTTGATGTAATAAGGTCTAGGGATAGATCTAATGATCTCCCTATGACCATTCACCTTTTTAATGAACACAAGACCCCATGGTGCAACTATAAGCCTTAGGCATCAATTGGTTTGATAAGTGGATTTTTGGTTATTTCTATGTTTTCTAGGCATGTCTAGGTGTTTAGAACATTAATAAGGTCCCTAGGAGTTTTTAGAGTCCATTTGCAAACATATTTGCAATAAAAGTTGTCTTAGCACAAAAATTGCAAAATTGCAAAAAAGTTGCTTAGCAACTTTTGCAATTTTCTTGACAACTTTTCAAAATACAAATTCCAAAGGCTAAAACTGACCAATGGTTGGTTAAATCAGTTGTAAATAGATTATATAGGCTTTGAGCATTCAAAGAGGGAGATATATAGAGGTTTCAGTTGTATTTGCTTTCAAAAATCAATAAAATTCTTGTTGTTCCAACACTTTTCTCTGATTTTTCATGTGTTGTATGGAATCCACTGATTAGGGGATGAATCTTCCACATTGAAAATTTTGAGTTACCTATTTAGAAGATTTTGGCTTTTATTTGAAGAATTTATCATTTTTTTGGCAAAAGTTATCATATTTTGTTCCTTGTTGGTCCATGAAACCCTTGTTTTGAGGGTTTGGACAATAAAATTCCCCTAACTTGAGATTTCACTAGTGGATTTCTCTCTTCTTTGGTATGGAGCAAGTTAGGGTTGTACATTTTCTAATTTTTGTAGTTTTGGAGTAGGAGGACATGTTGGTGAATTTTGGAAGGAAGCCTTAGGCCAAATATCTACATGTATTTGACCTTGTTTTGGAGAGATTAGAGTGGATGGAATGATGGAAAGAGTTAGAGGACTTGGTGTTAAAAAAAAGTGCCCTTGTTTGAGCTTAAAGAACAACTTGGAATTGGATATTTGATTTCATGCACCCATTCTTGACCATTTTCCTTGAAAACCAAGCCTAAAGTGGCTAATTAGGCCTAAGTACTTGGTGCTGGTTGGGATATGTTGGAGTGGAGTTGGTATTTGAAACTTTGGAGTTTGTTAGAGCTTGGAAAAGGGTACTTGAATCAAAATTTTATTCTCTAGGTCCTTTGATGAGTTTTAGAGTTATTGGTAAAAATTAGTTTTAGGAGACCTAATAGGTTACTAGGTCTAAAATTACAAGTTGAGTTGTGGGTTGTTGGGAGTACAATTGGTTTTCCTTATTTGTGTTGAGACTAAGTTGTCCCAAGCCCTTGCTAGTGGTGGAAAAGCCTAGAACAACAAAATCCTCATTTTGCCCATTTCAAAGGAGGTTGTCATATTTGCTTGAGTTGGGTGCATATTGTTTTGAGTCTTACTTGTGGAAGGTGAATCTAGAAACCCTTTTTAGTGGTTGTTAGGAGGAGTATGCACTTGAGGAAGTAAGACAAATATTTTGTTCAATCCTTGTGAGCACATTGAAGGTTGTGTAGGGGTTGGGCTTGATTCTTGCTTCCATTGTGTCATCTTTGCATAAAATTTCCCTATCAAATCACTCACAACTCTAACAAAGGTTAAAACACCTTAAAATGCATCCCAATAGACCATTCAAACCATTATCTAGCCCCTCTAATCATTCAATCATTCCCAGCCATGACTGGTATCAAAACAAGCACTAGTTTCTACAACAAACATCAACAAACAGTGATCCTCCAAGGTCCTTACTTCATTTTCCTGCAATAGAACATGCCATTTCAATGTATTGTTACATCAATGAACCCCCTTCCACCAAGTTATAGTCACCACAGGGGTGGGAGGGTAACTCCATGTTGTTGGCTACAAATCTAAATGCTAATTGTGCCTAGAATGCCAGTCACTGGCACAACAGTCCCTTGCTTTAAATCAATAAAAGGAAAAGAAGATAACATAACACCAAAGGAAATGTCTTAATGACCCCAATAAATGCACTTAAAACATTAAATAATATAAATTAGATTCAATCCAAAATACAACTTTTTGTTGCAATGACTGTCATAGGATAGTGAACACTATGAAATGCAGAGAATTAAATTTTTATTGTTGCAGGCCATTGCAAATTCGTATCAGTGCTTATCCCTTATGATTCCCTCTAATAAATTAATCAAACTTTCATTTCCAAGATTAGTAAGATACTATACATTTTAAATTGATATTATGTATGTCAATAAGATGCCATTCTATGAGAATCAGGGTGCTAAATTCATAGAATGGCATTCATAGTGTGAAATCTACACAAAACTGTCTTAAAATCAGATTTTCCAAAGACTAAAAAGTACCAAAATGATTAACAGTAACTGTAGTAGGGTTATAGAACATGAAATAATTCAAAGAGATGAAATATGAATGATAAAAACATTGTCCAAGGAAATCTAATCAATAAGAACTTTGAATCATGCCAAAAAATCCTTTAACTTTGCAAGAAATCAGATTTTTTTATTCAATTTGTTGTAGCAGTCTATACCATGGATTCTCTACCCATACAATGGATTTGTGAAACATTTAATAAACTCCTATCAACTACCCCAACCAATCCAAATTGGTTGGATGGTCTAATTTGGCTTAAAACAATAAAGAAACTAATTCCCTCCTAAATGTCCATGATCATTATAATTTGAAAATTCAAATTTATAACTTTGTAACTTTTGAATTTTTTAAATTGCTAAGTGATGCAAAGGATGTGCAAAGGAGATGTATATTGTATGCAACTTTTTGTTGCTTTAACATTTCTTATTCAAAATAACATCCTAAGGACCCTAGGACCTAAATTATCCTTATTTAAGGTATTTCTACCTATTTCTCTAGATACTAAATGTCGTATAGATCTTAAGGACTCGAGGTTTATAGAAACACCAATGAGTCTCGAGCCTTTACAAATGGGTTGATATCAACTTGAAACTAGTCCTAACATTCTAAAACATTATAACCTCCATCATGAGCCACTTAGGAAGGTAGTGCTATAAAGGATCACTGCAATGTCTTGTGAAATGCCTTGTATTGTCTTTGTAGAAACTATTTTTAAAGGTGATGGTTATGTTAAGAAATCTGAGAAGTTTCCAATACCTATGCATGTTCTTCATATATTTTTGAAGTGAAGCCCAACTCCCAAAGTCTACTAATCAGTGCATGTATGTGATCTCCATGCATTCTGCATTTTTAGGAAAAATAAGTAAAATGCATACTCAAGTTTAGTTTAAAACCAAAAATGGTATTTTGGAGTTTACATAGGAAAGGTTCGTCATTTGAACTCCATGCACCTATATATGATGATATCCCTATTTGGTCCTGATCTGTTATAGTTTTCACTTCCTTAGCTCCCTTATATTTTCTTTGACTTCCATTTTGTGGGTGTGTTTGTAGATGCAACTTGTTTACTCTTTTTGCTTTGTCCTCCTTTAGTTACAAACCAATATTACAATCACATTAAATGCTGGAACAAAATCAAGAAATATAATAAAAGTTATTAACATAGGAACCATTTTATGGAAGAGTAAATTGATTGTCTGTATACTTTTAATTTTTGTCAAATCCATCTTGATAAACATTTTATATCCTAAAATATCAAAAGTTCCATTTGTTTTCAGTAGACCTAAATAGTCTTTTGGTTCTCTCAACTTATACATTGGCTAAACAACATTATCCTTAGAGAGAACTATATCTGTAACTGCCCCATTATCATCAGATTGGGACCTGTTTTCCTTCTTACTTTTTGATGACTATGATCCTTTGCAATCCTAGGCATAAGATGATTAACGCACAATGGTAATTGAAAAAAAAACACTAATAAAAATTGAAGATGTGAATTGATAATACCATTTTGCAAATAATTTTGGCATCTCACCCTTTATCATTGGTGCTTCAACTTTATTAGCCGTCTTCTTTGGTGACCTGCAAATGAAGAAATAGAATAGTTTATGTAGAGAGTGAATGATATAGTTTGTTCAATTATAAGTAGAGATGGCACCTTAAGTGATGCAGAGGTTAGTGGTCAACCAATGATTTGATGTAGAAACAACTAACTATCCCTTTGCTTTGAAGCAATGCCCTTATATCTTCCTCAAGTGTAACTTAAACAATGACCCAACCCACTCAATCTTTTATCAGAGGATAATCATTCAAAAGGCTTAACCCACTAAACTCCACACCTTTGGATCCACAAGACTAACTCCACTTCCAAACTTCTTCAAGCAAGCAAGTTATCCAAGTTGCCAAAAACACCTATAAACTCCATATGACTCAAAATAACTCCAAATATGCAAAGGCCTTAACCAAGGGTTAAATAATAATTTTATGAGTTATATAATGTGTATTCAATTGGATTTAACCATCCACTTGGCTAGACCCAACTCCCAATGCCTAATTCTTCCAAGGTGTCTTAAGAGACCTAATTGACAAATTAGTAGCCCTCCATCAGCACAAAAGTCTAAATAACTTAAACTTTATCCAAAGAACTTGATAGGATAATTACATTTATAGACACCCTTTTCAAAGTACTAAAACATATCAAAATATTTCATATGATCATTTTGGACCAACACCCCTATTTTTGACTAATGCCCTATTTTTGAGCATGAAAAATGGCCAATTTAACAAAGCAATTCCTAGTATAATAGACTCCTAAACCTTGTAACTTTCAAAAATCATCATTCATGGCATAAAACTCCCAATTCCATAAGAAATGTGTCCTAGACCTACTGGAACCCCAAAATCCCAAATTACCTTCTTTCAAACCCTCAAATCTAGGGTATCACCAATACCACCCTTCCCCAAACTTCTAGATCAAATTGGTTGATCATACACCTTTAAATTGGTCACATAAGATGATCCAAATCACAAAATACTCCTTTCATGTGGCTAGAACTCCCACTGTTGTACCTAACCACCATTTTCATGCTGATTTCTTCACTATTTCAGATTGTGATCACATTCCCATCCATTTATTTGCATATAAAATGTTAGATTTATATAATATAAGGTTAAACATTTCCATTTCATGGTCTCAGGGCCCTTTATCCCATGAAATGGATCCTCTACATTAAAGAGATTACTATAGCTGTTAGGTAAAAGTATTGAAAACTGTGTTTGTTATGTGGATGTGCAAAACAATGACTTTGATTAAGTTTTAAAACATTCAAAAGGAATTGTAAATTGTTGCTAGGTCTTACTCAATCCATTTGAAATGCTTCTCAACTTAGAATATTTGAGAAGACCCCCCAAGAAGTAATCAAAATGGTGAAAATTGCATTTAAATATTTGAATTTTAATAAAAAAAAGTAATCATAGCCATTTGTTTTTTAATATTTGAATTTAATAAATAAAAAAATGGCTTTAATTTGATATTCAATCCTATTCTAATACCTAGACCTATCCCCTACCCATTCTAAACTTTTTGTCCAATACAAACAAACTCTTGGTCCTTTAAGGACATTACAAGTATGACTTTTAGTCCTTTGAGGACATCACAAAATAAACACATTTGATTAAATTGTTTGGTCATGAAAATCATTATAACTTTTAATTCTTGTCCATTTGAATTATTTGGATATCTCCTTGTCCTACTCACTCCTCTGACCTTCATGGTGTGTTTATTTATCTTCATAGAATGACCTTGGTGCCCCTACACCATTAAGTGATGATGATGAACATGAGTAAAATTATGAGATCTTTTCCTACATGTTATAATGAAAAAGTTATATCTATTTAGAAATTAAGAACTATAAAACAACTTTCAAGAGAAGCTTAGGCTG
The DNA here is from genome assembly GCA_028749045.1 of Cupressus sempervirens. NCBI lineage: Eukaryota > Viridiplantae > Streptophyta > Pinopsida > Cupressales > Cupressaceae > Cupressus > Cupressus sempervirens. The sequence continues at coordinate 208,989,773 of CM053788.1, read as the reverse complement.
GAAGACTTCTTTTTCTATGAGATGACTACTCTTGGTAATGAGCTACCAAATATTGAAACTACACTCAAATCCAATATTTATAAGGATAAGGAAGTATTAGTCTTGTAGCTAAGAAAATGAGCTCAATAAATACTTTTGAGGTGGTCATCTCATGATGATCATGGATAAATAATTTCTAGGTTCTCTTACTTGTTTTAGAATATACTAACTATTATTCATATTGATCAACTCTAGAAATAAATTGATTTGAAAAGAATTTTTTTTATGACACTACATCAATAATTTAAGAAAGGACACATGAGAGTGTCTTTTTTTCAAATTTGGACCCAAAACACATAAGGAAATAAAAAATGTAAGAAGGAACAGAACCAAATAAATTTAATATCCTTGTTTTTTGTTTTCAAGGCATCTAAAGGACTGATGTCCTACTTGGTTACAAGTAAAGCGCTTACCAGTGAACACACTAGGCCCTCTTCCACTAGACCTTCCTCTAACATTGGATCTTCTGCCCCTAAATGTCCCTCTATTAGCAAACTCACTTTCAACATTTGAACTACTATATTCCTCCTAATTTTTATTAAAAGATCCCCTTCCATGGAACCTACTCAATGGGTTACCATGAGAAGAAATTATTTATTTCATAAAATTACTGTATCTAGACTCATTCAAGAATCAATAGATCTTCTAGTATTATTTTTTAACCTGTACTATGATGAACATAGCAATTCCATAGGAAATGCATTGACTCTAAATGCTATCTCAAGGGATAATGAAAACAAGTTGATATGTCTCTGTTTGTTTCCACTGATGAAGAATAGATTTATTTTGTGGTGTGTACTGATTACACATGCAAGTCTTATTACATGTTGACATCATCCACTCCAACTCCCAAGTGATGGTAGCTACAAATTCTTCTACTCCACATCCTTGAGGTTGCTGATTGAGATAAGCTTGGCAAATCCTCTATGGCTGACATTGTGTTGTGTTAATAGTCATTTAAAGTCCATTGCATTGTGTTTAAATGTTGGATGTATCACCTTAGTAATAGTTCATAGGAATAATGAAACAAAAAAATGAATGATGAAATTGTTGTTGTAAGTAAAGACCTTGTGATCGCTATTAATAATGCTTATGCATGGTGTGTGTAAGAACACTTAGTAGTTCTTGTGACTAGGAGTGAACCAAAGATCATACACTTTGGTCTTAATGCTTCTAAATAGACAACATCTAAACAATTTAGAAGAAGGGTTTTATAAGTTTATGATTTGGATATAAATTTGTTTTGGAGTTTATCTAAAATAATTACAGATGACAAAAAAAATAAAAGATAAAAGCATGTTAGTCATAATATCATTATTGGTAACAATGTTCCAAATGCAAAGAATTATTTGTTTGATCTTCTAGCAATGATCAAGTGGCTTATTGAATGGCTTGATGAGCCTTGGAAACTTCTCCTATTGTATCCTTGCTTTTGCCAGTTTGAAGTTACTGGTTGGATGCACACAATCATGACTTTACATCACAAAGCATTCACATTCTAAAAAATTTCATGTTCTTTCATTACATTTTGATCTAAAAAAAAATTTCTAAACTTTCACTTATTCAAATGACTAATCTGAAAATGGGTTTTATTAAAGAATCTAATATAAATTCAAGTAATGTATCTAGATTCTAAACAAATCAAAACATAAAATCTATGATTTAAACTTATCTCATCACTTACACATCATAACAATACCCACCTTTTCATGTGGATAGTCTTGGGGGAGAGGTTGCAATATTGTATTTTGATCCAATTGATCACTCTTTCTCTATCTCCTTCTCTCCCTATTCAATATAATGAGCCAACTGGATCTGCTCTACATTTTAATGTCTCAAGTACTGCCTCATGGTCTGAATCGTGAACTTTCCAAAGAATCTTACTATGTGGTTTTCCACCATATTTTATCAAGTGGACATTTGATGTGACAACAAGGTCTAAATAATTAAGAATCTTCCTCTTTGTTTGCTAATCCTTGAATAACCACAAGTTAGGGTTCTTCATAGAATATCGTTTAAGCTATGTGCTGGTTACAACCACCGTACTCTGATCCAATTTTTTTTTTGGCTTGGACACAATGACACAAATAATAATCTATCCCTTCTTCATTATCTTTAGGTGCAATAACAGTAAAAAATGGCCTACAGTGAAAAATGTACAAAATGCGATCATTAATTCAGAAAATACTTAGGTAAAAGTTATAAAGTTACATATTAAAATTACAAAGATATATAAATATAAATATTACCAAGTTGCACTAGATCAGAAACGCAGTCAAAGTCAATAGATGAATCCATCTCTACCATTTCCAGTGCTTGTGGGGGACGATAGGTGTCAATTGGGTCCAAAACTTGTATATCCCATTCGTCCACCCATTCAGTCGACTCACACTCATCCCAATTTTCCTCTACACACTATGGGAAATAGCATGCCATTTTTTGGTGTGTGGATACTCCATGAACCTACATCAAAGCTTCTAAAAGAGTGCAACTCACTAGATCCTATTAGTGTGCAAAAATCCTCATATGGTGCAATGTTAGTATTATCTATCAACCAAAAAAATCTATCAACCGTAGACTCACCTTCCTTACTTGGACCCATTGTAGCGTTACACCACTGGATGATGGATTTTGCATTTTTCAGTATTGCTCCATCTTTGTACTTTGGTTCTTCATGAGCTAAGGCTCTTTTGATGCATGCACCTGCACCATTGTGCTCTCCCTTTCCATGACCAACCTCTGTGAAATTCCACATATATTGAATTCTACACAACCTGTGCATCTTGCTCAACCAATAGAACATCCGTAAATTCTTGAATTGAGATGCACAATTGTCTGACCAAATAATGTGCTGATGATGTGTTATACCCCTATTAGCCAAATCTCCATAAAATAGTTGAAAAAAACCCTATACAAACTCTGTAGAATGTGATCGATCATCGCTGATGTAAAAATGGTACTCCCTCAAAATCTTCTTGTCATCCTCTGTACTTGTAGGTGAATGCATAAATGTTATGTGAAAAAATATGGAAACTTTTTGAGAAGTATAATACTTTTCTTGCACCTCATTTTGTGGTTGTAGTGTGTAGTTCTCTGCGAAGTCTACAACCAAAACAATGGTATCTAGTGGAAATGTATCCTTGAACAACTTGAATTGGAAATCTAGCCATCGAGCTCTATGTGTATGCCTTGCATACTCGTAAATAATATTTTCATAAAAAATCTTCATGAAATCATACACTGGAATCTTTTCAATGACTAAATCACATCTTTAACCATGTTTCTCATCTTTTAGAGCATATGTCACTATCTTAAATTTTTTGTAATCTACTATTTCATTTCCAATTGCATGTGTACTATCTATATGTTCACAAGTTGATAAAAGTTGCAAAGAACCAAAAAATAAGCATGTACCATCCAAGCATGATGTCTTGTAAAATTTTTGGCCATCCCCTATTTCACATAAAATGTTGGATATGAATTCCCTTGAAGATCTTGGTCGCTCATTCATATCACAATCCTGCAAAAAAAACTCAAAATGCAAAAACACACATATATGCCTAAAAACATCAAAATGGTTAGAAAATTCAATATGTATCCTACAACAACAAGTTGTGCGTGTGTGATTTATTTTGACATAAAAAGGTTTACCCATCTCAAAAAATCTTGACTTATTCAAATTTGAGGATACCAATAAATTTTGCAAATTTTTTTGTCTGAGTTGAGTCCAAAAAATGTTTTGCATGTGGGTCACAATTTTGGCTACCAATCTTCCTTCTTACAACATCTCTTTGATTAGGGGAAACACGTGTTATTTTTCCAAAAATCTTCGATCAATGATTTCAAAACTTCTCTAATTTCTTTATCTTTTCACAGTAGTCTATTGCTAAATGTCCATAACTCATTTTTTGTTGGATCTTCCAATCTCTCATGCCTTAGCATGGCTCTCCTTAGAGTACCTCTACCAATTTTCAATGTTTTTCTTGTATTTCTCATGAGTTGAGCTTTCTTCATTTGGGTACTTACTATTGTTGATCTAAGTACTCATCTTGTGATATCACTATCTTTGGTGCATGATTTAGAACCCACTTTGTCATAAGAACTCATTAGATTTTTTACAATATTTTTTTCATTTGAATTGTCCATTGTTCGTAACCCAAGAATCTTCACGATAGGCCTAAATTTTAAATTTCTCATCATTTCAACAAATAATTAGCATTGACTTGTAATATTTAATTCTTCAAAAAAAATCTCCATGTATGATTAACTTTTCTTTGACAATTACACTTGCTAATCTTGTTAGGCATTGATTTCAAAATGTTAGTATCAATATCAATCAAATATTTTGGTCTTGTAAAATGAATTCTAGAAGGTGTTATAATCTCTTCCATTCCCTCAACATTTTGAACATCAACATAAGGTTGAGTGTATTGTGTACCTTGAACCGAAGATGATGTGCCTTGGCAATAAGATGCAAAAGATGGAATATCACCTACTTGATATGTTGATGTTGTGCCTTCAATATGACATGATGGAGTGTGTACATCATCGGATCTACAAATTAGTGTCTCTTCAATATGAGAGAATGATATGACTCCAACATTGGAAGATGGTGTAGCTTCACAATTCAATTGTCTTCTTGAACGTAACTATCTCAATCATTCTCTTTGTCTTTCCAATTTTTCCTCTTTATTTCTTGGTATCGATGGTTCTTGATCCTCTTCGATAGTCAATTATTCATTATTGCTTTGAAATTTTCTTTGTTCATATAGTAGTTTCATTTTATCTCTTTTTAATTTCCAAATCTCTCTCCCTATTTTCATTTGTTTGAGTTTTTGGTTCTTTCTTGGCATGATGATGATTTTTACATGTCAAATTATTCAAACATCTAAATTACTTACAATGTGAAAATTACAAATCATTCAAATACATATAAAAATTACAATTATTTCAATGAATACATAATTTATATCAAAAAACTTGCCAAATTTCAAACCATTTCAAAATAAAATTTCATTCAAACATACAAATTTTAATGAATTCACTATATATTAAACAACATGTCAAATTATAATCAAATTTGTATTTATATATCAACAAAAAATATTTAAAAAGGATTGCACTAACTTTTTCTATACAAAGAATATTAAAAAAGCCTTCAAATAGCGTATCCAATGATTAAATTTGGTGTTTGCTAGCTTCAAAAAGTCTTCAAATAGTGTTTTCTATGTTGAAACCCATGTTTTCTATCTGAACAATAGAATGCACAATAGACAAAAAGTAGAGAATGGATGAAATGGGACCCAAACTTGCTTTGTGACTATTTTTAGGTGATTTGACATAGTGCATACTCACTATGTCAAAACACATCTCTCCCTATCCCACCATCCCCCATCCCCTACTCTCTCTCATTCCCCCTCTCCTACTCCCTCTCCCATCGCCTACTCTCTCTTACTCTCTCTCTTCCATCCCCTACTCTCTCACTCTCTATCCCTTCCCATCCCCTACTCTCTCTCCTCTCCCATCCCCTACTCTTTCTATCTCACACACTCCCATTCCCCCCCCTCTCTCTCTCAAACTACTCTCTCTCCCATCCCCTACTCTCTCTTTCTCTCTCTCTCCATACTCTCTCTCCCCTCTCCCATCCCCTACTCTCTCTCCCCTCTCCCATTCCCTACTCTCTCTCCTCTCCCATCCCCTACTTTCTCTATGTCACACACTCCCATCCCCCCTCTCTCTCTCTTGGACTACTCTCTCTCTCACATCCCCTACTCTCTCTCTCTCTCTCCCCTCTCCCATCCCCTACTCTATCTCTCTCTCTCTTGCTCTCCCTCTCCCACCACCTACTCTCTCTCTCCCTCTCCCACCACCTACTCTCTATCACCCTCTCTCTTCTCCCATCCCCTACTCTCTAGATATCTTATACACACTCCCATCCCCCCTCTCTCTCCCTCTCCCTCTCCCTCTCCCTCTCCCACTCCCTCTCCCACTGCCTACTATCTCTCTCTCTCTCTCTCTCTCTCTCTCTCTCTCTCTCTCTCTCTCTCTCTCTCTCTCTCTCTCTCTCTCTACTTTCTCACTCCCATCCCCTACTCTCACTCTCTCTCCCATCCCCCTACTCTCTCTCACACTCTTTCCCATCCCCTACTCTCACTCTCTCTCCCATCTTGTTCTCTGTCTCTGCCACCCCCTACTCTCTCTCACTCTCTCAAACTCTCTCCCATCCCCTACTATCTCTCTTACACACACTCCCATCCCCCCTCTCTCCCTCTCCTACTCCCTCTCCTACTGCCTAGTCTCTCTCCCATCCACTACTCTATCTCTCTATCTCTCTCTCTCTCTCTCTCTCTCTCTCTCTCTCTCTCTCTCGGGCTACTCTCTCTCTCCCCTCTCCCATCCCCTAAACTCTTTCTTTTATAGATACACACTCCCATCCCCCCTCTCTCTCCTCTCCCATCCCCTACTCTCTAGATCTCTCACACACACTCCCATCTCCCCTCTCTCTCCCCCTCTCCCACTCCCTCTCCCACCACCTACTATCTCTCTCACTCTCTCTCCCTCTTTACTCTCTCTCTCCCATTCCCTACTCTTACTTTCTCTCTCCCATCCCCAACTCTCTCTTGCACTCTCTCCCATCCTTTCACTCTGTCTCTCCCATCCCGTACTCTCTCTCTGCCACCCCCTACTCTCTCTCACACTCTCACACTGTCTCCCATTCCCTACTCTCTCTCTTTCACAGACATAGACACACTCCCATCCACCCTCTCTCTCTTCTCTCCCATCCCCTACTCTCTAGATCTGTCACACGCACTCCCATACCCCTCTCTCTCCCTCTCCCTCTCCCTACTATCTCTTACACTCTCTCCCATCCCCTACTCTCTCTCACACTCTCTCCCATCCTTTATTCTCACTCTCTCCCTCTCCCACTGCCTACTCTCTATCTCCCATCCCCTACTATCTAGATCTGTCACACACACTCCCATCCTCCCTTATCTCTCTCCTTCTCCCACTCCCTCTCCCACCACCTACTATCTCTCCCTCTCTACTCTCTCCCTCCCATCCCTTACTCTCACTCTCTCTCTCCCATCTTGTACTCTCTCCTATCCCCTACTCTCACTCTCTCTCCCATCTCGTATGAGCTCTCTCTGTCATCGCCTACTCTCTCTCACACTCTCACACTCTCTCCCATCCCCTACTCTCTCTCTCTTACACACATTCCCATTCTCCATCTCTCTCCCTCTCCCACTCCCTCTCCCACTATCTACTCTCTCTCCCCTATCCCCTACTCTCTCTCCCCCCTCTCCCATCCCCTACTCTCTCTCTTTCACAAACACACACACACTCCCATTCCTCCTCTCTCTCTCCTCTCCCATTCCCTACTCTCTAGATTTGTCACACACACTCCCATCCTCCCTCTCTCTCTCTCCCTCTCCCACTCCCTCTCACACTACCTACTATCTCTCTCTCTCTCTCAAGTACTCTCTCTCCCTCTCTACTTTCTCTCTCCCATCCCCTACTCTCACTCTCTCTCTCTCCCATCCCCTACTCTCTCTCACACTCTCTCCCATCCCCTACTCTCTCTCTCTCTCTCTCTCTCCCATCTTGTAAAAGCTCTCTCTGCCACCCCCTACTCTCTCTCACACTCTCAAACTCTCTCCCATCCCTTACTCTATCTCTCTTAGACACATTCCCATTCCCCCCCTCTCTCCCTCCCTCTCCCACTCCCTCTCCCACTACCTATTCTCTCTCCCCCATCCCCTACTCTCTCTCTCTCTCCCCTCTCACATCCCTTGAACTCTCTCTTTCATAGATACATGCTCCCATCCCCCCTCTCTCTCCTCTCCTATCCCCTACTCTCTAGATCTCTCACACACACTCCCATTCCCCCTCTCTCTCCCTCCCACTCCCTCTCCCACAGCCTATTGTCTCTCTCTCTCTCTCTCACCATCTCCCTCTCTACTCTCTCTCTCCCATCCCCTACTCTCTCTCTTACACACACTCCCATACCCCCTCTCTCTCCCTCTCCCACTCCCTCTCCCACTACCTACTCTCTTTCTCTCCCATCCCCTACTCTCTCTCTATCTCTCTCTCCCTTCTCCCATTCCCTACTCTCTCTCTCTCTCTCTCTCTTTCACACACACACCCACCCCCCCTCTCTCCTCTCCCATCCCCTACTCTGTCTCTTACTCGCTCTCCCTCTCCTACTACCTACTCTTTCTCTCACTCTCACTCTCACTCCTCTCTCTCCCTCACTGTCACTCTCTCCCTCTCTACTCTCTCTCTGCCACCCCCTACTCTCTCACACATTTTCACACTCTCTCCCATCCCCTACTCTCTCTCTCTCTCTCTCACACACACACACACACACACACACACACACACACACACACACATACATTTCCATCCCCCCTCTATCTCCCTCTCCTACTCCCTCTCCCACTACCTAATCTCTCTCTCTCCCATCCCCTACTCTCCCTTGAGCTACTCTCTCTCCCCCCTCTCCCATTCCCTACTCTCTCTCTTTCACACATGCACTCCCATCCTCCTCTCTCTCAATCTCCCTCTCCCACTCTGTCTCCCATTTCCTACTCTCTCTCCCCCCCCATCCCCTACTCTCAATCTCCCTCTCCCATCCCCTAATCTCTCTCTCTCTCTCTCTCTCTCTCTCTCTCTCTCTCTCTCTCTCTCTCTCTCTCTCTCTCACACACACACACACACACACACACACACACACACACACACGCACACACACACACACACACACACACACACACAACCATCCCCCCCTCTCTCTTACTCTTGCTTTGTGTCTCTTCTTCCTTATCTATGCACTATTTAGGTCTCAATAGTGTGTTTGCACTATATTGCATGTGCACTATAGCATGCATGAGCTATTGAGACCCAAATTCAAAAAGCTTCAAATAACACGTGTACATTATAGAGCACAAATGCTATAGGGTGTACGTGCTATTCAAAACTTTGCATTAAACCAAACCTAAGGCTTGGTTTTGCCTTGGAGATCCAACCCAAAGGTTTGGATTCTATAAACAGGTTTGAGACATGTTTTGCTGCAAACATACAAAAAAAGATTGATTTTTCTTGTGTGCTCTCCTTCAAGATTCCTCATGGTTGGGCATCGATAAGATTAGGTTACATGAAATTGTAGGTCTTTGTGTTAGCTATATAACCATATAATTTATTTTTAATTTGAACTATTTCAAGCCTTTCATCTATAATTTATTTTGAATGTATGTCCATTTTTTGTCAAAAACCACCATGTACTAATTGGGTTGTAGATTTTAGCTTGTTCATCAAATTTTGCAACAACTTAGTTTTTTAGAAACTAGACTCCATTCTACACACTTTGAAAAAAAGAAGTTTTGATTTTAGATTAGTTTTCAATCATTTATAGGGGGAGCACATAGATATTTCATGTTTTTGGGATGTGTCTAGTTAAAAAATTCATAAAAAATAAAATACACATTATAAAATTACCTAAAAAATTTGGGATAAACTACATAGTGTTAAGTAACTTTTGACTAGAGCAATTAAAGAATTTCAAAAAAAAAGTTAAAATTTTAAGGGGGCCACACTTTGTACTATGTTATGTTTTTTTGGAATAAACAGTACCACTTTTTGTGGCCCCCTTTTTTGAGGACCTAAAACTAAACCATTTTGAAAAAGAATTAGTAGTTTAGAAACTAGATTCAAAGGACTATGACTTTTGTTTTTGTCATATCTTAAAATTTTAAGCGTAACTATCTTCAAATTCATGTTGAAGTTTAGAAATTGCTAATTTCAAGAAAAAGTTGTCCACTTATACCCCCCTTTTGGCACCACAACTTGGTGCACTTACACACATATCCTTATATAACTTGAACTCCTCATCCAATCATTGCACTCTATGTAACATACATCACGTAATCATAAATTAGTTTATCTTGAAAAATCCTCATAATTTTGTATATTTATATATGCACATTCACTAACTCACACCTCTTCAACTCTTTATCATATTTAGTCCAATATGTTAATAAATTTTTTTTATCAAAAGAGACTTGTTTCTTTCTAGTTTCACTTATGCTCTCACAATGTGAACATCTTAGCAAGTTTTCCAAACACCACCATGAATAATACATGACCACCTCAAACACACAATCTTATAAAGAATACCATGATCATATTTCTTATATTATACACCTAAAAATAAATCTTTTGATAAGATAGGAGAGACTTATATACCACATTCTCACAAAGCATTGTTAGTGCAAAAAGTGTAATGCACAAAAAATTCAATATGCATCATAAAACTTGTAGTGTGTACATATTTTATCTTAATATTAAAGACGTTTTCCATTTAAAATTTTTTTAAAACTAATCATTACTCAAGACTAGCTTAAAAGAAAATTATCACAAAATTGTATCTGAGTCATATCCAAAAACTATTTTAGATTTAGTTGACAATTTCTATATCCAATTTTCCTTCTAACAACATCTCTTGATTGGGAGAAAATATCACACTATAACATTCATAATTCATCAACAACAACCTTGTCTTTTCATAGAAATATACCCAAACATTCCCAAAGATTATAATAATTAGGATATTAAGTTTTCTCACATCCTTGTAAGACATAGTGTAGTGTTGTTCTATTTATCATGAGCAACTTACTTATTTTACTTATCAAATGAGAACTTTTGGTTTCTTTTCTCATTATTGTTGATGTAGGAATACATTGTGCAACATTGCAATCTTTAGTGCATGACATTGAAATTATTGGTTGATAGATTTGTCACAAGATAGTTTTTTCGCTATTATTTTTATATATTCTTATTCCAAGGATTTTCATAATGTCTCTTAAAATCATATTTTAATTTGATTTTACCTCTCAAAATATTTTTTTTCCAAATTCTATTGATCATTCTTCTAAAAGCATAATCAATAATATTGTTGTGTATTGGTCTCAAACTATTTTTTATTAATATCAAGTAAATACTTTGGTCTCCTATTGAAAATTCTAGGAGGTATCAATATTGACATTTTTTGTTGGTTTTCATTTTGTAAACTTAATGTACTATTGGTATTTTAGCTTGCATTTTATTTTCCTTAATAGGCGTGATGATTGGGACTTGTTCTTGGTTTACATTTTATACATTCAAATAATTTGGTTTAGTTGACATAACTTAATTGAATTTTTTCTCATTTCACATATTATTCTCATGCGCTTCCTTTCTCTTTTCTTTTGTACCTCTTTGACTTTAGGTTTTCCTTTCTTTTTTCTTTCATAATTAATAATATTTTTCTTGTATTAACATCATAAAAATATGAAAGTCATCATATTCAATAATTAAAAGTATTAAAAATAAAAAAACTTTGAACAATCAAATTGAATATACATTTTAATCACTTGAACTCATATAAAATAAGGAATCTCTTACACTATCTAGAAATATCACAAAGAGAGTAGAAATAGTTGTGTTGGGACCTTCATCAGGATTATTTTAGATTTTCCAACTATCAACAATTCATTTTAACTTATCTAATGCATATATTTTAGTTTCCCTAAACCTACCATGTTTTCTATGGTTGAATGAGTTTCCAAAATGTCCATTTCATCATCCTAATGTAAGCACCTAACTTGTGCATAGATTTAGGATCATTTTGTGCTTGCTTTACTTTATTTTCTATATTAGGACCTCATATTACGCTTAATGCATACTTAATTTTAAATATGGGTCCTCTAATTTCTATAATATTTCTTAAACTCAAGGTTGGTCATTGTTGTAGGCATGGTTTCTCATTTTTCATCCAATCGCAAAATTAATTTCCTTACCTGGGACCTATTCTTTTACTTCTAGTTTTTGGGTTCTTCTCTAACCTCACTACAACTTGTATTCTCTCTCCTTACTCATTTTCACCATCTTTGACATCCTTTTGAAGTTTGATCTCAATTTTCCTGGGACAATTTCCTCATGGAAACTTATCCCCAAGACATGTTTCAAATGGAAATTTTTGTCCCTTGGGTTTTGGGCCTTAATTTTTCCTAGATCTTGATGGCAAGGGTTTCTTTAGAATTTTAATTTGTGGCTAGTCTTAATTAAATTTGAATCCTAGATGGAGGGATTTCAGTCTTAAAGGACACCATCCCCCCTCACAACATGGATAATCAAGTGAAAACTATTAATCAAGCATTTAAGAATTCAAGAATTCAAGTATAAGGAAGCCATAAAGAGCCATCACATATTCAAGTTTTTATTTCTCTCTTGTAATCAAGGTGTTTTATTCCATAGATATAGCTTTTTCCCCCTTTGGTGGCCAATAAAAGGAGTTTTCAATCAAGAAAGGAGGTCTACATTCATCCATCAAGCTCCATTCTTATCTTCCCCAATCAAACATTATGGTAAATTATAACATGTACTTCATAAAGTCTTGTCTTGCATGATCTTCTTTTGTATTTTTGTGTTTAATTAATGCTATTGCATCAACATACTTGATCACCTTTAAAGAAGTAATTACATCTTCAAGGTATGACATACTTCATATTCTAGATCGAGCCTCTACTACATGATCACAACACACTTTTCATTTCTTTTGTTTCATTTCAAGGTTGATCCCTAAATAGGGGTTTGACTAAGGTGATCCCTTTCCAACCTTCTTCCATTATTTATTTGTGTAGGAATAGGTTGTAGATCTACAATTATGAATCTAGATAGTACAAGTGTATTACAAAATTCAAGAAATAATCATCATAAATTGCATGATACATGTCTCCATTGTCAACTTATTCCCAAAAAGTTGACTTGTATCCAAGAACTTGACTTTTCCCTGCTATTTTCAGTGAATTTTCTAGAGCAAGAAATTACAAGTCTATGTTTTCTAGATCTATAGTTATAGATGGTTTTGATACTTTCATAACTAGATTTTTGGATTTAAAGTGCAATTCTCTCCATCTTGTTTCTAAGTGCACTTGTTATTTACTATTTTCCTTTGTTCTTAATTTATTGGATCATAAACAATCTTTTATTTCCAAAGCATTGCAACAAAATGAATATCAAAAACCTCGTAAGGCATAGATCTTATATTGTCACTCTGACTCTTTTTGGTTGCACTAATCAAATATTCTTTGTGGTGGTTTTTTATTCCAATATATTTTGGATCTGGTATGTAATATCATTGTAGCATTTTTTATCATTTTACTATATACATTTTGGTTAATCCAAATCCTCTTACATACTTGTGATTTGGTGGTTAGACCTTCTTTTTCACAATAATTAAAGTGGAGTCTTACCTTTGTGTCATTCCTATTTTTAAATCTATTCGTATTTTTATAAACTTAATAAACATGGAACTTTGTTAGATATGTGTACAATAACCTATGCAATTGCATTCTTTCTTACTACTCTTTATCAGAATGGATTAAATAAGAATTTCTTACATTTTATTATGTTTGAATTCCTTCATGGAGTTCTTACATATGATATTACAAGGTTAACCAATATATATCTCTTCCTTATAAGGCACATTTCATGACCTTTCTTAACACTTCACATGCTTTAATTATGCATCTTTTAATAAAGTTCATGGAATATGTTGATGACTCTAAAAACAATCCTTTTAATCCCACTCCTATAGTTTCAATTAGTCTTAATAGAGATCTAGCTCCTAATGACCTTATTGTAGCAAGATCTAGATCTCCTACTCCTAAAACTAATTTAATAGATAGTCTTAAAGAGGTTAGAAATTCCTTTTATGACCTTAAAAAATTATATGACTATCAAAATATTATTCATGATCTAGATGTTAGACATTTCCTAGATGATTTATCTCAAAGAATATTGACTAGACAAGAGAATTTGGACAATCCTTCTTCTTCTTCACAACCTAAGGATGATAAGAATATTTAGAGAAATCTACCCATAAAGAACATTCCTACATATATTCCTCCTTATACCACAAAATATTACAAACCTCAAGATGACTCTCCCTCACCTCCTACACTAAATAATACTTACAATATGGTATATATGATAATTACCACTAAAAAAGGATAATGGTTTAGGAATTGGTATTATTCCTATTGCTCCTAAAAAAATCAACAAGTTTGGTCTAGGTTTCATTCCCCAAGATATCAATTTTTTTTTCATTATCTAAACCAAGACCTCATCTTGATATTAAATTTACAATACCATATATGACTACCCATTTTTTGATGACCACTTAGTTTTATCCAAAAGAATCTATTGGAGAATTCAGCATTGTTAGAGTTTTAGGCGGCTCTATAATACCCATAGGATTAAATAAGAGACCAAGATAACTTACGTAAGAGAATGTGAAGGAAGTTGTATTAATATGAGAGGAATATATTATTGATAATGGAAATAATTTTAAACTACATAATAGGCCTTGTTATATAGGCAATGCAAGAAGAGACAATTATAAGGAGAAGATAATTTATCACCTATGCAAGGTGGAATCACATGTCTACCAAAAGTGGGTCATTCTCCTATATGAAATAAATAATGTGCCATATAATTAATATGATAATTTGATATGTGCACTAAAGGTGGATCTTACACATAAAAAGGAATTGGATAATAACTATCACCACCTAAAGTGACATCTTCCTATACCATATTATTAATATAGGTTCAAAAGCCTAGGTGTTTCAATGACAAGTAATTATGCAATGCATTAATCTAAGTAAGAATAAGTAAAGTGTAGCTAATAATATTTAACTGCCCCAAAGCCCTCCTAAAATTGAAACTTAGGGTAATACACTTAAACTCACAATGTAATATGGGTCTTCACTACTATACCGTGTTAGATACCCATGTACAATATGAAATGTAACACATGAAATGAAATCTTTCATAAAGAGAAGAAAATGATAAAACCTCATGAGAAAAAATATCCCTAAAAAAGAGAGATGAAAACACACAATATGTATGGATGATAGAGTAATAAAGACCCCTCAAGGACTATATACATCTATACATACAATTAAGTTTCTTGACATAAGTTTGATAGTCCTAGGAAACATGATATCCCTTCCACAATGAAGAATTTCTTGCAATGAGTGTTTGAAGAATACAATCAATTCCTATAATTAAATTTTTTCCTGTCAAGAAGAAGGTACACAAAGTACAAATGTAAGAATGCTTCCCATTTAGGATAGTAACTAAGAAGTGGAATCAATATGAATTATGATTGTGATTCCATGAAAAAGTCCATATCTAAATGAAAGGAGGATGAAGTTCTCAAAATATGAATCTCTAAAGACTAAATAGGTATCTCCAACCTCAAAGAGTCCACTATTTTATCAAACTAAATCATAGAACGTGACAAATTGAGTGAAGGAGATGAATTAAGAATACCAATCTAAAAATAAGGTGAAGAAGTATCTCCAACTCCAACTATGATGAAATCATCATCAAATAGAAGAGAACCCCTCAAATGTGTATACCAAATCTGAAATATGAGACTCCATAAAAAATGAGCTAATTTATGGAAAATGTGAGTCCCAATCAAAAAGACACACACACACACACATATGTATGTGTATATATATGTATGTATGTATATATATTTATATGTATGCATATGTATATGTATATATACACACACACATTTATGTGTGTCTATATGTATATATATACATACATATATGTATATATATACATATATACACACACACACATATATGTATACATATATACACACACGTGTGTGTGTGTGTGTGTGTAGCTATAGCTCACTAGTATCATGAGGATCTCATGAGGATCCTCAAAGTGACAAATTATCTCACAAAATTTACCATCAACACTCTCAAATATAGCATAAAAAATTATTGCTCAAAACAATCTCCAAATAAGATGATCCCCTTCAAAAGGTACTTTAGTATATAGATAGAGAAATAGATTATAGGCATTTCCCAATAAATGATATTCACTAAGATGAGAGAGAATGAGATTACTCCATTTCCTAGATAGTTCCCTTTCTCTAAAGTGACTAAAATAATCATGATTATATATATAGGATCAACAATCAATCTTTCACAAATAAATATTATTAGTCAAGTGAAAAAAATCAACAACAAACAAAAAAATCACTAAAATATACCTACATGATTACAAAGTTTAAAAAAAAAAAATGTTGATATCTTGTTTGCAAATGTTTGCCTCTATTTTACCTAGTTTTGAGAAAACAAAATAGCCCCTTGATGCATATATTGGATAAACTAGTAGGTTCTTAGTTTCTAATGTGACCACAATGTAGAGAGATGCAATATTGGTGGGCACCCAAAGCATAGGCCTCATTGTTGCAATTACACTATAAAGAAACAAATAACTACATGTGCCTTGCAAGTAAACTTATTGGTGTACAAGAATCCCATGGATCTTCTAAGATCCACATTTTTTGTTATCTATTTTTTAATTAAGAAATTTCAAGGTATTGTAATGAGATTTCATACACATAATATGACCTAAAGTGTATAATGGCCAAATTAGACTAGTTGGCAATTATGGTCAACTATGGTCAAAGTATTTCATAACCTATTATATGGGGGAATAGGTTTTCTTAATTTCTCATGGGATCTTTTGGATTGGTTAGGAGTCTCAAAACTCACTTAATGTAACAAATGAAAAATGCTTCTATTTATGCAAAAATTGCTCAACAACATAAAAAATTATCAATTTGCAACTTTGACAAATTTGTCATTTTTTTGTTTTGATGATCCGAACGACTGGAATTAGTTCAAGTTTAGGTTTTAACCATTTGGAAGGGTCCCTTTAACGTTTAGGAACTTATTCACATGTGTAATGATGATTTGGGCAGTAAGAAAAAATATTTTATTTTGTTGAACAAAGATTTTTCATTATTTCCTTATTGTTGTTCGTGAAAGTTTGATGCTATATTGATTGAAATATACAAACCTGGGGTATGGTTTGTTATCATTTTGACTTTTTTTCTTAACAGATTTGATAAAGGTGGGAAAGAGATCAATTTTTTTTGGTGCTGATGGGCTAGGATACCTCATAAACTAAGGATTTTGAAAGATGAGAATTTCAAGCTAACATTCCATCATGAAAATTGGCCAATCTCTTGGGGAATTTTAGGTATGTATATCTATGTTTTTTTTTTCAATTAATTTTATTCCTAGAAAATCAATCATTGATTGTTGTTGTAAAGCCTTGGGCTTGGTAATAAAAATAGGACAAGCCTATGAAGGGGAATAAGGTTGTTGTAGGAAGTAGGAAAGATTAATGTGGGCATTTGAAAGATATTTTTCATGTCCATAGGATGTGTTTAAATAAGAGAAAATATAGTATTGTCAAGATCAACTAACTGGTGAAGGCTATGAGCAACCCCTAGGTGATTAAGCCTAGTAGGATTAATTAAGGGAAAAATTGATTTACCTAGTCAAACACTAATCCCAAATGCCATTATGAGATATTTCAAATTTGGTCCAAAAGGGTATCACAATCTAGATTTATTTTGGGTTGTTGATATAAATTGGAAGCAAGAGCCAAAATAGTCGTTTAGAAGGCTACTGCAAGTGCACCCAAGTATCTAGTAAATTGTGTATTTTAAATTTAATATAGTTCAATTCTAATTTAATATTATGTAAAGTATCATTAAATCACAAATGTACAATATTGGAAAACTCCCATTTTTTCACCAAAATCAAAAAGTTGGTAAAATAAATGATCATGAGAATTCCAACAACCATTTTGTAATTGCTCATTAAATGTTATAAATGGGTGCAATTAGATGATGAAAATGGGGGGAGTTGAGAGGATGGATTGAAAGAATAAATTATATTGGGCCCTTTGGCTATTGATAGTCAAGACCAATTTATTTTTGCAGAGTTGAGTATAATGATTTGTTACTTGCATATTTAAATTTGAACCATGTTTGGATTATCTTACTTTCTAGTTGAATTGATTTCTTGATTTCGTGAATTCTTTTTCAAATGCTTAATTGGTTTTGTGGTTCACTTTTAATGAATTATTTTTATGAAATTAATTATTATAAACTTCATTTGGAATTAATTCCTCTATTATTTGAGATATAATGTGTAAATTTTGATTTTGAATGATGGGTGTCAATATTATCATGTTGAGAGTAGAAATGTACATTTCCTTGAAGTGGTTCTAAATGCATAGGATTTATTCCCTTGGTTGGGTCAATAGTCTTCAAAAAATATATATAACTTTGTTTAAATTATAGTGAGGAATCTTGATTACACATGATGATCTTGACTTTTTGTTTAATGATAAATTGACTCCTAGATTTTGATTACCAGAAAAATCAGCTTGAAAACTATGTGATTAGAAGGAAAGTAATCAAATATAAGATATTAATTTTCTTGTTTCATTTAAAAATAATAATTTGGATTCAATTGGTTCTATTAGTTGATTCATACATTGAATGGAATAGAAGACGAACTTGTTGAGCTCAAGAAAATACAAAAGGAAAAATAACATCTACACTAAATCTGATAACCAAATGCAAAGATTTAACACAGTGATTAATAGTGGTTCATCCAAATAATTTGGACTATGTCCACCCTTCAAGTAGGGTAATATCTCTATTCTAATTAATTTTATAGTATAAAAATGAGCTATAACTACAAGACTTGTTTTATATATTACTTTCATTATCCCAAGTGGAAGATGAAAAGATGAGGAATAAAAATAGACAAATCTAATTGGGTTGCACATGTCAGAGCTATTACATATTCCTTATGGTAAAACTGTTACAATCTCCCACTTGCAGTCCACTCTGATTTAAACAAAGATATCCCCTACTTGGAACGCTTGTGGCTATGTCGTGACAATGTTGAGAGAATTTCAATAGAATTCAAACTTCTCTCAAGGTACAACCTTTGTGAACACATTAGTTAGATTAATATTTGTATCAATCTTATCTAATTGTAATCTTCCCTCTTTAATTGCATCTTGTATGAAGTAAAATTTGGTCTCTATATGCTTTGTGCAACTGTGGAAAGTTGAAATTTTTGCCAATGAATGGCGATCCTACTATCAAAAAGTAGAGTGAAGTTGAATTTTTTAAACCCCAACTTCCAAAAAAATCATTGTAACCAAATCATATCTTTAGCTCCCTCAATAATAACAATGTACTTAGCCTTAATAGAGGAAAAAGAAACAACTTGTTGCTTGTGAGAAGTCTAGCTAATCACTACCCCCACAAAAGTAAACACATAGCTTGTTGTAGATCTCCTTTTTTAAAGTCTCCAACCATATCAAAATCAATATATCCAAAAAAATAAGGAGTCTTACTATGAAAACATAAAACATGACAGGAAATGCTATCAACTACCAAAGAATACATTGACCTTCTTTCCAATGAGTTTTTCCTAGATTACTCATAAAACCACTCACAACTCCCATTACATGAGCAAGATCCAGATGCCTACCAACCATTACATACATCAAACTCTTAGCTATTGAAGAATAAGGAATAACATCCATCTCATGTTTTTCTTCCAAAGTAGAAGGACACATGTTAGAATACAAACAAAAATGATCAGCCAATGGAGTAGCGACCGATTATGCATGTGACATATTAAACTTTCCCAACACTTAAAGAATATATTTCTCATAAGATAATTTCATTTCTCTTTTATGTATATTTTTTATTATATCCATCCCTAGAGTTCTCTTTTATGCCCCTAAATATTTCATGGAAAAATGAAGGGAAAAATTTGTCTTCAACTCATGAATAACTTGTATACTATTCCTAGCAGCCAACATATCATCAACATAAAGTAGAAAAATCATAAACTCACTAGTAGGAAGCCTCTTGTAGTACAAAAACATGAGTTTTATTTGTAATAATTAAAACCTTGTTGAGTCATGAAGTTATCAAATTTCAAATACCATTAGCATGGGGCTTGCTTTAACTCATATAAATTCCTATTGAATGTGCAATATAAATGTTACTACTCTTATTTAACAAATCCTTTTGGATTCTTCATGTATAGTTCATCCTCAATATCCCCATGTAGAAATGTTGATTATACATTAATTTTCTCAAATTCAAGATCCTGAGTTGTTGCTATGCCCAAAAACCAAACAAATAGTTTGCAATTTTACCACTAGAGAGAAAATCTCATTAAAATCAACTCCCTTTTATTGAGAAAACACCTTTATTACTAATTTATCTATCCCTTTACCTTTTTTTTCCTCCATCTTCCTCTTTTATTTCATATACCCATTTATTTTTCAGAGCCTTTTGATTTGGTGGAAGAGGTACTAAATCCCATGTCTGATTCACATTCAAAGACTCCATTTCATCTTTCATGGCATCTATCTATAACACTAAATTATCATCAATAGATGCTTTCTTATATGTTTTTGCATCTTCCTTATCATAACACAAAGAAAACAAGAGTTCATAGTCATCAAATTTCTTAGGATATTTTCTTTCTCAAGTAGGTCTCCATAACCAAGCATTTGTCTTACTTTCATTCAATCTTTGTGACTTATGTACGTTCGGTGAACCATGGAATACAGTAACAGTTTCTATATTTTGAAAATCAAGTTGAACATTTTCAATCCCCCATGTCATAACTCACTATTTATTTATGGATGTCAAGCAAAAAAAATCTAATTTCTATTGAGGAGTCATTAAGTCTTAATTGGACATATCACTTCCATGCCTAGTCAATGAAGAAGGGGAAGGTTGTTGATGCTCTAATAGAGAGTGACTATATAGTAATAAAGACCCATCTAATTTATGGGCAACATGCGAGCATGGATGAATAGTCCACCATGGAGTGAGGGGCATATTTGAAGAGGAGGCTCAAGTCAATTTTCCCAATGAATGGACAAACATAGAGGGGACATGTCCGCAATGTGTGGGACATGCCAGTTCACATTGGATGATTGTGGGTTTTATTCACTCAACATCGACTTAAAAAAAAGTTTTTTGCATAGTAAATAAAGGTTGCATGAGAGGCATATATTCAACACCAAATTTGGAGTCAACTCTAGTATGTGGATGTTCAACCATGGGTTGAAACAAAGTATCATGCTCTGTTGAATTCTTACCATCATTTCTTGGTATAGTGGTAGTGTGAGCATCATATGGAAGATGTTTTTGGAATAGAGGTTGTGGTGGATTAAAACTAGTGCTTGGAGTTATTATAATGGATGTTGTGATTAAACAAGGTATATATTGTGAAGGTATAATAGTGGTAGTGGGATGAAATGTAGCCTAAGGATTTTTTTGTGGGTGTAAGCCATTATCAAATAAATTTAAATTTATTTAATTAGGAGAAGAAGTATGTTGTGTGTTCAAACCTGAGAATGATTTGTCATTAAAGAAAACATCTTGACTGCAAAGCACCTTTTGAGAAACTAGATCTCACATTCGAAAGCTGAACTAATCTTCAACATACCCCAGGAAAATACATCTTTCGAATTTAAAATATAATTTTATTCACTCCTCCTTAGGAATATGAACATAAGCATCACTAAAAAAAATTTGCAAATGGGAAAATGAGTCTCTTTTACTAGTCCACCTTTCTTTTAGAATATCAAAATCAAGATGAGATGAAGGAGCTTGATTAATTAAATAAACAATAGTATTGCACACTTCAACCCAAAATTCCTTCCCCAAACTGAGATTATATAACATACACCGAGCTCTCTCCAAAATAGTTTGATTCATCCTCTTAGCTACACAATTTTCCTTAGGTGTACAGGGGATTGTTTTAATCCTCCAAATACCATGATCTACACAAAAACTATTAATTTCCAAAGAGAAAATTTTGCCACTTTTAATCTTCTTCTTGTAATTACCCAAAAATGGGCATCTAGACTATTAGCCCCCTTCTCATCATTTTGGCTAAAATAAATATTTATTTGCCTAGGCCAATTAGGTAAAAATTATTTTATTTTATTTTAACCTATAGTTTGACTATAATATCCTAAGACCATTTTTGATTAAAAGAACATGTCCTCCTTGTAATAACAATAAAAGACCCCATTCTTCTAACCCTCTCAATGTGCACACATAAAGTCTTTTTCCTATTTACAAATTAAAAGAAAAGGCTTTTTGTCTCATTCTTGCATCCTTCATCTTAGTTTAGATTCATTTAGAATAGTTCAATTTCCTTTGTTATAGCATAGATCACCTAGATTAATTAACAATGGTTGTAACACTCTCATTTGCCTTAGTCTAGTTGTACTCTTGTATTTCATTCTAGCATAGATAATTCTTGCATTACATGTTTGAGAGATCTTTTGGACATTTTTACTCTTTCTCTTGTTTAAGGAATTTCTCATTGCATGCTTTACTAGCAAGGGTTGTGTCTGTAAGGCTTAGCTAAGAGCTCCTCATATGCATAAGCACACACCTTTGCACTCCATGGATAGGAAGCTCTAAGCTTCCATTCATGTATTCCAATCTATGGGATACCTTAGATAGAAGGGTTTAGAGAAGTACACAATTCTAGTATACATTTTTTGCACCCACTGGGGGGAAAAACATCCTAGTTTTGCTTCTCAATCTACACTTTTATTTTGCATTTTCTGCTTGTTATTTTATCTTTTTATTTTGCAATCATGATTATTGTACGATACTTTATTAGTACTATACAATAATTCTTAGCACTACTATGTGATACTTTACTATTTAAAGCATTGTAAGTACATACAAAACTCTATCACACCAGTATACAAAGTTTTATCACATGGGTATAGGGAGAAATATCACATCCCATATTGGAAAGTATTGCCCAACCTAGAACTTCTTGTTGTTTTAGTTGTTTTGTCAATTTTGGGTTTTTGACATTCTATTTTTCGGATTTCTCAGGTTTATTATTGTTCGATAGAGATTTACTATAGGTTTCTACCTTGTTTTGAACTAACCTCTTGTTGGACTAACATTTTTTCTTTTAGGGTTTCTCTAAAATGCTTGTAAAATTTCTCTAAAAACAATGCATGTCAAGATTCAAATGCAAAGAGACTAGTAATGATTGTTTGCATGGTTTCCTAAAAGCATAAAAATAAAAAAAACAAGTGTGTTTGTATTTCCTTTATTTTTGTGTATGAAATTTTACTAGTTGTTCATCTTTCATAGGCACATGAAACTTGTTATTGGGATCTCTTGGTGGTAGAAAAGTATGTTCTTCACCCTTGCGATGAATCATAAATCTTGACCCACCCTTAAATTTCAAAATTAAGTGTGATAATTGAGGTTCTTGGTATTTTTGGGGCAAATGATTGGAATAGGAGAGTATGATCTTCACCCTGGAAGTGATTCAGAAATCTTGACCTCCAAAAGTGGATCCATCTTATGTAGTTTAGAATCCTTTAGATGGCATGCTTTGGAGCAATCAAGAGGAATGGCCCAAGTGGGGACAAGAAAACTAGGCTATTCCAATCCACTATAAACTCAAGGCTATCAAGGATACAAAACCTTGGTAGAAAAAATGCTTGTTTCCTCTTAGTGTGAGTACTTGTGGGATTCAGACCATGAGGAAAATTCTAGGAAAGAATTCTTAAGGTACTCTTGTGGCCACAAGGTTCATTACTTTCCACAAGGTAAGGTGTCCCATATTGGGAGCAAGGGGAGTGCTATGAATGGAAGCCCTTTCTAAACACCATAGGTTAGAAACTACCTTATTTTTCTACTCAACATCTTGGTGCAAGGACCGATCCTAGTAGATTACCTGGAACAACCCAAAATTTTACACTCACCATTTATGTCCCCTTGGTTATGTTAATGGCATCTCCATGAAAAATCCAATATCTCTCATGGGAAACCACATGTTGTGAGGTGAAGGGGCATCAAACGTTGGCCAAGTTGTTGAATAATAAACCATGACCTTAGGTAGTATTACTTGGCATGTGTTTTCAAATGTGCTAGACCCATATAAATGTTCTTGAACATCAAACAATCTTGCTAGCATTCATAGCAATTTTCTTTGATATCTAAATTATGTGATTGTCAAGGTTCCTTTATCCCTTGTCCAACTTTTTGAGACATGTTAAATCCCTATACTATTTTCAAACCATATTTTTTTGCTATAAATTGGGGTTCTATCCTATCTATACTACATTTTGGTCTGAAACATTAAAAAAACAACAACCCAAAACATAGGATTTTCAAGTGCCAAATTGCATTTTTCATAGTTCACTAGCCCTTTATCACATGACCTTCTGAGAAATATTGTACAAAATTTTTCACCTGAGAAAGTATCACGTGTCTATTATAAAGTCTTTCATATTAAGGTTATAAACTCTATCACCCTGCTTAAGGGAAACTATCATCTAAGATAAAAGTATCACCTGACTATTGTAAAGTCTATCGTACACTACATTATGCTGATTAGATATCATTTTCTTCTCTAAGAAATATCCCTTGATTTTTTGTTGCTCCCAAAATGTAGTCAAAGTTGCATCTTAGCTGATTTAGGACTATCGTCACTTCATCCTACTTGAATATGGTCTAAAATATTCATGTTAGGTATTGTTCTAAGTTGAAAAGATGGGTCAAGTTTGTTAGATGTAAGCTCAAAACTTTGCTAGTGGTCACTTGTCAAAATATGGTTACCTCTCTATGCTAGCTGCTTTCTCACTCTCTTGGCTTGAGTCGTTAGTGTTGTAAATTCTTGAGCACCCTTGACAAGCCACTTTCTTTTATCTTTGACAAGTAATCTTTCTTGACCACACAAGCTTCAAATATGAAACACTTTACCTCATATTATTAAATAAAGACATACCCTTACATGGTTGTGACTAGGTTCCAAGTCAGTAAAGAGAGTCATCCTTCTTTCACTTTTGAACAATTGGAAACTCCAACTAGGCATCCTCATGGATAACCTTGCATGGAGGAACCCATCTCTGATAAGCCACAAGTGGCTAATAGTTTGCATAATCCACTCTATAGCTTTGAGAACCCATTTGGCATGCCCTTTGATACACCTAGGGCTGAAGATAACATGCCACTCACTATGCATCATGAGGAGAGGAAACACCACTTAGAAGAACAAGCATGTCTAGAAAAAAGAAAACTACAAGAGGCCATACATAGGGCCACTAGGGAAAGGTCTTATCATCAATTTGATGCTGACACTTGTGCTCATGCTAATAATGCCAAAAATAGACATGGTTACTATAGAAATCACTTTGATAACATCCCTCTTGGTGGCAATGATGGAAACAATATACCTCCTAGAACTCCTAGAATAAACGATGGAGGGTATCCATCACCACCTAGAAACTCATAGTTACATCATGAAAGTGAGAACAATGATGAGATCACTAGCGAAGAACTTATGAGATTTTAACAAGATAAAGTTTCCCAAAGGATAATGCTAAAGGCCTTGGAAAAAATGGTGAGCAATATTTTTAATACACGATAGCTAAGGGATGGAAAGTCCCTCAGGAATTTGATGTACAAAGAATCATCCAAAAATGAGAACCTACTAAAGCTGACATCTTGAGAGAGGAAATGCAAGAACTTAAAAATCAACTCATTCAATTACAAGTTTCCAAGGAGCAACCCAAGACCTCTTTATTTGAATCAATATGTGCTCTTCCTTTCGATAGGAGTCTTTACATGGTCTCATTTCCTAGGGATATAAAGGTGCCTAAATATGATAAATATGAAGTAAATGATGATCCTCACGACAATGTAAGGTACTTCTATGCTCTTAGCATGGACTTGATGCACATAGACACTTACCTTATGAGGTTATTACCTAGGAGCTTGAGGGGCCAAGCTATTGAATGGTTTACAAATGTCACTTCCTCTCAAGTCAAATGGTGAACTTGCACAATGGCTCATTCAACAATATTCCTATAACATTCAACATCCTATTACTATTCTGGAATTGTGCAATTTAAAGACAAAAACAAGGTGAACCCTTTGCTACAAATCTCCAATGATGGAGATCTTTACAATCTAGGTACCCTCAATAGATTCCTGAGACCAAGAAGATTGATATTTTTGTCAATACACTTGTACCTAAAATCTACTATGATTTTAGAAAATAACTATTTAAATCCTTTAATGATATGGTTGAAAGTGCATACTATATTGAGGATGCTGCTATTAGGAAAGGTGACATTGTGTTGAAAAAAGAAAAAAATGGAAATGGGAATGGCAAAGACAAAAAAAAGCCTTGGAATAAAAACAAATACGTTGTCAATGATGGAGTAGTGCATGCTCCAAAGACCAAGGAATCAACCTTTAATCTTTCCAATGCTATATATGCTGCAAAAAAAACAAGAGACTTGTAATGTCCACCCATAGTTTGCTTTATATCATAAATGTTGAACTCTTTTAGGACTATTTCATACATGTGTTAGTTTCAGAGATATATGGTATGATGTTATTTGATTACTTGAAAATATCATTTATGATTACATAGTTTATTATATTTCACATGTTGTATAATGATTATGATTACTTATGTGTTAATGTTGCTTTAATGATTCATAGTTAGTAAATATGATTGTTTTTTTAGATGATATGTCTTTAATGATGATTTTTTTACATTCATAGTAATACATTGTTATATCTGAGCATTTGATGAGTTGACTCATGAATCATTATGGTACTTACCTCATACTTGCATGTGTATGGTGTGCATGTCTATTTTACTTTTCTATCTAACATGTCTAATGTGGTTAAGGGATGGAGTCGTAGTCACCTACTAGTTGAGATCTACACAATGTACCACTCCTTGTCATTTCTTGCATATGTACATGCTCGTCTTTTATGCAAGTTGTAGGTATTGGGCATCGACTTCCTTTAATTGTTAGGATGAGTGTGCCCTATTACAATAACTCAATGGTAAGAATGAGAAGATAATAATCAAGTCCAATCCTAGTCATAGCCTAAACACTTGTCCTGCAAGGAGGACTCATTTTTGACTCTCTACCCCTTTTTAAACCCACTAGTTTGTCTTTGCATGGGTTCTTTGAGTTTGGGTTTTGAATGGTTTTGCTTATGTGGATTTGACTATGCTATTTATTTGGTAAAAGGTTTAGTTGTGATATTTAGATCAATCACATAATATTGAAATAATTAAATATTATCCAAATAGAGGAAAGATTTATTATATTAGGATATTTAATTAATTGGAAAATTAAATTAAGTAAATATTTGTTTGTTAATTCATTTAAAAGACTTGATTTAAAAAGTCTAAATGTGAAAGTTAGAAAAATGATAAATTAAAATATTAAAGACTAAATATTGATTTATCATGAATATTTAATTAATGATAATAAAATTAGAGTTGCACATAATTAGTGGGCTTTAATTATTATTAATGATTAAACTATTTATATGCAATTTAATTGCACGTCAATTAATAAAATTAAAATCTAATTTTTGAGTGGGGAATAAATTATTTAATTTAAAAGAAAGGATACTTTATTTATTTAATTATAAAAAGATAAATCTATTTTGTGAAAAGAAAGTAATAAATAAAGAATGTTTATTTATTTAATATTAAAAGAAGGGGAAAAAAGTAGAAATTATGTATTTATTTTCTTTAAAAAAAAGTGATTTTATTTATTTTTAAAAAATAAGAAAATAAAGAAAAAAGCTATTATTTTATTTCAATTGAGTTGCCTCCTTTTGTAAGTTTAATTGTGTTAGAAACTTTAGTTTTATTAATTTTATTTATTTTTCTTTATTAAGATGTCATCTTGGTCATTTTGAAAAAAGAAGATTTTTGGAGAGCAATAAGATAATTTAGGACAAATATTTTAGAAGACAAGTTATAGGTTATGCATTTAGATTTTGAAGTAAAAGATTTTTTTCAAAGCTTGGGAGTAAAGTCTACAATTGGGTTTTCTTCTTCTTCTTAACAAATCAACCTAGTTTTTGAAGGTATGGGTTTTAGAATCTCTTTGCGATTTCTATTGGAAATATTTTCTTCTCTATGTTTTCCTAATTATGGATAAATATATTTAGAGTTACTAGTTGTGTGTTAGTTTTAGGGTTTAAAACATGTGATTTTTCTATAACTTTTATTTACCATATTTTGTCAAAAATATAAAGATACTTTTAGAAACTCATTTGGATTTTATTTAACATATATGAAAATCATATATAAATTTTTTGTACAAACATGATCAAATATTGACTATCATGCTAAAACAAGGTCTATTTGAGCTTAATTCTTCAACTAGAGACATATAAACAATCACTTATAACTTTTGTAAAATATATAATTATAAAAATATCTTCTTTGTGATTGTAGATAAGTCTATTATGAATACCTTTCTTGATTTTCATTAAGATCCAATAGTTCAAACAAAAGATATGCTCTTTCTTCTAAATTGCTAACCTTCAAAACTAATTAATGCTGCTTGGAAGATTCATATTTTACATCATTTAGATGAAATTTTCTTTAGGATTGGTAATAATGAAAGATATGTGAAATTAAATTATCTTTCCATCAATATAGGTTTCAAATCCATATCATTTCACATGAGATTATGACATTTAAATTACCAGCTGATTTACATAGAGGAAATGAATAAAAACTCATTGTTATGAACTTTGAATTTTTTAATCTTTATTGTTAAATATTATTGATTTTAAATAATAATAATAATTAAGTCTAAAATTATTAAATAATTAACATACTAATTTATCTACACTTATATATTATATAAACAAATAAAAATTTAGAAAATAATCTAATCCAAATCATTTGATGGAACCTTGTTTTTTTAATGTATTTATTTGAGGTTTTGTGGTATTTGTTTTGTGATGGGTTTGGAAATTTTAATGTGATGTATTATTTTGTGATGGCTTTTATGTAAACTTTTTAGTTGGACAAACTAGGATGTGTACCAAAGCTATCTTTTAATATTTCTTTTATGATGGTTATTTGACTAGATGTCAAGATGTACTTTATGATTCTTAATTGAGGCTTATGTTTATGAGTTTTTTTATTTGGTGAGCATATATGATGACTTGGGTTTTGAGAATCGACTTATTTTTGGGTTTCCTATTAAGGAACCAAATTCGATCATTATGAGTGATCTGATATGGGACACAACTATGATTTATGTGAGTTTTAGGAAGGTAGTCTAGGTGCATGTCTATGGGAGTGGATTGCAATGGGGGCTAAGGCCCAAAGTGGCTGCTATGGTAACTCATTGTAAGTTGTGTAACAATTGATAACATGGTAATTAAAATACTTTCCTTCCCCATTAGCCCTTGAGATAAATTAAAAAGATAACTTAGAGATTTTTCCTCATCCATGCCTTGAGTGCTTGCATAGACTAAGGATGAGAGTGAGATGATACCTTAAGTGGTATGATAGACTCCTCATCTTTAATAGAGGATATTCTAGTTCCACATAGAGTCACTAAGGGGTCGAGGTCTTGAGAGACTGCTAGGGTAACCTTAGAGTTGGCTCATGTAATGACACTCCATAGTATGTATCTTGAGTCTCCTTGATAGTTTTTTTTTTTTTTTTTTGTATTTTCCTCTAGTGGTGTAGTTATTGTTGGATATATTTATTCATGGTGTTACTTTCATTCATAGTGATTGAATTTATTTTACTTTCATTGATGGCGATCGATGATTTATGGTGATCATATTTTTGACTTGTATCTTTTGACTTGAGGTGGATATCTTTTGTGGAGTTTATCTTGTGATTTTGATACTCAATATATACTTGGTATATGTATGTTGAATTAGTATGTGGTGTTGGTTTTGAATGGAGTGTTCTTTCATCTCTGGTTATCTTTTCTTCTTGAGTAGTTTGTGTTACCCTTGAGGTAGATTTGGCTATTAGGATTCCCTGTCTAGGAATGTTTTATGTTTTAATTTTATGTATGTAGATTTTTCATTATCTTTCCTACATGGTGGGAGTGGAAGCCTAACTAGATGACCACGCAGTTGGGAGGTAGTGACTTCTTACCATTTGTGGCCCCCTCAAATCTACAGATGTTGGAAGTTTGATGATGCAGTTGTACCTTTATCATTCTTATCCTTATCTTGGAGACTTCTATTTAGTTGATGTAATTATATGTTATCATGTATCTTGTATTTTGATATACTTATATCTATTCTCACATACTCTATGACACGTGCATTGGATTCTATCCATTATATTAGTTGTATTCATGCAGTTTTTTATGAGATTAAAATGTTATATTTTATTATAATAGACATTGTGCTTAAGACTTAAACAATTAATTAAAAAAATCTTAAACGTGACTCAATGTGAAGGAACCCTTGAGGAATGAAATCTATGTTGTAATTGCATGTATAATTTTTGTGTTTGTGTATATTGCTTCCGCATTGTTACTTTGATGTTGTATAAACTTTAGAAAAAAAATAGTTTATTAAAATTTGTAACATATTAGGTATATTTATTTTGGGTTCCTGAGTAGGGCATTACAAGACTTCAAAGTCTCAAATATTTGATAAAACTAGAAATTATTCTAAGCTAAAGCATGTTTATAGACCTATGATAGAATCCTATGAAGTGGTCTTAAAGACCTTTCTTGCAAATAACCTCATCACACTTCCAGAGAAATCCTGACCCTATGACCCACACATCAAACCTAATTGGTGGAGAGATGATAATTTTTGCAACTATCATAGAAGCAAGGGCCATAACACAGAAAATTGATTTAAACTTAAAGATGTTATCCAAGACCTCATTGTTGGAGGCAAAGTCATAACAGATGGCTTAGTAAAAGAAACTTTGATCATAAAGTCTTCAAGCAACCATTACCTGAATATGAAAAAGGAGAATCATCCTATGCTAACAAAAAAAATCATGATGTAAAGATCAATCATACCTACACGAACTTAGGAAATGTCATAAACATGCTAGAACCTATTGAACATCTTTACATGATGGGTCCTAAATTTAACCAAGAAACCAATTATGAAACAAATGATGAAAGACCTAAGGTAGTCCTAAAAACATGTAATGCACAACAAAATCATAGGGACACTATGCTGAAGGTAGTTCTTAGGGTCATAGAATCCTCCTCTTTGCATGGTGAGAGACTAAACACTATCACTAGGGGTAAAGCCAAGGTTGTCTTTAAAGTTTAAAATGATCCTAAGAATGCCTCATCATCAAAACAAGTAGCTACCCTAGCTATATACATCTATGATCTTGTCAGTCAATTGCAAAAAACACCTGTGCAAATTTCAATCTTTGAGTTGCTAGAATGATCTCTTATACACAATGAAATTCTCAAGAAAGCTTTACACACAACCAATGTTCTCATGGATATTGAAATTGAGTGATTCCAAGATATGGTGAACCATATCTCCTCACCACACTACCTCACATTCTCTAAAGAAGATGACAAGTCACTTAGTCATTCCCATATCCTATATCTTTGCATCAAGGTCTAAATCTTCCATTATTGCATCTGTCGAGTCTTGATAAACAATGGTGTTGGTTTAAACATCATCTCCTTCAATGTTATTCAAAAAATAGGAATGTCTAAATTTTCTATTGATTCTAGGTGGAAGATCACCATCAAAGCCTATGATGAGGTTAACAACCTTCTAAGGTCATATTTTTTTGCTAATCCATGTGGTTCTTATTGAAAAATGTGGTCTTTCAAGTTTTAGACATCCCAGTGGCAAAAAATTTGTTGCTAGGAAGACCATGGATCCATGAAATGTAAGCAGTACCATCAAAGTGCCATCAGTGCATAAAGTTCCCTTTCAATGGTACTGAGATAGTTATTCTAGTAGATAGTTTGATGTCTATCAACACACTCTCTACTACTGAAATGCTAGTCCCCCATAATTTCTCTTCCTATGAGCCCAAACCATCTCTCCAAGAGTGTGAATAGAAATTAAAAATGATGATCCTTGTTATGGGAGAATACACTCTAGATTCTGTCATTGCATTATCAGTTTCTCCTTGATCTTATAGGAAACCTTCTGAAAAATTGAAGCCCTTGGCTTCTACCATGACTAGTTTTGGGACCTTTTCTCAGTCATCTATTCCCTTAGAAGCATAAAAGGAATATAAATCTATAAGAGATTGGATTAATAGGGAAGAGAAAGGTATGGTCACTACTCCCATTTCTCCCAAGCATTATGGGAAAGGCTACAAATTTCTTAAAAAAATGGGCTATCATGACCAAGGGACTCTAAATGGTGACAAGAAAGATGTTGTAGATCCCTTAAGTCATGCTAAGTGACCTAAAAATAGAGATGCTATTGGACTAGTATTTTTCCTCGAAGATGAATTACCAAGGTTTGATATAAGAGCTTTGATGACTAGTGACTTAGAGGATGATGATCCACTCTTTGTTACTACCATTCTACAAGAAGAGGATTTCATGCCTCCTACCTCTCTCCTTTAGGAAGAAGAACCAATGGTTTCCCATAATTATGGTAAGGCTTACACCTCTAGAAAACATGAATCTAACCATGAAGAGCCTAACGAAGGAAGGACAAGAGAAACATTGCTCGCTTGATAGCCCAGAACCAGAGTATAGGTTTTGGTGAATATGAATGGGAATCTCTCTCAAATGCATCTTTTGAGTTAGGAGTGGATATCATCCATGCCTATTCTACCCAACCAAACATAGTGAATGAGTCTAGTCTAGGGTCTAACGAGTTTGGTTCATAATCTTCTCTAGTGGATCATGCCGATCCCTCTAGGTCTATTCCTAATTTGGATTTCTCTAGAACTTTCCCTATAGGCTTGACCTCTCATGTTACCAAATATGACTCCTTCTACATCAATAATATTTAAGTTTCCACATCCCTCTCATTACTCTACCTTGATCTCATAGACTGGCATGCTCAATACCAAAGACCAAAACTACCTTCTTTTCAGAATGATTATGAGATCACCTGCTACCTCAATATCATTGAACCCATGACATCTTCCACTAGTAAACCCATGGTTAACATGACATAAATAAATATCAAGTACCTTAATCAAAAAACAAAAAAAAAAAAAAACAAAAAAAGGCAATCAAATGGAAAAAAGAACTTTGTGGTTGTGTCTGAACCTCAAAAAATAAACATAAAGACAAATCTAAGGGTGAAAACCTCTTTGAGTCACCCGAGGATGAGGTACTTGGTAGTGTACCAAGCTATTTTTAGGATATATATTTGGTTCTTGTTGAACCTATACAACTTATTAATCTTGGTACAAAAGAGTCTCTCAATATCATTCATGTTTCTCAATGTCTATTAGGTGAGGAAAATGATAAATTCACTAAGTTCTTCCAAGAAAAGAAAATAAACTTTGCATGGACCTATTCAAATATGCTCAACCTTGACATAGATATAATCATGCATCACCTATCTATTTACCTGGTGTCAAACTTGTCAAGAAAAAATTGAGAAAAATGCATCCATATGTTTCTCTCTTGGTTAAAGAAGAACTAGAAAAGCTCTTAAGTGAAAACTTCATCTAAGCTATTGAATATTTAGAGTGGATCTCAAACATTGTATCTATACCCAAACATGAAAAGTCCATCCATGTGTGCACCAATTTTAGAGACTTGAAGAAAACATGCCAAAGGATGATTTTTCACTTCCTAACATAGACATGATAGTGGACATGATCGTGGGTTATGGAATGCACTATTTATGGATGACTTCTTTGGATACAATAAAATCAAAATTTCCCCTAGGGATCAAGAGAAAACAACTTTTACATGTGCAGGGGGTACTTTTTGTTGGAATATCATGCCCTTTGGGTTAAAGAATGTAGGAGCCACTTACTGAAGAGCCATGACCACTATCTTCCATGATATGATGCATAAAAAAATGGAAGACTATGTTGATGATACATTTTCCAAATCCTAAAAAAGAGATACATATCTTGGTGACTTGAGTTTGATATTGGACTGCATGGAATAGTTTCACCTTAGGTTAAATCCAAAAAAGTGTGCATTTGGTGTCACATCAAGAAAAATGCTAGGCTATATCATATTTGCAAAAGGCATAGAAATTGATCCATAAAAGGTGGTAGTCATTACGGAAATGCCTCCTCCTAAGAATGTTAGTCAATTAAGAAGTCTTTAGGGACATCTTCAATCCATTAGGAGGTTTATGTCTTAGTTGGTTGATAGAGCTCAATCCTTCAATAAGAACTTGTACATAGGCTCCACATGTATCTAGAATGAGGAATGTCAACAAAGCTTAGCTCAAATAAAATGATATTTTGCTAAACCTCCAATATTGATGCTATCTATATCAAAAAAACCTTTGATGCTATGCATCTCATTGATAGATTCTTCCCTAGGAGCACTATTAGCACAAAGTGACAAAAATTTAAAGGAATGAGCTATATACTCCCTTAGTCACACTTTGGTGTCTTATGAAATAAATTATAACAACATTGAAAAGGCTTGCCTTGTAGAGGTATTTGCCTCCCAAAAACTTAGACACTACATGCAGACTCACACAACGTATGCAAAAATTGATCCACTCAAATATATACCAATTAAAGCTACACTTAGTAGACATCTTGCTAAATGGATGATGAATCTCTCCAAATTTGACATTCAATACATCAAACATAAAGATATTAAGGGACAAGTCATAGCTAATGAACTTGCTGATTTTCCATTACAAGATATTGCTCCTATGCAGATAGAATTTCCTAATGCTTCCATCATGTATGTCACTAAAAGAACATGGGAGATGTTCTTTGATGACTCTCACACCCAGAATGGAGCTAGTGTAGGCATTCTATTTTTCACACCTCACACCTATACAATCTTGAAGTCTTCAAACTCTTATTTGCATGCACTAACAATATAGAAGAGTATGAGGCTTTAACCAACGAGATTAAAAATGACTTTAGAATGGCAGATCAAAGAGTTGCACATCTATGGAGGCTCTCATCTTGTTATTAACCAAGTTAATAATGATTATCAGACCAAAGATGACAAGCTTGTACCATACAAGAAGTTAATTGATGCCTTAAGGAACTACTTCACATTTGTGACATTTCAACAAATTCCTAGGGAAAAAAACAAGGCTATAGATGCTATAAATGGTCACTCTAGCATCTATTCTTTAGTTGCAAGAACATGAATCACACTTTGAGTTCCTAGTGGAAGAATTATGTCATCCTACATATGGTTCCCCTAATAATCATGTGATTTGAATTGTTATTGGTCATGATTCCTCTCATTGCTCCACCATTTTCTCCTACCTATGTGATCAAGTAATCCCTGAAAATCTCACATGAAACCAAAAATTCCAACTCTTTCACAATGCCTCAAACTATACCCTTATCTCTAGTGATTTGTATAGGAAGGGTGTAGACAGAATGCTTCTTAGGTGTCTAGAGCTAAAAGAGTTCATAAAGGCATTAGCCAAAGTCCATGATAGAATTTGTGGGGCACACTCTAATGGCCTTACACTTTCTCAAAAACTACTTAGGGTAGGTTACTATTGGCCAACTATGTAGGTTGACACTATTAGATATACTAAATCTTGCAAGAAGTGTTAGCTACATGGTAACCTAATTCATGCTCTTGGATGTGAGCTTAATCCTTCTATCACATATTGACCTTTTCAGCAGTGGGTCTTTGATTTGGTGGAAATTTTTTATCCAAGTTTGTCTAGTGGCCACTATAATACCCCAAAATTGGCCTATTGCCACGATCACCAATTCTGGTCTATTTCTGATCGATCCTAAAGTCCTATGTCACTAGGAAATTCTTATTTTGCTACTCGCTAGTTGACTTAATTGTCAAATGCAGAAAACCTAAGTCTGCATTCATCAGGCTTGTTATTTAATCCCTATAGTATGCACTCATATTAGCCACATTAAACCTATTTGATTTCAATTTAATTTAATCTAAAGTATTCATACTTTATTAAATTAAATTATCTCCTAAGGCTAATGTACTACGTAATTAAATTTATTTAATTTAATAAATACACCTATTTTTAATTAATTAAACAAAATTATTTAATTAAATGGAAATCTATTTCTAATTAATTAAGCAAAATTATTTAATTAAATAGGAAGTCATTCCTAATTAATTAAATGAAGTTATTTAATTAAATAGAAAAGTATCTCTAATTAATTAAATGGAATTATTTAATTAAATAGAAAAGGTATTTATGAGAGCATATCTCATTTTATTAAATTAAATATCTCTCTAAAATCTCTCTTCAGTTCAAAAAAGGGAACTTCCTAGTTCACTACTGATCAAATTTGAAATGACTCAGATCACTTACTCTAACACTAAAGTCTATCTAAGTTGACTGACTCTTACACTCAGATCTGAGCCAGTTAACTCCCTTTGATTTGGGAATCTTCCTTTATGACTGAACTTCATCTTCAATCCTGACCGTTGATTGAAATTGATCTCAACTGTCGGAGGTTTTCAGGAAAGTCTATTTAAGAGACCCTCATTTCTTCCTTTTAGAGGATGAATTAGAATTTGCATCGAATTGCTGCCGAATTGCATACTCATTTAAGCTTATTACATTCCCATAGATTTTTATAGTTAGCTTAATTCTCATCTAGATCTAATATGCATACATCTTTAGGATAGTTTCTTTTATATGTTCTTAGACTAGTTTGCATATCTCATTTTAGATTAATTTGCATATTCACATAGATTAGTTGCATCTAATTTTCAAATCGTTCATTCTTAGAGGGTCTGGTTGCTCGCACCTCAATTTTGAGGATATTAATGGGAAAAATCTCTTTAGATAGAAGGCAATAGGTCAACTTGTTGGATGATTTTCAGACAGACAATCCAATGTTCATTCTAGGATGAATCCTCATATAAAGACTATGTTGAAGTGTGTGTGTGAAGCGTAAGGCCACATTTTGCATATACATTTCTAGCACCCACCATGGGGCTGGGAAAATATATTTCTCTAGCCTTACTCTACATTTTTTAAATCATTTTTTATGTTCTTTGTCCGTACGATTTCATACAAGTTCTAAATCTTTGCATGAGACTATTCATTTTTGTGCGAAGATTCTAAATCTTCGTGTGAAGATTCTCTGCATGTCGTGCGAGAAAGTTCCTAAGCGAGTAAAACTTTGTGCGACACTTGTTTCTTTGCGTGGGCCGTAAAGAAATTTTATGCGAGCAAAAAATAGTTTCGCACGGCTCTGTCATAGATCTCGTGCGAGATCTTGTAACAATAGCTTATATTTTGAGCATTTTTTTCGATATACAGATTATCTAATTTCACTAACGTATTTTATTTTGAATCTATTTCTCTGATTTCTTGCAGCTTAACTATTGTTTCCAGGACATTTTCCAAAGATTCCTTTTAAAACCCACTTGAAAATGGATTAACAGTTTGATTGCAGGACAATTGTCAAAGATACGCTTGTCAAAGATCAATATTCTCAAACCCAAAAAACAATGTGTGTCTTCTCTTATTGCTTTCAAAAATAGTCTAATTAGGGGCTTGTGAACTTCCTAGGGTGCAAGATGGAAGAATAGGGGAATATGCTCTTCACTTCTTGGAGGTCATGATCAAGAGTGAATTAGAAACCTAGACAATTTCAAAAGATAGCATTTCAAAGAAGGCAAGCAACTTGGTGGTTCGCCAAAGCTTGTTCTCTTCTATGATAAGACAATGATTTCCTTTAAGGAAATCAAAATCTTTAAGGAAGAATGAATTTGGATTGATTAAGCCAAGTTGGTAATTAATTTGTCTTGCATGTTTGGGCGAGGAAATAAGGTAGAGTATTATGCTCTTTCCCCTTGAGGGAAATCAAAAACTTGGACCCTTAGATCTAAACCACTAGTCTGTTTCAATTTTTTAGAGGGCCTGTTGGAGTGATCCAACCTCTAGGAATGACCCAAGTGAGCACACTCCTTTTACTGAAGATTCCAACTCACTATAATCAAGATGCTTTGTAGAGCGAAAGACTCCAAAGCTAGATTAATTTCTTCCCCTTGATTCTTGATATCACATATCAAGGGGAGGCTTTGTCTGTGCACTGGTCGGCACCGGCCCCTAGCTTGCTAAGCAAGTAGTCTGCACTTTCAGATGCTAGTGTGGGCTACTAGCCTCAACTCCACTTGTGGAGCCACCGAGGATTAATTCAAATGGAAGCCAAGTAAAAACCTCTTAGTTAGAAGCCACCTAGTTCACCTTCTAAAGGAGGCATAATCTTTGTGCAAGAAGGGGGAATAATATCTCCTATAGAACTCACCATAGGCATGCTATTGGATGTTTGAAGGTGGTATACATGACTGTCCCCTGCCACAAGGGCACTCATTCAGCGTATACTATTGAGTCCTTTGAATATACCAAAAACATGGATGCCCTCTAGGGGGTGACATGACTATGTGAGGTACATGCATGCGCATAAGATGTGGGACAAAGGTTTTGCCTTCTCTACCAATTTTTCTTTCTAGGGATAAAGCATGTTTGTTATTGAGTCATCAACAAAGTCCAAACCAGTTACAACAAACAAAGGTCAAGACTCCCCTATCCTATCAAGTTGGTTTGTCCTCGGCAGGACTGTTTTCAACTACTGCTTGCTTCCCATTGTCTTGTTTAAACACTTTGCCTAGATTGAAAACTTGAAACTTTGTCCAAACATCTTGTGAGGTCAATCTCACTGTCTGTCCAATTGAACATGTCTCAAAAATCTATCTACTCTGTCCGAAAAGTCCAAAAATCTTGTCAAAATCAGTCGCTATTGTAAAACTAGTCTGCCTTCTCACACAAAAAATTTTTCAGTCTCACGCGAAATCATTTTGTCCTTGCACAAAATTAAATTGTTTTCATGAGTCTTTGTGTGACTCTTTGAACTTCCTCATGTGAAATTATACAACTATCACTGACCTTCGCATGATCTAAGAAACTTCTTCGCGCGGCTCAGAAAACTTCCTCGTGCAGCCTGTATAGGTTTTTCGCACAAAATCTTGTGTTAGCATTTCCACTTTTTGATCTGTTTTAGCTATTTGCGCTCTATACACTGCCCTTTTCTATGTCTATTTTTCACTTTCTATCTATGAATAGTCTTGAAATAGTGGCACTTTTCTTAGCTGAAGACTTGTATCTTGCACTTTGACTAGTCTCATCTCATAAGTTATTTTTTGTCCTCGTCTTGATGCTTGTCATACTTTATGTCACATTGGTCATAATCTCTTGCTATTCTAGCCTTTAAATCAAACCATTTGTGCCTTAGTGAACAAAATTCTTACTATTATCTTGTCCTTTTTGAGACTTGGTCTTAGTGTAGTCCTTGTCTAGGTTCTAGCTTCTTGTCCTTGTCTATGACTGTCGCAACTAGAAGCGGCAACGTGTTTTATCCCCATAACCTTAGACGTGGTCATGCTAGGGGTTGTAATTGCAATAGAGGCCATTTACCTTTCATTACACAATCTGTATCTACTTCAGCTAGTGAGGCATCTTCATGATCCCCCTCACCTGCCAGGTCACCTCAAATTCAGTAAACATTTTCCATAAATTTGCAACAAATTAAAAATCCTTTGTACCAAGAGGATACTGAGACAGGTAGAGGTCTTGCATTACCAAACACGATGTGTGATCCTTTTTTTAGAGGATCTTTTGAAACATAACACATTGAAACTAAACACGTTCCTATAATGACTAATCGTGAACTTGAACATGGTAGTTATAGTCGACATCAAGAACCACCAAGGAATGATAAAGAGAAAGAGAAAGACCATGACACTGATGAGGAACAGGAAGAATTAGAAATCCCCCCTAAACTCATAGCAAATTGTCGAAGAGACAAAAACTTTCAAAAGGTCATGAGAATCCTACTCAACAAAGAGAAAGAAAAGTACTTTCTAAAACTTGTCCAACAGGGAGCTAAATTGCCCTCTCATTTCAATGTGGAAACCATTATCATGCCTAGATAAGAAGCTGAGACTTCTAAACTCCAAAAACAACTAAAAATTATGCAAAACCAATTGGCTTAGATGATGCATGAGAAAGAGAAACCCACGAAAACATACACATCGGATGCTCTTTGCCCATTTCCATTTGACAAAAGCATAAACATGCCGCCTTTTCCATGAGGCATAGAGCTACCCAAATATGATAAGTACTTTGGTACTATTGATCCCAAAGATCACTTGTGGGAATTTGGTGCTTTGTCTATGGAGTTTATACACAATCAAACCTACCTCATGCATTTATTCCCTAGAAGCCTTGGTGGCCAGGCTTTGGAGTGGTTCTCGCATTTACCTCCTGGTATCAAGACGTTTGACAAAATTGCCAATCTATTTGTTTAGCAATATTCTCATAACATAAAACACCCTATCAATATTTGAGATCTATGCAACCTTAAAAAAAAAGCTGGAGAACCTTTTCTCACATTTCTCCAACGGTGGAGACAACTATACACAAAGTATTCTCGTAAAATTCTAGAAATGGAGAAGCTTGACATTTTCACTGATAACCTCTTACCTAATTTTGGATATAGAGTACAACTACAAGGTCCACATTCCTTTGAAGACATGATTACACAGGCTATTCGTATCAAGGAATTTATCATCAAGAAAGGTGAACTCACTCTTTAGAGAGACATAAAACAAGGTTCCACTTCCAACAGGGATAAAACCAACACATGTTAACAAGAACTGATAAATTGTACATGATGGAGTTGTTGACAATGTCACACCCAAACCCGCTAAAATGACATTTAATCTCATAGACGGCATCAAAGCAAAAAAAAAATGCTAAGAAACCTCCTCTTAACAACAAAACATCCAAAAACAAACTGAGAAACTCATGGACAACATGCCCCAAATGAGAGTATACACCTTTGGGAGAACCTTTGGATGTGGTTTACAAAACATTGCTACAACATAAGCTTATTTCACCAATGGATAATCCTCATCCCTATGATCCACAACCATGTCCACCATGGTGGAATGAGACCTCATTTTGTGAGTATCACCAAAATAAGGGACACAAAACTAGCAACTGTATAAACTTGCGCCATAAAGTCTAGGACATGATTGATGTTGGTGATCTTGTGGTAGATGGACATAACAAAAACTCAGATCACAAGGCATTCAAAGAACCTTTCCCAGCTTATGAAAAAGGAGAGACTTTGAAACCACAACCCTACAACAAGGTCAACTATACATATTCCAATGATGACAATGTCATTCACATGGTTGAACCTGTAGATTCTGAATACTTCCAATGAAATGGATAATATGCCTTCACAACACTACGCTAATGCTATCACTCGCTCTCTCGTCAAGTTGGTGCTCAAAGGCCATGTGCCTCCTACTTTAGATCTTGAACAACACAAAGATAAAGCCCTTGTTGGTCTATTTGGCAAAGGTGCAAAACCCACAACAAACTTAGCTGCAACTAGTTATAGTGTTCTTGATCAACTGAAATGAACTAATGCTCAAATTTCCATCTTTGAGTTTCTTAAAATCTCGCTTGCTCATAGGCAGATTCTAGACAAAGCCCTCACTGAGACAAATGTTCCTCAAGATCTTGATCTTGAGCAATTCCAATCCATGGTAGGTCACCTGACCTCACCTTATCTTATGACTTTCTCTGAGGAAGATGACAACTCACTGAGTCACCCACACAATCAACCTCTGCATGTTGAGGTTATGATCCACCAAACACGTGTTTGTCGGGTACTCATTGATAATGGTGCTGGCCTAAATATTGTCTCTACAGCTCTATTTAGACAATTGAATTATTCTAAGGACTTTATCGATCCTCAATGAAAGATCACTATCAAAGTGTATGACGAAGTAAAAAAAAAGTCTCTAGGTCTTGTGATTTTACCCATTCGTGTCAGTCCTATAGAAAGGGATGTCACCTTTCAGGTACTTAACATTCCCTTGGCTTACAATATTCTGTTAGGACAGCCATGGATACATGAGATGTGTGTTGTGCCATCCACATACCACCAATGCATCAAGTTCCCATTTCATGGCTCCGAAGTTACTATTCCTGCCACTACTAGCTACACCTGCAACATGCTCAAAGCTACTAAAACTTTCATCCTTGCTAACCATGAGTCCACTGATTATCACAACAATAAACTGAAACAAATTGAGTAGTCATTCAAACTAAAAGAAATGGGCATGGGAGAGTATCACATTGAACTAGTGCTATCATTAACATCTCTCCCAGAGTCTCCTCGAAATTATGGGAGACTCTCAGAGGCAAAGAAGTCATTCGTGTTGACACCTCAGACCAAGTATAATGACACTTTTGTCAAGGCTATAGTTCCCTTAGAAGATGAAAGTGAAAACAGAGCCATTGCTGCATGGTTTTATAGAGAAGAGGCTCTAGTGGACCTAATGGAGCAAGCTTGAGAAATCACTCCTAAGAAATATGGGCCTGGTCATAGGCTTATGAAGCATTTTGGTTACAAGGGAACTGGCCCTATTAGGTGCAATAACAATGGCCTAATTGATCCTATCAAAGAAAGAGCTTGAAGCAACCATGATACAATTGGCCTAGGATTTAAAAAGGTTCCTTTTCATTTGGGATCAAATAAATTCATACCAACACTTGAGAGTTCATCTGAAAATGAGTCACAAGCTGAGTTAGATACTTAAGAGGAAGAATCTGATGAAGAGGATTCCTATCCTCATCCTATTCCTTATGATCTCACTAAATTCTTTGCTGAGCCAGATGACTTTGTGCCACATGTTAGCACTGTGGATGATACTAGTGAATCTTCTAAGGACAATATTGAGCAACTCAAATATCATTCAAAAAAGAGAGAATCTAGTCAGTCATGCCATGTTGAGTATTTGTGTAAGAACCCAAAGGATGAAGGTGACTATGTCCCTATCAATGTTGGGGAGTTCTATATCTCTTGCCATGTAGAACTAATTCTAAGGAATATGAGTTTGACTCTCTTTTAGAAGTGACAACTGATAAAGACATTGACCAAGTGCATGTCTATGAAAACCAAATCGAAGTGGGTGAAACATCTAGGGTTAGGTCACATGGATCAAATCCAACTAGCATCCTAGAGTCATCAATTACTGATGTTCGTACTCTAAGGCATTTGAACACACCTATGGATGAGGTCGCCGTAGGTCTCAAATTGCTAGTCCAAGCACTTAATGACTATACTGTGAATGCAATTGAACCAGCCACTACTCTCTCACTCACACATCCTGAGCTTATAGACTGGAACTCTAATGCATCTAGTGAAGTCCCCACATTCTAGAATGACTATGCTCTTGCCTGTTACCTAAATGCTATCAAACTTGTAATGTCTTCCACCAATGAGCAAAGTGTCAACATGACTAAGGCTGACATCAAATATCCCAGTCACATAATTAAAAAGAAAAAATGCAAAAGGTTCGATGGTGAAAACCACATTGTGGTAGTGTCAGAACCCAAAAAAGTAAAAACAAAAGACGTATCCAAGGGTGAAAACCTCTCTGAGGTGCCTGTGGATGAGATATTTGATGTCCTTCTCAATCATTTTTAGGAGAGATCATCAATGTTGATAGAGCTGACATAGCCAATTAACTTGGGCACAGAAGAACATCCTCATATGAGACATCTGGCACAGTCACTGTCACATAAAGAGAAGGAACAATTCATTGCCTTTTTCAAGGAAAATAAAATAAATTTTTCCTAGACATACTCTGACATGCTAGGATTGGATCCTGATCTTATCATGCATCATTTTTCCATAGCACCAGGCATCAAATCAGTTAAACAGAAGCTTCAAAAAATGCACCCTCACATTACATTGCTTGTCAAAAAAGAATTGGAGAAACTCCTAAAGGTTGGTTTCATCCGTGCAATTGATTATGCTGAATGGATATCCAATATTGTTCCAGTTTCCAAGCACGATAAATCTATC
Organism: Cupressus sempervirens; assembly: GCA_028749045.1. Lineage (NCBI taxonomy): Eukaryota > Viridiplantae > Streptophyta > Pinopsida > Cupressales > Cupressaceae > Cupressus > Cupressus sempervirens. The sequence continues at coordinate 208,945,929 of CM053788.1, read as the reverse complement.
AGGGTTTGTACAAACTTTTGTGATCTTAACTTGGCATGTCCTAAAGATGACTTTCTGCTCCCTAATATTGATATGATTATGGACATGATGACTGGCTATGAGATGTATTCACTTATGGATGGTTTTTCTGGATACAATCAGATAAAAATTGTGCCAGAAGACCAGGAGAAAATGGCCTTCACATCTTCATGGGGAACTTTTTGTTGGAATGTGATGCCATTTGGTTTGAAGAACGCTGGTGCTATGTATCAACGGGCTATTACTACAATTTTCCATGACATGATGCATAGAACCATGGAGGACTACGTTGACGATACCTTGGTCAAAAGTGCTAAACGCAATACTCATCTACAAGATGTGGGTCTCATCCTAGATCATATGGAAAAATTTAGTCTTCGGCTCAATCCTAAGAAATGCGTGTTTGGTGTCACATCAAGAAAGTTGCTAGGATACATTGTTTCTACAAAAGGAATTGAGGTAGATCCGAAGAAAGTACAAGCAATAATGGACATGCCACCACCTCAGCGCATCAGTCAAATGAGAGGACTATAGGGAAGGCTTCAATCTATTTGTGGGTTTATTTCACAATTGGTGGATAGATCACAACCCTTCCCAAAGACCTTACATAAGGGTGTGAAATTTAATTGGAGCCAGGATTGTGAGCAAAGCTTAACATAGATTAAACAATATCTTGTCAATCCGCCAATCCTAATGCCTCCTATTCATGGGAAGCCTTTTCTTTTATACATTTCAACCACTGAAACATCTCTAGGAATCCTATTGGCTCAGGAAGATAATGACAACAAAGAAAGAGCTATTTACTACTTGAGTCAAACATTGGTCTCTTATGAGAAGAACTACAACATTATTGAGAAAGCTTGCTTGGTAATTGTCTTTGCTTCCCAGAAGTTGAGACACTACATGCTTGCCCACACTACACAGCTTGTGGCTAAAATAGATCCATTAAAGTACTTGCTTAGTAAGGCAACTCTTATAGGAAGATTGGGTAAATGGGTTATGATACTCAGTGAGTTTGACATCCAATACGTTGAACACAAGGCTATCAAGGGACAGGCAATTATAGATCAACTGGTTGATGCACCCATACATAGTCTTCTGCCAATGAACATTGATTTCCCAGATGAGTCAATTCTAACACTCATGCACCACACATGGGTTATGTTCTTCAATGGGTCCTTCACACAACAAGGATCAGGTGCTGGATTAATCTTCATTACACCACAGAGATACTCATTTCCCAAATTGTACAAGATTCTATTTCCTTGTACAAACAACATTGTTGAATGCAAGGCTTTGACCAATGGCATGAAAATTGTAGCTGAATGGAGAGTAGATCAATTAGATATCTTTGGTGGCTCTCAGCTTGTTATCAACCAGGTTAATGATGTGTACCAAAAAAAGGATGAGAAACTAATTCCTTACAAGTGCATGGTTGATGACTTAAAGAAGTATTTTTCACACATCACTTTTTAGCAAGTTCCTTGAGCAAATAATAAAGTGGCTGATGCCATGGCCACCCTGGCCTCCCTACTACAAATGCCTGAAAAATTATCTCTAACATGAGTTCTTGTTGGAAGTGTTACACTACCTAGCCTATGACACCCCTGATTCTAAGATGATATGTTTTGTTATAAGACAAGAATCATCTCGCTACCATCACATTTATTCCTACCTTCATAATCAAACCATTCCAGAAGGTTTGACCCAAAATGAAAAATGTTACCTAATCTATAATGCTTCACATTATGTCATTATTGTTGACGATCTATATAGGAGAGGTCTTGATGGAACACTCCTTAAGTTTTTAGAACCTGAAGAGTCCAAACGTACACTAATTGACGTTCACGAGGGCATTTGCGAATCTTATTCCAATGGCTTGACACTAGCTCGCAAACTCCTTCGTGCTGGTTACTATTGGCCAAAAATAGAGCAAGAAGCTATCAAGTATGCTAGGTAATGCAAGCAGTGTTAGTTACACAAGAATCTTATCAATGCTCCAAACAGAGAGCTGATTCCCTCTACTACAACATGGTCATTTCAACAATGGGCCTTCAACTTGGTAGGACAGATCCACCCAACCTCCTTTAATGGACATAAGTTCATTATTGCAGCTACATATTATTTCATGAAGTGAGTAGAGGTAGTACCTCTCATAGTTGCTGATGGCAAAACTGTAGCACTTTTCATCACAAACTACATCATCTACAGATATGGTGTACCATCCTCAATCATTACTGACAATGGAGGACAATTCAAGAATAAAGACCTCAAGGAACTATGCAAGAAATTCAAAATCACACAACATTGGTCTTCCATTTATTACCCCCAGGGTAATGGCTAGGCTAAGGCATCCAATAAGGTGATCCTCAAAATTCTTCATCGTACAGTCAGCAAATTGGGGAGAGACTAGCATCTCTAGATCGATCCATCCCTATGGGCATGTAGGACAACCATCAAGACTCCAACAAGCATGACTCCCTTTGCTTTGGTATATGGGGTGAATGTTGTGCTTCCAATAGAGGTCAAGATTCCTATCTTGAGAATCTCTATGAAGGGCCTTATCACTAATGATGACTACAAGATCGCTCAGCTTCAAGAGCTTGTGTTACTAGATGAATGTCGACAAGTGGCATATGATCATCTATGAGCATATCAATAAAGAATGGCCAAAAGCTACAATCGGAAGGTCAAGCCATGTGACTTCCAATTGGGTGATCTCGTCCTGAGAGAGAACCCCAAGAATCAACAACAACGAGTACAAAAGGAAAAGTTTGAACCAAACTGGCTCGATCCGTACATCATTACTGTAATATATGGATCTGGTGCTTATTAGCTTTCCACAACTGAGGGAGAAGTGCTCAAAGAACCTGTCAACACTCTCCACCTAAAGCAGTTTTATAGTTGATCTAATATTAGTAAGCTCTTTATACATATCTATATGTCCTGAAAAAATCTAAAAATCAGAAAAGGTCTTGAAAAAAATTGTTACCAGGGTGAAAACCTAGCAATAGGCACCTTGGTAACAACAAAAAAAATCACAAAAAGAAAAAATACAATAAAAGAGAAAAAAGAGAAAAATACAAAAAAAATTGAAAAAGAAAAGAAAAGTGCCATTGGTGAAAACCTAGAAACAGGCATCATGGTAGCAAAAAAAGAGAATTTTTTGCCAAGAAGGTGAAAACCTGGTAAACAGGCACCTCTTGTTCTCAACACTCCATCTTGTAGCGTAGCTTCTAGCTATTCTGTATAGTCAGTTTCATACTTTCGCTTTCCTATTTTTCCTACTTTCCCCTCATATATCCATGGATTGAGTCTTGTCACGGCTCAAGGGCATTCCTCTTCAGTGTCACTATTTTTGAGATTCTCCATATAGAATCTCCTTCACGATAGTCACTAGTGGTCCTCACTATGTTTGCCTACTATTGCTAGTGTCACTATTTTTGAGATTCTCCTCATAGAATCTCTTTTGTGATAGTCACTAGTAGTCCTCACTACGTCTGCCTATTATCGCTAGTGTCACTCTCTTCAAGATTCTCCTCATAGAATCTCTTTTGCAATAGTCACCAATTGTTTTGGCTGTGTCTACCTACTGTTGCTTGGGTCACATCTCCAAATTCCTTTATGGAAGATCTCTCTTGCGTCAATCACCAGTCATCCTAGCTATGTCTATCTACTATTGCTCAGTCCCTCTTAGGTTCTTCATCATGAAGATCCCTCTTTGACCTCAGTCACCAGTCATTCTAACTACATCTACCTACTGTTGTCACCCTACTAAAGAGATTTATTTCAAACATGTTTTGGACACTAACACTTGACATCAATCCCAAAAACATTGAACTTAAAAATGATATATTTGTTAGGATATGCTGAGCTCTTTTCTTTCTCTGCTTCATTTTTGCTTTATCATATCTCCTTGAGCAACTCGATGATGTCATCTTTGACTAGAGAAGTAATGACTAGGGGCATGATCTTTTCTTTGCTTTATGTTTGCGGTTTAGTTCCAATTAGTTCACATATTCCTATAAGAGGGGTGTCCACTATAAGAGCCTCCATCTCATATTAGATGGCCATGTGTACCTCGACTCCTTTTATATGAATACATCAATAATGTTGGTTCTTCTCCTTATTTGTTTTAGTGAACTCTTAATGCTACAATAAATACTGATACTTGTCCTACTAAGTGAATATACGGGTCACTGCGAGTATATCTAGCACACTTCTGTCTTAGGTTATGAATGCAAGGGTCATTACAGACATAATAAATACTGAATACTTAGCATAAAATGGATCTCCTATGTGTCTTGCGTGTTTGTATGCAAGCAACATTCAGGTCATCCTAACATTTATGCTTTGATGCTTATGTTAATTTGCTACATTAAAAGGGACAAATGTTCTGGTCATTCTGGCTTCTTCTCCCTCGAATGCTTACATTTAATCCCAAGAAACCAATAATGTATGTTATATTCATATTTCCATGATTGCAATGTTAGTGGGAATTGTATGACCTACGAACTTTGTTTTATATTCAGTGATGATTAAATATTGAGGCTTCGTAACCAAACCTAGTGTTGCATTTAACATAGTCTTGCATTACATACTTCACTTGCATATGCACACAATTCGATTGTGATTCTATTTCACCCCTGTGTGATGAAGGATTGGGGGCATCTTCAAACATGTTAGGTTTCTTCATGGCTACACAAGCATTTGGTTCATTGATTTGCACTCCTCAATGGAATACCTATCATTGTAAAGAAAAAAAACACGCAACACTACATGAGATGTCATTCCATTTCCATGTGCATTGCATACATATACTCATAATATCTAATCTGCATGCTCATAATCACATCACATCAGAGTAAAGCAAAAAAAACAATGACATGTACATAGGGATACTCAGCTCAAGATCTTGTATATATATATATATATATATATATATATATATATATATATATATCAAAAGAATGGATCAATACAAAAATGGGTGCTACTTGAGTGTAATTGATCAAAAATGATACATGTGGTGCTAGCACACCAATCGATACATAGCTAGAGATCAAAATCAAAGTCAGGCACAGAGCATCTAACTTTGTCTTGTACCCTCACCTCCAGGAGGAGCAGGCACAGCAGGTGGCAGAGGCAGTAGTGGCATATCTAGTTTGGCAGGAGGTCATGCACCTCCAGACTCTTGCGTATATTTAGAAAAGCACTAAACTTGAAGTATCTCATTCGGTACTGCACTCATATATGCAGCATAATAATAAGCTACCCAAGCTGACTGAAAGCAGATCTCATCTTGCACCAACTCCAATCTCTACTCTACAGTCTCGGTGCACTCTCTCCATCGATCTATCTCCCACTATCTCTCCACAAGCTGTGCATCCTAAACTGCCACTAAAATTTGCAGGTCCCCCAACTGTTGGGAGACCTGATGAATCCACTCTCAGTACTGTCATACTATATCTTGTACCCCAGCTACAGGTTGATCTAGCATGTCCTCATCAAGCATCTCAAGTGCCTACCACTGTGGTGGTGCCTCCTGCTATGGTGGTGCCTACTACTACTAGGGTACCTACCTCTGTGCCTATCCTACCATCCCCAGTGGATCTGTAAAATGTGGGAATGGATGGCTGATCAAAAATGCCTATTATGTCGGCATCATCCTTGCATCTACTACCTCTGGCAGGTAGTCCCACTGAACTGCGACTAGGTTGTGAATATCTATCATGGACCACCCTAGATCCATCCATGCTAGCTATCCCCACTCAACATCCTTTTGCAACTTGGCATAGGTGCAGTACTCAGGAGAAATGTCTTGTGGTCAACCATACTGTTGCCATACTCATAAAATCACAAATCTCTCTATAACTGATGTGGTCTTGCCCACCAGAGGTTGAGAACTCAACATCCATGGTAGCTCTCTGGAGGCATCATCCCAGTCCTCTATCTCTCACGAGGGTTTCCATACAACGAAGACCAATTCATCAAGACATATCCGCCACTGCTCAGTCTTACCCAGGTGGACTTGGGTAATGCACCCTTGATATCTACATATATAGGGCTCCATAGGCTCTCGGGCATCCTCATGAATTGGCCTACATATGGGAAGGTGCTCCCATGCCCATATTTGTAAGACATACACTCCAGCTACCATTGTATTCTTCTCATGGAAGACTACCTTGTGCATCTCATGAAAAATGTGGGCCAACATGCACTGACCCCACCCAAAGATCTCGGGTGCCTCCAACATCCTGCAGAGCATGAATCCCCACCCATACTCTAAACCATGTTGTCCCCTATTAGGACATAAGAAACAACTCAAAAATATAGCCAACACAGATGCCAACCTATGCATTGGTCTGTATGTGTGCATCAGCTCATCCCAGCTAATGGCCTTGCCCCTCGGTAGCTCTCTCTAAATCACAATGGATAGTGCCTCTGTATTTTCTTGGGGAACTGTATCATAAATGATCTGGGCACTGTGAAATGGGATCCTTAGTATCCTTCATATATCCTTTGGGGTGATCGTCATCTCACCCATCAGCAAATGAAAAGTGTTCATCTCTGAATGGAAATGCTCCACCAAAGCTGTCAGTAAGCCATGATTCACCATCACAGCTGGAATTCAACATAGTGAAGACAAACCCAATCGAGAAATGTGTGCCCAATCAACATCATCGAGACTCCATAATAACTCCCCATATGGTGGGTAGTGCGATTTGAATGCGAGATCCACGCACAACAAAAACAACAAATGAAACAATTAGTATCAAGTCAAAATGATACACCAAAATAAATTAAAATACAAATTTTGAGCAACTTTTAAGCATGACTGTCACAGGATTTTGTACGAAGTTCATGAAATCTCGCGCAAAGTTCATGAAATTTTGCACGAAGTTCTCAAAATCTCATGTGAAGATCTTAAATCTCGCATGAAGAATCATTTCATTGTGCGAGAAAAGATCTTTGTGCACGAGAAATGAATTCCCTTCATGTGAAGAATTTCGTTCTTCATGCGAGAGATGAGTGCCTCCCGCGTGAAGATCCTCCCCATTGTGCACAAAGAAACAATGCACCCTATTTCTTTACATGAAGAAAGAAGATCTTCATGCAAAAGATGATAGGCTTCACATGAAGATCAATTGGACCTCATAAAACAATTCTAATAAATTAAATAAATGACCTAAAAATGCGTGAAATAAAAAGTATGAAGGTAGGGAATCGACGACTCACCGGTGGTCTATAGTCTGTTGGCCGGCTATGACATCTGGAGAGCTCAAATCGATGATATCTCACATTAAATACCATGTCTCTCTCAGAGCTCAAAATCACTAGAAGAAAAAAGCACAAATGAGTTTGAAAATGACACCTTGGACCCTTATATAGGGGTGGACCTAATTTTTGAAAGTGCTCAAATTTGCGCAAAAATCACCCCTGGCTAATTGGACCATTCTGGATCCATTTTCGAGATCAAATTCAAAATATGACACACCTAAATGGTTAAAAAACATGTTTTAAAATTTTGGGAACTGACGCAATCGAATGCTTGTGCAGTTCACATCTTTCTGATACTTTGCGATTCTTGGAATTCTTCAACTCTACATTCTTCATATTTTCAAAACTCATTTTGGAAATATTCAACTAAAGTCAACTCTGGTCAAATATGGGTCAAACTTGGTCTTCTAGACCTCAGAAGCATAATAAATTGACTCGGAATCATCTTTTGGTCATTCTAATCTCTTCCATGTTCTACCGAATCTTGGCTTTCTCTAATATCTCTTTATGCTACCTACATCATATTTCTGGTGTCTCGTCTTTTGATTTCACTCTCGAGGAGGTAGGATGATTACATCATTGAACTAAATGTAACTCAATCTCAATCTCATTGCTTGGGGCATCTGGTTCCCATCTTATGTTCTTATCACCTAGGGCATCTCATCACTTGGGGCATCTTGCTCCCTCTATCTGGCATCTTTGCCATCTATCTTATCTTTTCATCAAATTGACCAACTTTATAACAACTCTTCTCAGAGTTTAATGGGCAGGTATTGGGATAGTCTAAACCCTGACTCCTAAGGATCAAACCTTGTTCTGGGGATGATTCTACAAATCATGATTGGACCTTGTTATCTTTTATCAATCTCAGGTATCTAGGTGTTCTATCTAGATCCTTGAAGGTTAAGCTCTATTTTGGAGATAATCTTCTAAATGATTTCAATCTCGGGTATCTAGGTGTTCTATCTAGATTCTTGAAAGTTAAGCTCCATTCTGGAGATAATCTTTTAAATGCTTTCAATCTCGGGTATCTAGGTGTTCTATCTGGATCCTTGAAGGTTAAGCTCCATTCTGGAGATAATCTTCTAGATGCTTTCAATCTCGAGTATCTAGGTGTTCTATCTAGATCCTTGAAGGTTAAGCTCCATTCTAGAGGTAATCTTCTAAATGCTATCAATCTCAAGTATCTAGGTGTTCTATCTAGATGCTTGAAGGTTAAGCTCTATTCTAGAGATGATCTTCTAAATGCTTTCAATCTCAAGTATCTAGGTGTTCTATCTGGATACTTAAAGGTCAAACTTCATTCTGAAGAAACCTTTTAAATGTTTATCAATTTTAGGTATCTACGCATTCTGCTTGGATTCCTTGGGATTAAGCTCTATTCTAGAGATAGTCCTTAAAAGCTTATCAATTGGTCTTCGTATCATCAACTTCAAAATCAATCTCATCTTTGCATCATGCTTTCTGATTTTCTTTGAATTGAACATGTTGTTCACACATTCATTCAAAGAGGGGCAAAATGTAATACCCCAAAATTGGCCTATTGCCATGATCACCAATTCTAGTTTATTTCTGATTGATCCTAAAGTCCTATGTCACTAGGCAATTCTTATTCTGCTACTCGCTACTTGACTTAATTGTCAAATGTAGAAAACCTAAATCTGCATTCATCAAACTCGTTATTTAATCCCTATAGTACGCACTCATATTAGCCACATTAAACCTATTTGATTTCAATTTAATTTAATCTAAAGTATTCATACTTTATTAAATTAATTATCTCCTAAGGCTAATGTACTACGAAATTAAATTTATTTAATTTAATAAATAAACCTATTTTTAATTAATTAAACAAAATTATTTAATTAAATGGAAAGCTATTTCTAATTAATTAAGCAAAATTATTTAATTAAATAGGAAGTCATTCCTATTTAATTAAATAGAAAAGTATCTCTAATTAATTAAATAGAATTATTTAATTAAATAGAAAAGGTATTTATGAGAGCATATCTCATTTTATTAAATTAAATATCTCTCTAAAATCTTTCTTCAGTTCAAAAAAGGGAAATTCCTAGTTCACTACTGATCAAATTTGAAATGTCTCATATCACTTACTCTGACACTAAAGTCTATTTGAGTTGACTAACTCTTACACTCATATTTGAGCCAGTTAACTCCCTTTGATTTGGGAATCTTCCTTTATGACTAAACTTCATCTTCAATCCTGATCATTGATTGAAATCGATCTCAACCGTCGGAGGTTTCTAGGAAAGTCTATTTAAGAGACCCTCATTTCTTCATTTTAGAGGATGAATTAAAATTTGCATTGAATTATTGCCAAATTGCATACTCATTTAAGCTTATTACATTCCCATAGATTTTCATTGTTAGCTTATTCTCATCTAGATCTAATATGCATAGATCTTTAGCATAGTTTCTTTTATATGTTCTTAGACTAGTTTGCATATCTCATTTTAGATTAATTTGCATATTCACATAGATTAGTTGCATCTTATTTTCAAATTCTTCATTCTTAGAGGGTCTGGTTGCTTGCACCTCGATTCTGAGGATATTAATGGGCAAAATCCCTTTAGATAGAAGGCAACAGGTCGACTTGTTGGATGATTTTTGAATGGATAATCCAATGTTCATTTTGGGATGAATCCTCATATAAAGACTTTTTTGAAGTGTGTGTGTGAAGTGTAAGGCCACATTTTGCATATACAGCCAAGATTTTATCATTATAATGACTAAGTACTTCAAAAAATGGGTTAAAGCTATACCTTTATCTGCTGCTATAGGCAAGCATGTTGCCTTGTATATTCTCAACCACATTATCTGTCACTATGGTATTCCATCCTCTATCATCATTGATAATGGAGGATAGTTCAAAAATAAGGACCTTAAGCAACTCTATAAAAAATTCAAGATAAAACAATATTGGTCTTCTATATACTATCCTCAAGGGAATGCCAAAACTGAGGCCTCTAACAAGACACTACTCAAAATCCCACATCAATCTGTCTACAAATCAGATAGACATTGACAACTATAGATCAATCTGATACTCTAGGCTTACAAGATCACTATACGTACTCCTATAGGAGCTACACCATTTTCACTAGTCTATGATTTTGAGGTTGTCTTACCTTTAGAAGTTGAGATTCCCTCATTGTGAGTCTCCCTACATGGGTTGATAACTCATGAAGACCATAGAGTTGAGGACACATGAGCTATAAACCCTTGATAAGCATCACAAGGCTCCTTTTGACCACATGAGGTCCTATCATAAGTGAATGGCTACTATGTACAACAAAAGGGTCCATCATCATGAGTTCCAAGTGGGTGAACTTGTTCTTTTAGAGAACACTAAGAATTATCAAAATAGGAAACAAAAGGGAAAATTTGAATCTAATTAGTTGGTTCCTTACATCATCATAACATCATTTGCATCTGGTGCCTATCAGTTCTCTACTCCTAAAGGGGAACAACTTGTTGAGCCTATCAATATCCTACATCTAAAGAAATTCTATGTTTAAGGCTCACAACTTAGCTATTTTTATATATCTTATGATCCTAAAAAAATCCTAAATAATAGAAAATTTATTGAAAAGATGATCATCTTAATGAAAGCCTAGCAATAGGATCTTTGATGTATCACCAAAAAAACTATAAAAAAAATTTTAAAAATTCAAAAAATTCTTGAAAAAATATGTCAAGTGGTGAAAACCTAGAAACAAGCACAACTTGAAACCCTCACAACTATGCCTATCAATCTCATTTCATGCTCATTCATTTCATAATACATTTCCTAGTTTAGAATATACTCTTTTCCTCATCTAGGGGGCACAACTACTTAGCTTATCAAGGTCTTCTTGTGTGTTAGGATTTTTTTGGCAATTCATCTAAAATAGTGTTTTTCAACACTTACTCCCTTGACATTGAGTGTTTCTCAACACTTCTCAAATATCTCACCTATAGTCTAAGATGCTATGATATTTCTTACTATCATATTTGAGTTTTGAAGAAATGGTCATGTGACAACACACACACTTAAACATTGAACCTGTCGAGATATGTTGAACTTTATCTTATTTGTGTGTTTTCTATGATGATTTATTTTCTAATTGTTTCCTCCCTAATAGTATTTTGAGGATGTCATGGACTAAAAGATTGGGGGCATGGGACATGTTTTACTTGTTTTCTTCTTTTGGGTATGCTTTATTAATCTAAGGTGTTGAGAGAATTCATACTTGTCCTACTTGACACTTTGGACTTAAGAAGTATCATCCTTCTCTATTTTTGCAAGACCATGCTTGGGGGTTATCCTAGCACTTATTCCTTGATACAATTTCAATCTTTATATACTAAAATTAGGGAATCTAACTCCACTAGCTTTCTTGACTTACATGTCTTTAATGCTTAGGTTGGATTCACACATTTCTATCTAACATAGAGCATATTCATATTCTCATAAGTTATACTAGTGATGATTGTATGATCTTTCGATGTCTCTAATACTGTTCAATGATGAAATTAGAGTCTAAATGTTTTGCATCCCTTGCAAATAAACCATTTTGCATACTAGTTTGCATTATAGGCTCATTCTAGCTTAGTCTTGCATTTTTCATATGGAGAGAGCTCTCTCTTCATTTTTCATGGATATGTTAGCTAATTTCTATCATTTTTTCTCACTTTTCTTTCAATCATGTCTTTCATTCCTTGTCCATCACATCCACTTTCTTGCTTTTCAGCACATATATCTACCCTTTTAAATCTCTTATTTATCTTTTTTGACCTTACCTAATTTTGATTCATTTTTAGGATCAAAATTAAAATCTAAATTCATCTTGCTGGTCAAAACTACATTAAAAAATTTCTACCTTCTTCTATGTAGTTAGCTAACATTTTGAGGTCTAATCTCTGAATCTTCACTGGGACATCTTAATTTCTCCATATCTACATCATTTCTACAATCCTTACTAACTTCAATTCACATCTTTCTCTTCTAAATCATCCTTCTACTTGATTTGACCTAATTTTTAGGCTTTATCCTTCTTGGTCAACTTTAGTCAAACTGGGGCATTCTATTACTTCCTTGTGGTCATTGTTTACTTCATTTAGATTTCAATCTCGAGGGGGCAGGAATATTCTATCATTGCTTGCTACAACTATTTATTTCTTAGGAGCATATGCTTGATCTCTTAATTTGCTCTTGATATATCTACTTTTCTTAGGTGTTAGTGCTCTTCTTGAGTCCTGATATCATCCCTCTCCTGGTGTTCAACACTATTGCTATTTGGCTATAGATTCAAGACTTGCTATCTCATTTTGCATTTTTTTTCTTTAAAATCAGACCTCTCTATCTATTGCTGCCTACTTGGCTTCTATATTCTATGATGTAATGTGTTTTCATACTAATCACACATTAGTCAAAGAGGGGAAAAATTTAATCACCTAAAAATGGTCATTTAGGCTATAAGTCCCCTTCTCAATATTTTGGCTAAAATAATTAATTATTTTCCTAGGCCAAATTGTTACAAATTATTTTATTTTATTATAAGTTATAGTTTGACTATAATATCCTAAGTCTATATTTTATTAAAAGAAACTACCCCCCTTTTGATTAAATAAAAGACCCCATTCTTCTAGCCCGCTCAATGTGTACACATAAAGTATTTTTCCTATTTGCAAATTAAAAGAAAATTCCTTTTCTCTTACATGAAAAGTCAACTCCTTTTTATTGGTTGACTTTCTCTTACACATGGATCATGCCAAAATTCAAACTCCACCCTTGATCATCCATTTCTTGATCTTGATCTCAATCATATATACACCTTTAAAAAAGAGACCTCTCCCTCTCTAAGGATCCCATTTTTGAGTTAATGTTCTGCTATAGGTTTATTGACAAATTCGTTGGAGTTTTTGTGGAAAAATTCTATTCTTCTTGTCTCAATCTTGCATCCTTCATCTTAGCTTAGATTCATTTATACTATTTTAATTTCATTTGTTATAGCATATATTATTAGAATTTACAATCCATTAATATAACTAAGGGTGGGTGGGGCGTGTGAATCAATTATCAAACTATTATCATAATTATCAACATTAAAAAACTTATCCATATAAGTATATAAAAAATGACAACAAGATACTCATACACAATAACACTAGATATGATAACTAGGGAAACCCTTGATCAGAGGGAAAACTCCAGTAGGGATGGTACCCACAAGATGATGTACTAATATAAATATTCTTTGTTAGAGGATGGACCCTTTTAGGAGTCTATAACAATATTCAATACATGTTAGTCCCTTTTAGGAAACTTTGAATCCTTGTTAGGAGATCCCAACCCTATTAGGAGTTGCGGAAGATAGCTGGACCCACTACCCAAACAAATTCAAGGTTAAGACCAATGAAACCACTATCCAAATAATCTATGTATTATTCCTTATGGAATAATAGAAATAAATAATACTTCCTTCATCTATCTCTGTCCTATAAACTAGACCTCTTTTCCTTTTGATCTTGTAACTAGATCACAAAAATTGCATCCAATAATCCCTTAGATCACTTACTCGCATTCAGTAAACACTCTACTCCTTTTTGCACTTTGTACTTCATACAATTTCTTGACACATCTTACAAACAAGTAAAACATCTTTCTTTTGTACCATATGTTCAAAATAATTCCTTGAGTTAGCCTTGAGACTTTCCTAATTAATTATAATAAGATAATTAATCAATTATAATTACAATAGCACTATCTGCTCATAGTCTATACAAAAATTTAGACATGTGATACTAGGGCTTGTGCACTTGTTGACATCACCAAAAGGTTGTCCTTTGTCACTGGCTGACTATGCATCTCTTCCTTGCATCTTAGATGTAAGATAGTGAGAAACCATTAGGAATTGCTTTCCTAATTCTCTATTTATGTACCATTATTTGTAAATCAAGTACAACTTTTGTATGTCTTTGACTTATGTACTATGCATTGAACCATGTCATCAAGGCACTATAATAAACATGTCCATGACCATGCATCACAAAAAAATCAAAAAATTGTGTGTACAACTAATATCTATTTCTGCTACTCTGGCAATCTTCAAAGACTTACTCCTATGTTGGCATTAATGACAAACAGAGTCATGAATTCAACTTGTCAATACTTTCCAATGCTTACAATACTCCCCCAAAGTAGTATCATCAACATTCATGCTAACAATCTCCCCCTTTGGCATTGATGACAACATAGATAAAAAAAAATCTAAGTTCCAAAAATACCAAATAATACTCTATTGTTGTTGTTGCTACTCTCATTTTCTCAAATCCTCTTCATTAATCAAGTCTGAAATATTTTTGAACACTTCTAGGATTAGCATCATTTGTTCACATGCTAACAACTCTTAGCTTCTCCCCCAAAGAGATATCTCCCCCATACATGCCTAGGGGATGTTTTTCATGAATATTCTCCCCCATTGACATTAATGGGAAAAACCTCATCATGTCAATATATCGATTGTTAATACACTACTCCAAGTCCTCAAGCAAGTCAAGTATCGAAAGATACTTTTCAAGACCAAATACCAAGAGTCCTTAATGACTTATCTCATCATAGATACTCCCCATATGTGAAGCATCATCATTCAGTCCAGTCTAACAATAGTACTTTGTACCATTGGACTAATGCAATTACTGCATCATCTACTCAGAAGTGGGTAGGGGCATAATCCCAAGCATACCCAAAAGTGTTTTAAGGTAAGGGCTTCATAAAGATATCTACAATCTAATCTTTAATACTCACATACTCTAATCTGATTTCTTTTTATGCTACCTTCTCTCTCAACACATGATACTTAATAGATATATGCTTAGTCCTAGAATGAAATACGTGAGTCTTAGACATACTCATTGTACTTGTGTTATCATAGTAAATGATAATAGGTTTTGCAAACTCAATTTTGATATCTTTCAACATTTTCTTCATCCACATAACTTGATTACAATTATTTACTACTAGAACATACTCAACCTCAACTGTACTTTGAGAAATACAATCATGTTTCTTGCTTAGCCAAGAAACCAATCTTCGTCCAAGAAAAAATTCTCCACCACTGCTGCTCTTTTTTTATCCATACAACCTACCCAATCTGCATTAATATATGCACATAGAGTGAAATCACTCGATCTATCATACAAAATTCCATAGTTAGATGTTCCTTTCAAATATTTGAATATCCTCCTTACTATTGTACAATGATGCTCCTTAGAATTTACTTGAAATCTAGCTACAGTCCCAACTGCATTTTCAAAATCTAGTCTAGTGTGAGTCAGATATTGTAAACCTCTAATCATGGATCTATACTTCTTCTGCTCTACTGTAGGTGTCTCATCTTTTTTGGATAACTTGTAACCAGTTATCATAGGTATACCAATAGGTTTACAAATTTGTAATTCAAACCTTTTAACACGTCTTTTAGGTACTTAGCTTGTGAAATTAAAATACCATCACTATTTTATACAATCTATAATCCTAGGAAAAAATTGATTTCTCCTATCATGCTCATTTCAAATTCATTCTTCATCTCTTCAAAAAACTTATCACTTGCTTTATCATTACCTTCAAATATAATATCATTAAAAAATATTACTGTTACTAGCAAATTATTATCAATTTCTTTCAAATACAAGTTACTATATGTTGTACCTTTAGCAAACCCAAGTTTTTCCAAATAGCTATCCAACCTTGCAGACCAAGTTCTAGGTGCTTGCTTCAAACCATATAGAGCTTTCTTTAGTCTACATACTATGCCTTTGTATTCTGTCAAAGAGAATCCTTCAGGATGCTCAATATATACCTCTTCTTCAAGTTCTCCATTTAGGAAGGCTAATTTAACATCCATCTAATAAACCTTAAATTCCTTATTTGTTGCATAGGCTAGGAAAATTGTCACTGCTTCAATTTTGGCTATAGGTGCATATATCTCCTTATAGTCTACACCTTCTTATTGTGAATATCCCTTGTGTTGGATTTATTTTTTGGTAAGGAACATACTAGGTTTCTTTGAACCTAATACTAGGGTGCACAAGATAGAGACCAAGCCTAAGGAATAACTAAAACCTATATTCAACTAGGTTTATCTTAGCTCTAGACCAACTTCAACAAAATCACTAGGACTCCCTTCACGTTAGGCTTTGCAAGGACAAGGTGGGAAAACCTTAGGGATTGATATATCTAATTCTATGATATTCTTCTCTTCAAAACTATCCCTTATAGAAAAAAATGGTCAATGTTCTTCTATTATTCACCAATAACTTCCTCATTGCAGTAGCTAACAATAACTAAGAAGATATTGCAAACAAGTAAAGACCAAGAATTTTTGTTCTTCATTACATAAAATGGTAAATTGATTGTTTAATTTTTGTCTATTCAACAACTATATGAATCATCAACTTTTAACTAAAATTAAGTGACCAGTGTCTTATCCATTGTTATATAGAGTCAAAATCAACAACTCAAACCTATTGAATCAACTTATAATTAAATTTTTCAATAGTGAGTTCTAAATTTCATTCTTACCATATCCTTCCCATAAACCCTAAACCCTATCACTTTTAATTAATAGAAATTAGTAAGAGATACACAATTTATCCAAATTAAATTAAATTGAAAGAAACTTGTTCATTTCAATCTCAAGATCATAGATATATAAGGAAGGAGACAAAACTCAAAGACACATATATGTAGGATTTCCTTTTTGTATTTATTTTTCTTTGAAAAATCAATACAATACTAATAAAACTTGAAGTATAAATAAGAACTTGACAATTGATACTTAGTATTCACTATATTCTCAAGTATTCAAAATTGATTACATTCATATAATTACACAAAACTTGGATGAATTGTAAAAAGACATAAAACATGAAAATTGTACAGACTACTAACCTTTTACTCCACATCTTGGGAATCCTTATATAGAGGATTGCAACAAGCTTTAGATGGAAGGGCAGGTGTCAAAAACTAATCGATTAAAAATAGGAGGTGAAACCTTTGAAATATTAAATTATTTCATTCCTTTTTAGTTGGAAAGTAGATTGGAAAGTGGGTAAAAAAAGTAGATGACATTTATGGCAGAAGTCTTTTCTTTAACTCTTTTGTCTTGTTCCATCTCCTTCTATCTTCTCGTAGCATCCCTTTTTTTGTCTTTGTCTAATCATCTTCTTGGGATGGTAGAGCCTTAATGTCTGCTATTACATCCCATATGACCACATCTATATCTATCTTGGGCCAAGAAACATCCCTAACTACATTCAATTATTCCATACATTTATTCTACTTAGAATCAATAATAACCTTTACTTCTCCTGAGACTTTACCCATATTTGATTCTATTATAAAAAGAAAATTAATCAAATCATAGACAACATTTATATCTATCTTATTGTTGTAATAGGTTGCAAACCTTAGATGTCTCAAAATATCTTCAAAAGAAGAAGATCATTCCTCCTATTCCTTGAAAGCTCCATTCCTATCTAAAATACTAGGAATGAAATTTGGGATCCTCACAGCAATTGTTTTCGTTTTCCCTTGGATCAATTGCATCTTTCTTATGAAAAAACCATGTATCTCCCTTACCCTATTTATCATTTTCTAGTATTAATGATTACCACCTTGGGTAATTCCTTTTTTTGGTGTAGTAGAGGGACTAAATTATCAAAAAATTAGGCATAAGACCCCAATTTGTGAATAGAGGAGATAGAAGGTCTAGTGCCTTTGAGCACTTATATTCAATTCCTTGTAAGCTAATGTAGTTGCTATGTACAATTTTTTAAACAACCTATAAGGCACCAATTTTGTGCATAAGGAAATTCTCAATTGTCTTAATTTCCACTTCCTTGGCACCATCCCACTCATTAGTATCCATATATTGGGCTTCTCCAACAACTACTATGTCAACTTTAGTCTGAGCTTCATGGTCCTTCACCTGAGTAATAGGTATAGCCACAACCCTTAGGTTCTTTATTTCATCTTCCATTTCAATTATCTTCTTCTCTAGGACATAAGTCCTTTTCAACTCCTCTTCATATTTTTTTCTAGCATCAGTAGATATTCTATAAGTTGTGTACAATTGTTCTTATAATGTATCCATCTTTCTCTTCCTCATTAATGATGTTGTATTCATTAGATTGTGGATTTGGTCAATGGATACAGTGGAGACATTCCAAAAAATAACATTTCCATGGGGGGACTCCTTTATCTTCATGAGAGTTGTCTTATTATCATCTAGATCCATGCTCCATATTGCCATTATCTTACTATCTATGTTAAACCCAGACCCCTACAACTCACTAGAGATGTTAGTCTCTTCAAAAGAGACTGATTTTTCTTGTTTTCTGAGATAGTCTAAAATAAAAGAGGAGCTAAGTTCCCAACTAGGAAAAAGTCACATCCCACTTCTTCTTACTAATGCTCTTGCTTCCTCAACTATGAGATTCTCACTATTTGGATCATAATCCTTCAACCTCTGAACTAGTTCTACAATTTTCTCAAGTGAATCCCTAGGTTGCAATTGTAAGGCAAGTTCATTTTGCTTCACCTTATAAAGAAATGATTTAAATTCATCAAAATTAACAAATTAGTCATCCTCTATGAATCTCTCTTCCTAAATTACTCTTCCATCTAAAATTTGAATTTGTAATTCAATCATGTTGGGGATCCTTTCATGCTCACTTGCTTGTTTGATTAAAAATTTATGTTCGATGGTATCAAAGAACTTTGATTCGTAAGGCATAATTTGTAATGCCTTTCCTCTAACCTTGTCAAGGATTTGAAACTTCTTTTGTTTATTTTTTCCTTTAGCCTATGAAGAGCTATGTGGTTGATCATCCTCATCCTCTATAGTTATAACATCCTCCCACTGAGGAGATTGGGGTTTTTCTCTATCTCTAAACTCTGTAGGCACTTGTGTCATCAATTCATCAAAATTGTCTAGACACCTATTTTACCTATCAAGATAAGGTGCATCATGGTAAAAACCCTTGAATTATGGGTTTACTACCCTCATGGGTTCTTCTATTTCCATTATATTTTTCCATTTTTGAATCCTATCTCTACACACCTTTATTTGTAAGTAGTTCATGATGCAATCTTCTTCCTAGATTGGCTTACTACTAGGAAGAGAATATGTCATCATTTATTTAAGAGCATTCCTCACCAAATCATTTGGATCATAGGTTCTAGCTAGGGTAGAGGGAAGTTTAAAATCATCCAAACACTAATATATCTCCTTTATGACATCTTTCCCTATCAAAAAATCACCTATCTTTGTATTTATGGCTACAAAAGAGCCTTTCCTGATAGCAAGGCCTAAATATTCTTTATTCATCATTAGTAATTACTAGAAAAATTCTAATTGGCCTAATCTCTCAGGGACATGTCTGGGTAATACATGGGGAGGTTGAGGACATCCAAATACTCTTATAATTGAAAATATTTCAAATAAAAACAAACTAGCCCAATCATGGCTAAGTACCTTATCCTCATTTGGGCAAGTAGATGGTCTAATTAACATCCTTACTCCCCTAAGTATTCTCTCATTCATATCCATTAACATATTCATCATTGGAGAGACAAAATCATTATAGAAAGCAATAGTACTAGGATATGGATAAAACCTTTTCCAAAAGCAAGTCCATAATTGCACAGGTAGTTTTTCTCCATTCTCCTTAGTAGCTTTGATAAATTCTGAACTGATATGCCCTATATTCTTGAAAAATGATAATGTGCATCAACAATGAATAATGAAAAAAACTAAATTTTCCCATTTCTCCCTTCTGGGCCACCTCAATTTCTTCATGCATCCTATCAATGATATTCCACAAAGTCATAACAAAAATAATGATTTGGATCCTGAATATCCAATGCCATGATATATATAGCCTAGGGCATTCATGGTGTCATTGATTCCCACCACCTTTTCAATTTTTTGTAAGGTGTATCTGAAATATTTATAGAAGAACTCCATTGGCATTAGCTCCCCTACCTTTTTAGGAAATTCTCCTTTTTCCTTCTTTGATTTGGGAATGTGCCTCCTCATGATAGTTCCAATGTAGAAACCCTTGGAATTATTGAAGGATTTGTTTATTTTTTATTTCTCAATTTTCTTTGGGAGAAGTCCTCCTAGGTCAAAAAATTCAACAAAGGTCTCCCTATCCAATTTGAATAGGACACTCATATCCTTTCTATGGAAGGCTTTGGTTGTTAGATTGTAAGACTTGATTAGTGCCTTCACTAGAACAATATCAACTATCACCTCTAGCACTATCAACTTTTCCATGTTTGTAATCCATGGGTTACATATTGATGATTTTGCATACCTATTATGATAAATATACTAGAATAATGCATTCCCATTGGTCTCAGGTACAATGGCATCCCTGTAGAAAGAGTATAGATATTTGAAGACATGGGCATTCAAAGTTTGAGGATGAGAAGACCTTGAGAGAAAATACACCCACTCGTTTGCATATAAAGTTGCCAATTTTAGGTTTGCCTATTCTATGGTTTGTGAAGATTCTTCCACATCAACATGAGCTATCATCTTTCCCTTTTCTTGTGCTATGATCTTTGCAACTGAGAAAAGAACAATTTCTATCAATGCTAGCTTTGAGGATACTAAAAAATTCTATAAATTCTTGGTGCTCAAACTATTATCTCTGAACTTATGCAAAATATTTTAACTCAAGAATTTTTTACATCAACCTAA
This sequence comes from Cupressus sempervirens, assembly GCA_028749045.1. NCBI lineage: Eukaryota > Viridiplantae > Streptophyta > Pinopsida > Cupressales > Cupressaceae > Cupressus > Cupressus sempervirens. The sequence continues at coordinate 208,924,855 of CM053788.1, read as the reverse complement.
AAATGGAGAGAAAATGAAACAAAGGGAAATTTATGTCTCTTAATGTCAACATGTGTAAGAAATCTCAAAATTTGTAAAAGTGCAAAGAAACAACATGTATAGCCCGTTAGAAATGCTTTAGAATAACTAAGAGGGGGGCAGAGGGGGTGGCAGGGCGGGGGGGGGAAGGAATTAGTTATTCAAGGTCCAAATGTCCTAATAATTTTTTTTCACTAATTAAAATGAGTACATTAAACTATTCATGCATCTAAGCTTAAACTTTCCTACTTAGCAAGTTACTGAAAAATCAATATGCAAGAATAACACATGAAAAATTAACACCTAACACAATGATTTACGTGGAAACACAATTTGGGAAAACCACCAATAACATGCTTCTCAATTCTCACTCTTTTGAAGTGATGCCCTGTGAAAAGCCTACCCTGTTAAAGGCTACAACACACTATTAAATGTGACCTAGTTAAAGGATTTAACCACACTATTAGAAGTGGGCCTGGTTAAAGAACTTTAGAACTTTCACTTGGAATGCCACCCTGTTAAAGGATTTACAAATGGCTATTAAACCAACCTAAGTTCATAGGATTTTACCCTAGCTAACACAATTATTAGAAAGTAACAACAAGGGCTTTTGACCTGATACAACTCAAACTTAACTTGCAAATTTCACATCTCTATTCAACTCTTCACAATTTTCCTAGCTTTCAGTCTCTTTAGCTTTAACAACTTGTTCTCTTTTTCAAGTTTTGTCTCCTTCAGTCTCCATGCTTTATGTACCAATGCAATCTCCTATATGGCCTCTTATCAAAGCAGAGCTTTTGTACTCCATTCTTCCTTCTTCTCAATGCCTTCTCCTTGACACCCTTTCAACAACTTTGACTCAACAACTCTAGCTTCTTGGCCTATGAATCCTTAAATAGAAGTTTGGAATCCTCTTTCCCATTCAATTCCTCCCACTTTCAATTTTAGTTTGAATGGATTAGGTAGGATTCAATGAATCTACCCCATATCTTGTTGCTTCTAGAAACATCATAAAAAATCATCTTGAATTCACCAAAAAATGGTTTAACTAAAATTCTGTGCCACTAGCTCATCATTCTTATTCTCCATCTAGTTCAAAAAATTCAAGGTAACCAACTTGTTAGCTTAGATCTGGAAAATCTTTGACTTTTCACATAATGTAGCAACTCAGGAGTATTGAAATTCTGGTGCTTGGCACATACTATGTTACTCAGCACCAACTACGTTTTATTGATGCTCGACACCTACTATGTTACTCGACATCCACTAAATTTTTTTGATGCTCAACACCTATTATTGCTCGGCTCCTTCTATATCGCTTGGCACACACTAGATTTTGCATTTGCTTGGCACTAATTGAAAATCTACTCGGCATGAACTAGCTTGCTCGACACTCACTAATGAACTTAGTCAAGCTTTGTAGACATCCTTGTTACAACTTATACTTCTAAAGTTTCTAAGTGTGGCCAACCTCTGTATCTTCAATTATATTATCAATACATCATTTTACCATTGTCTTAACTGATCTTTGTACTTCATTACAAAACCATAACTCAACCTTTCCCTTTGGTACTTTTGTTACGTCTTGTTGATTAAATCTTCTTCATCAATCAACTTTGTGATAGTACTTGGATCTTATAAGTAATTGTAATTCTATAAAATAGAAGCTTTGACATCAGTGACAAAACAATGATTGAAAACATTCTTTATCAACAATATCCCTCTTTGCAAACAATCTTCTTTGTTCTTCAACAATGATCTTTTCAATTAGATTTCCAACAATCTCCCTCTTTGGCATTGATGGCAAACCAAACTGATCAACCAAGTTATCAAAATGCTAACTAGGTTAAAATAGTAAATCAAATGCCAAAAATAATTTTTTTTACCATTTATATTTTCATTAGCTTTCACATCTCCCTCGCTGATCTACTATCCTAATTTCTTTTCTTTTGCTACTCCCTCTTAGCTGCTATTTCCTTTCTATGTCTGATTATTTCCTCTATGACTCCCTCCTTTTTGTAGCTTAATAATTTGATCAATTGTGCTCTTCTTAACTACTATTTATCCTTCTTACATTTTGTTCCTTTAAATGTCCTTGTGCCATTTCTCCCTCTACACAATATTTCTTTCTCTGTATGAATTGATCAGTTTCTACTATTTCTCCCTTTTTCTATTTGATTCTATAGATTTGATCAGTTTCTGCCATTTCTCCCCCTTTGACAACAATGCCAAAGATACATTATCTCAGCATCTTAACATGCAAGTGTAGCATTTATAGTTACTCCAATTTCTCCCTCTGTCACCTTACTTGTGACTTGTTTGGAATTTTAGTACTTTGATTACTTCAGCTAGAAACCTAAAGTATCCTTTGCATCAATTTATAACATTTCATTATTCAACTCTTTTGATGTAGGGCAATCTTGTTGTTGCTCAAATAGCCTTGGATAGGGGTATCACCCCTAACTTACCTCTAAGATACTCAAATGTATCTTTAGATAGTGCTTTTGTGAAGATGTCAGTAATTTGTTCCTTTGAACTGACATATTCCATCCTTACTTGCTTATATTCCACCAATTCTCTTACATAGTGATACTTAATTATAATATGCTTTGTTTTGGTATGCATCACATGATTCTTTGATATGTTGATGGCACTTGTATTATCACAATAGAGTATCATAGGTTTAGTCACTTCTTCCTTCATACCTTGCAACATATGTTTGATCCATACAATATTGGTGTAGTTGATAGCAGAAGCAACATATTCAACTTCTGCTATGGACTATGAGGTACAACTTTTCTTTTTGCTAGTCCAATTAATTAATCTTTTACCTAAGAAAAGTGCTCCTCCACTAGTGCTCTTTCTGTCATCAATATTACCTCCCCAGACTGCATTAGCATAGGCTTTTAACTCAAACTTTTCACTTCTCTTGTAGTATAGTCCAAATTCATCTATTCCTTTTAGGTACCTTAGAATTCTTTTTACTGCCATCAGATGATTTTCTCTTGGGTTAGCAGAAAATCTTGCCACTATTCCAATAGCTAATGCAATGTCTGGTCTACTATGCACAACATACTATAACTTTCCAATCATTGATCTATACATTCTCTGATTTATTTCAGCCAACTCATCATTCTTGGATAACTTATGTCACATTACCATTGGTGTACTGACTAGTTTTGAAACTTCTAAACCAAATGTCTTGAGTATCTCCTTGATATATTTTGATTGGGTCACAAATATGCCATGCTTTAGTTGATGTACTTGCAATCCAACAAAGAATTTTATTTCTCCAAATATTGATATCTCAACTCATGTTTCATTTGATTAGCAAAATCCTTGCATAGGACATCTTTTCCTCCAAATATTATATCATCAACAAAGATTTCAGATATGAAAATGTCTTTACATTTTTTTTCTTTGATATACAATTTTTTGTTGTCATTTTTTCTCTCAAATCCTATCTTCACAAGATATTTGTGCAATCTCTCATACCATGCTCTAGGTGCTTGCTTCAAATCATAGAGTGCTTTATGCAGTTTGCAAACTATATCCTTGTTGTTGTCATCAATAAATCCCTCTGGTTTTTCTATGTAGACTTCCTCTTCTAGTATACCATTTAGAAAACAAAACTCTACATCCATTTGGTAGACTTTAAAACCTTTGTATGCAGCATATGCAAGTTGTGTTTTCACTCCTTCCATTCTTGTAATAGGGGAAAATGTTTCTCCATAGTCTAGTCCTTCTTCTTGTGTATAACCTTTGCAGACTAATCTAGCTTTATTTCTTGTGATTTCACCATTCTCAACAAGCTTGTTCCTAAATACCCATTTGGTACCAATCACATTCTTATCAGCTAGTCTTGGAACTAAGGTCTAGGTTTTGTTATTCTCTATATGGTCTATATCTTCTTCCATAGCCTTATGCCAATTATCATCTTGCAGTGCATCTTTCACTATTTTGGGCTCAATATTTCTTAGTAGATATGATTCATTCCTTAGTCTGTTCCTTGTCATTGGCCTAGCTTCCTTATCTCCAATGATTTGTTCTATAGGGTGATGTATTCTCACATACTTGGATAGTCTTGGTTCTGTCCTTCTTTCCATGTTTGATCTTTTAGCTTTAGAGTCACTATGCACATCCCTATCTAGTATTTCATCATCTCTCTCATGTGTACTAATCTCTGAATCAGAAAGTGCATTTTCTTCATTCTGCAACTCAACTTCTGAATGCAACTCGACATTCACTAGTTGTGACTCGGCTGATATTAAAACTTTTTATTGATTCACAACATGATTCGTAGCTTCATCTTCAGTAGCCATTCCTTCATATAAGTATACATCAGATCTATAATCTTCAAGTTTCTTGGATTCATCAACTTAGACTTCTGCATGCTCATTAAAATTTACATTTGTACTCTCCACAGTCTTATTAGTGTTAGTGTTCAAACACATATATGCTTTACTTCTAGTGGAGTATCCAAGGAATATGCCTTCATCACTTTTTGCATCAAACTTGTCATTTCTAAAATCTTTAATAATATAACATTTACAACCAAATACTTTGAAATTTTTTACATTGGGTGAGTGACCATACCATAATTCAAATGGTGTTGCATTTGTACCTTTCTTGACTTGAACTCTATTCAGGGTGTAGACAATAGTACTTACAACTTCTCTCCAGTACTTCAAAGCAACATTTTTCTCCATCATTAATGTTCTCGCATAGTCTATCACTAATCTATTCCTTCTTTCTGCAATGCCATTCTATGGGGGAGTTCTTGGTGCTGATGTTTGTCTTTAAATTCCTTTTTCATTGCAAAATGTCTCAAATTCTTTTGATGTAAACTCTCCTCCTCTATTTGATCTTAGGCAATTCAAACTCTTTCCTATTTCCTTCTCATCCCTGGCCAAATACCACTTAAACATTTGAAATGCATCAAATTTTTTCTTTAAGAACATGGCAGTCATCATCCTAGAGTAGTCATCCACAAACAATGTTATGTATCTATCTCCTTGGTAGGTTTGCACTTCTATTGGGCCACATAAATTAGTATGCACTAGCTCTAGTACTTCTTTTGAAGTGTAGGTTTTTGTCTTGAAACTTGACTTGGTCATCTTTCCTAGTTGACATTATTTGCACATTGTATTTTTAGGCTTCTTTAGCTTAGGCAAACCTTTGACTTTCTTCTGTTTGCTTATGCTAATCAAATTATCAAAGTTAACATGACATAACCTTTTATGCCATAGCCACACATCATCAAATTTAACAATAAGATAGGTTGCATCTTCCATATCTAGGTAAAAAAAATTACTCCTAGTTTGTTCTCCATTTCCTATTAGATTTCCATCAATGTCATAGATTTTGGCAGACTGGTTTCCAAATTCTACTTTGCAATCTATATTGCCTAATTGTGACACACTCAATAGATTGTAATTCAATCTTTCAACATAGTATGCATTATCACATGAAATTTTCTCTATAAGTTTAATGGAACATTTTCCTTTGATTTGACATGGAGAATCATTTCCAAACCTAAAACTATTTCCATCATACTGAGTAAAGGTAATAAACTTATTTTTGTCTCCTGTCATGTGATGTGACCATCCACTATCTATGATCCATTTTTCACTTTTTTTTACACAAGTTACCAGTGTTGTTGCCTCATCTTCATCTGACTCATCCTTCATGGCTACATAGACTACCTCATCATAATTTTCATTAGAATCTTCTTCTTTAACAATGTAGAACTTTTTGCCTTTGTCTTTGTAATCTCTGTGATCATCTTCTCTTCTATTCTTTTTCTTGTTGCCTTCTCTATAGTTCTTCTTCTGTGTGCATCTTGTAGCAATATGTCCTACTTCATTGCAATTAAAACAAATGATAGGAAGCTTAGCTTTGAATTCACCTTTCTCTCTGTGAAATATTCTAGCCAACAATGCTTCCAATTGTTCCACATCTTCTTCATCTATGCTACTATCACTGGATGCATATTTTACCTTTTTCTTTGGTTTCACCTCCTTAGTGTCTTTCAATGATAGCTTGGCCTTGAAAGTAGATTCAAGATTCTCATGTCTGTAGTTAACAAAGTTGGACAACTCAAATGCAGTGAGTCTTCCTACTATTCCTTCAAAAGTTAGTTGGTTTCTTGGCACACATCTTAATTCTTGTATGGCTAAAACTCTAATAGCATAGATGGGGAGCAAGGTTCTTTAGTATTTTCTATTAACTGTATCATCTTCTAAATGACCACCCAAACTTCTTATTGCACTTACTACTTCTTTCATTCTAGAGGCATATTGAGCAACATTTTCACCTTCCTTCATTTTCATATCATCAAACTTTCCTCTAAGGCTTTCTCTTTTAGCTCTTTGAACATTCTGATCTCCTCCATAGATATCAATCAAGGCTTTCCACATCTTGAATGAAGAATCACATCCCTTGATGTCATCAAATTCAGCATAGTTGAGGGCAGAGGCAATCTCCAAAATTGCCTAATTGTGCTTCTTCTTTTTCTTCATATCTTCTATAGTGGGTATAGCTAGATTAACATGTTCTACTTCAATTGAGGTTTGTGGATGATCACTTATTGATCCAAGGTGCAACTTTATCAACTTTTTCCATGCAGTGAAGTTATCTTTGTTGAGCTTGGGAACTTCTCTCTTGGACATCTTGATCTTCTTGCTTCTAGTACCTTTAAACTAAATCAGCAGATGGCTCTGATACCAATTGAAATGCTTTAGAATAACTAAGAGGTGGGGGTGAATCAGTTATTCAAGCTCCAAATGTCCTAATAAATTTTTTTCACCAATTAAAGTGAGCCCATTAAATTGTTCATGCATCCAAGCTTAAACTTTCCTACTTAGCAAGTTACTGAAAAATCAATATGCAAGAATAACACATGAACAATCAACAAATAACATGGTGATTTATGTGGAAACGCAATTTGGGAAAAACTAGGTCAGTAACATGCTGCTCAATTCTCACTCTTCTAAAGTGATGCCCTGTGAAAGGCCTAACTTGTTAAAGGCTACAACACACTGTTAAATGTCACCTGGTTAAAGGATTTAACCACCCTATTAGAAGTGGGCCCAATTAGAGGACTTTAAAACATTCACTTGGAATGCCACCCTATTAAAGGATTTGCAAATGGTTGTTAAACCAACCTAAGTTGATAGGATTTTACCCTAGCTGACACAATTGTTAGAAAGTAACAAGGACTTTTGACTTGATACAACTCACAACTTAACTTGTAGATTTCAAATCTCTATTTAGATCTTTACAATTTGCTTTACTTTTAGTCTCTTCAGCTCTAACAACTTGTTCTCCTTTTCAAGCTTTGTCTCCTTGAGTCACCATGCTCGATGTACCAATGAAATCTCCTATATGGCCACTTATCGAAGTAGAGTTTTTGTACTCTATTCTTCCTTCTTCTCGATGCCTTCTCCTTGACACCCTTTCAATAACTTTGACCCAACAACTCTAGCTTCTTGGCCTAGGACTCCTTAAATAGAAATCTAAAATCCTCTTTCTCACTCAATTCTTCCCACATTTGATTTTAGTTTGAATGGATTAGGTAGGATTCAATGAATCTACCCCATATCTTGTTCCTTCTAGAAATATCATGAAGAATCCTCCTAAATTCACCTAAAAATGGTTTACCTAAAATTCTATGGCACCAGCTCATCATCCTTATCCTCCATCTGGTTCAAAAAATTCAAGGTGACCAACTTGTCAGCTTAGATCTAGCAAATCTTTGAGTTTTCACATAATACTTAGCTCAACACTATTGAAATTTTGGTGCTCAACACATACTATGTTACTTGGCACCAAGTACTTTTTACTAATGCTCAACACCTACTATGTTACTCAACATCCACTAAGTTTTTTTGATGTTTGACACCTATTACTTGCTCGGCTCCTTCTGTATCACTCGACACGCACTAGATTTTGCATTTGCTGGACACTAACCAAAAATATTCTCAGCATGAACTAGCTTTCTCAACACTCACTAATGAGCTTAGTCAAGCTTGGAAGATAGCCTTGTTACAACTTATACTTCTAAAGTTTCTAAGTGTGGCCAACCTGTGTATCTTCAAGTATATTATCAATACATCATTTTGCCATTGTCTTAACTGATCCTTGTACTTCATTACAAAACCATAACTCAACCTTTCCCTTAGGTACTTTTGTTACATCTTGTTAATTAAATCCTCTTCTTCAATCAACTAAGTGATAGTACTTGGATCTTATAAGGAATTGTCATTCCAGCAAATAGCAGGTTTGACATTAGTGACAAAAAAATGATTGAAAACATTCTTTATCAACAATCTCCCTCTTTGCAAAAAATCTTCTTCATTCTTCAACAATGATCTTTTTAATCAGATTTCCAACATAGCCAACTTTCAATCCTTTCATGCACTTTTTATAGGACATAAATTTTAAAGCCATAATGAGGCCTCTAACAATCATTTCTCACTTAACATTTCATCCTCACATCTTGACAATCACAATATTTTACTTCTTTCTATTGCTTCATGATCTATCCTTTGTTGTTGGCATCTAACCATGTGACCCAATGCTTATAGGTTCTGACCCTTTACTTAACTTCAATTGCATGGTCACCACCTCATGCTAACACTTATACTTAACATTAATGACCCCATGATCATCCTTACTTCATGAAGTTGTGGCCTCACACATGGTTAGGCATTTTAAGCCTTTTGTCTTGTGATTGAGTGATCACCACATTCCACTTTGAGTTTAACTAAATTTCATGGTTGTGGTCTAATTACCTTTTATATTTATTAACCATGTGATTAAGCCTTTCTTAACCATCCTCACTAGGTCTCTGCCTTAGCAATTCTTATTTATTTTGATAGTGTGACCATGCGATCAAGCATCTGATGTGTTTTTGTAACAATGATAACTGAGTCACAACTTATTTCCTTTATCACTTAGCTAACATCATGACTACATGATTTAGCATTTCTTTAACTTTTTCACCTAGTCTCAGTAAAAGAAGTGAAGACTTGACCATATTATGCAACTATACGAACAACAATCCCTATGAAAAAAGGCCCCACCAACCACATGTCCATCTGCCAATTTGTCATTGTAAGTAGAAACCTTGCAACCTTAGATAGTGTCATAACAACATCCATTGATGTCAATCTTGATCTATGGTGGAGACTTTTTCTTTGAAACTTTACCTCAGCTGGGTCCATGTGATAGGTGTCACCCTGTTGCTATCTCACTAAGATTAAAACACCTCCAAATTCTTATAATAAAGTAACAACACTTGATTATATTTAATATGATAGTCCTAAAATATTTCAGCTTTCTATCCATGCCAATACCCTTGACCAATCAAAAACTACCTTTATGCCACATCACTCTGACACTAAATTGCCACATCACCAGGTTCAATCCACATGGTGGCATGTCGCACCTCTACAACCTTAACCTGTGGTTTCTATTTAACTCAAGCGATCCTACGACTCATAGCATTTTACTATTTTACAATTCAAAACTAAAGTTAGACAAAACCTCATGCAATCCTATGATTGAGGACTATCCATAACTCTTAAGCATCATCACATAGTCACATTCAACCTACATAGGCCTTTGCTATCCAAGTGCCTAACCATGCGACCAAAGCAATCACCTGGTCACTATCAAAACTTGACATAAAAATCTTACTTAGGCGAACGCAAGATCAAAGCCATCTCAACTACTTAGCTTAGTCATGGTCAGAGAAAAACTTAACTAGCAATCCACCATGACTTAGTGATCAAAGGGAAAAAGCCACTTTTTGTTGTAGTTTGATGAAGAACCTTGACCTTGTGATTAAACATAGTTGCTTGGTCGCATACTTAAAATCTCATGAGTTCTCATAAAAAATAAAAGATTTAACATAGAGTGCCAACCTTAGAGGTATTTAAAAATTTAAAAATTGAAGATCATGGGCTTAAAAAACAAGGGTTTTCTTAGGGTAAAGCATTTTCATGAAAATCTCAGAGAAACCTAGGTGCCTAGCATGGATAATAATTCTCAAAATTAGGTTTTTGCTAGAGGATTAAAACATACAACAACTAATCCAAACTACTCAATAGTTTAGAATAATTTAACAATACAATTTGGACAAAAAGCCAAGTGAAAATGAGGGCTAACACCTTGCATACAAGTCTAGCCTTGTTCCTCATAACTTTTCCTTTCTTATTCATCTTGTTTCTGAATACCCATTTGGTTCCCATCACATTCTTATCTTGAGGTCTAGGAGCTAACTCCCATGTTTCATTCTTTACAATTTGATCTAATTCTTCCTTCAGTACTTGAATCCAATTATCATCTTTACATGCTTCGTCTATGCTCTTAGGTTCAACTTGAGAAATCAAACATATCTCTTCATTAATTGTTTCTTTTCATCACACCTTTGTCTTTACTTCCAATTATCTTCTCTGGAGGATGATTATTTGTCAAATTCTTGTTAGGGATAGGAGATTATGTCTCCACTCTTATCTCGTCTCTAGGTTCAAATTTCTTCTTTCCTCCTTTCCCAATAGTTAACACATCAATCTCCAACTTATTGTTAGTCTCAAAGAAAACTTATGCATTTTCTCCAACAATTCTAGAATTATATTCTTCTTCATCAAAGTTATAATCTATTGTATTTTCCTTAGTTCCAAACTTTTCATCAATCCTTACATTTGTGCATTCAAATATTGTCTTAGTTCTATAGTTAAAATATCTATATGCCTTGCTTTTCAATAAATAACTAAGAAGCATACCTTCATCAGTTCTTGGATCAAACTTACCAATGTCATAAACTAATGTGACATTTTCTTCCAAGTATTTTTAAATACTTAACTAATGGTGAATGACCAAATTATAATTCATAAGGTGTCTTGCTCATACCTTTTCTGATTTGTACTCTATTCAAAGTGTATACTATTGTATTGACTACTTGTCTCTAAAATGTGTTAGAAACATCATTCTCCAATAACAATGATCTTGCTACCTCTGCTGCTGATTTATTTCTTCTTTTAGCAATCCTATTCTACTCAAGTGTTCTAGGTGAGGATAGTTGTCTTTTCATTCCATTCTCTTCACAAAATATTTTAAATTCTCTAGAGGTGAATTCTCCTCCTCTATTTGATCTCAAATATTTTATCTTAACACCAAATTCATTCTCAACTCTATTCTTAAATATCTTAAAATTCTCAAAAGCTTCATATTTCTCTTTAAGAAATGCTACCCACATCATTCTAGTGATATCATCAACAAAAATCATAAAATACCTTTCACCATAGAATCCTCTTGTTTTTGAAGGACCACTCAAATATGTGTGAATGATCTCTAGCTCATCTTTGGTAGTGAACTTCTTGCTAGGAAATGATACTTTCTTCTATTTAGAAAAAACACATTCTTTGCAAACAACATTAGTAGGATTTTTTAATCTTAGGCAAATCTCTAACTGCAAATGTACTACTAACTTTCACAATATTATCAAAATTTATGTGATAGAATCTTCTATGCCACAACCAACTAATGTCCACTTTAGCTACCAAACATGTCATTTCAGTAGGATTCAATTGAAATATATTACCTCTAGATCTTGTGCATGTTCCAATCAACTTATCATCTCTATCTTTGATAATGCAGGTCTTCTTAGTGAATTACAACTGATAACCCTTGTCCACTAATTGTACAACACTCAACAAATTATGCTTTAATACAACAACAAAATAAACATCATCAATGTTAGTTTTACCATCAAGAGTAATGGATCCAATTCCTATTATATGATAGGTTGCATTGTTACCAACTCTAACAATACCTCCATCATGATTCCTGGACTTAAAAAACTCATTCATATCACATGTCATGTGATGTCAACATTTGTTGTCAATTATCCAATCAGATTTCTTTTCAACTTGAGAAACTAGAGCTCTTTCTTCTCTAATTTCTCTATCAAGATCATCTTCTTTTATAGCCATAAATCCCAATTCATCATCACTCTCACATTGATCTCTTTCATTAGATTCTTCATCTTCATTTGTATACAAACAATTTCTAGGTTTCCTAGGTCTAAACTTTCCCTTATACTTTTTCTCTCTTTTAGGACATTTAGGTGCATAATGACTGAATTCATCACAAGTTCAACATTTAAATATTTAATTATCATCTTTTTCTCTTCTCACAAAAAGGGCTATACCTTCCTCAATCTTCTTGTCTTCATCAAATCTACTGCTACTAGAAAAATCTCCATGTGTTATTGCACTCCTTGTTAGATTAGGTAAAATGTTATGGGCACTAAAAGTTGTTTCCACTCTTGCTAGATCTCTAGATTTTCTTAGAGCTACTTCTATAGATTTTAATCTTCTAAGAAACATTTCATTGGTTAAATCCTTAATGGAGGGTATCAATAATTGAATCATCTGAGCTACTTTCTTGAATGGTGGTGTCAAAATTTGATCTTCTTGACTACCTCATCTTCTTCCTTGGTTTCACCATGAGACTAAATTCCTGCAACAATTTTTGATATTCTACCAATATAGTTTCTTATGGATTCATCTTCCATTATTTTGGCATCTTGAAATGCACATATCCAATTTTGTAATCTAATTCTCTTTGCATGTTTATCACCTTCAAAAGTAGATTCTAATGCTTTCTAAATTTTATGAGATGTTTGAAGTGACTCTACTTGACTGTACTCATTCTTAGGAATGGCTAACAATAATGCTTCTCTTGCTCTCATTTTACGTATATATATTTGTCTCTGCTTCACTACATTCTTCGAGGTTTTCTTCTTTCACAATGGTCTTCCCATTCTTTGTCAAAATCTAGTAACCTTGACCCATACATAACAAATGAGTCTTCATTTTCTCCTTCCAACTTTCATAGTTGTCCCCATCAAATCTAGGACTATCCTTTCTAAAAATATTTTCCATGGATCTCACTGTGGTTAAGATTTACCTTCAAGGACTTGCTACTCTAATACCAATTGTAATTAGAATATATAGTCCACCAATATAACTGAGAGGTGGGGTGAATTAGTTATCCAACTATTATCACATTTATGAACCTTAAATAAACTTAACCATATGATTAATATAATTAGAAACCATAACAAGATACTCATACAAAATAACACTAGATATGCTAACTAGGGAAACCCTTGATCAGAGGGAAAACCCCAGTAGGGATGGTACCCACAAGATGATGCACTAATATAAATGTTCCTTGTTAGAGAATGAACCATGTTAGGATTCTATAACAACATTAAGTACATATCAGTCCCTATTAGGAGACTTTGAATCCCTGTTAAGAGATTCCAACTTTGTTAGGAGTTGTGTCAACCTTGTTAGGAGTTGTCGAAGATTGCTGGACCCACTACCCAAATAACTTCAAGGTTAAGACCAATGAACCCACTTTCCAAATGATTTATGTATTATTCCTTGTAGAATAATAGAAATAAATAGTACTACATTCCTCTATCTTTGTCCTGTCAACTAGACCTATGCTCCTTCATATCTTGTAACCAGATCATAAAAATCGCATCTAATAATACCTTAGATCACTTACTCACATTCAGTTACAATCTGCTCCTTTTCACACTTTGCACTTCATACAATTTATTAACACATCTAAGAAACAAGGAAAACATCTTTGCTTTACACCATATCTTCAAAATAATTCCTTGAGTTGGCCTTGATCCTTTCCCAATTAATTATAATAAGATAATTAATTAACTACAATTATAATAACAATGTCAGCTTACAATCTATACAAAACTTCACAGGTGTAATACTAGAGCTTGTTCACTTGCTGATGTCACCAACATACTATCGTCTATTACTAGTTGGTTGTGCATCTCTTCATTGCATATCAAATGTAAGATAGTGACCAACTATTAAGAATTGCTTTCTTAATGCTCTATTTTGTACTTCTATTTGTAAATTAGGTACAACTTTTATACATCTTTGACTTGTGTGTTGTACATTAAACCACATCATTAGGACACTGTAATGAACATGTCCATGACCATGCATCACTAGACAATCAAAACATTACTTGTACAACTAATATCTCTATCTTCTGCTTTGGAAATCTTCATAGACTTAGTACTATATTGACATCAATGACAAACATAGTCATGAATGCAACATGTCAATAGTTTCCAATGCTTAGGATACTCCCCAAAAGTAGTATCATCAACATTCATGCTAACATAGATCACCTAGCTTAATTAACAATGATTTTAACACTCTCATTTGGCTTAGTCCAGTTGCACTCTTTCTTTTCATTCTTGCATTGCATGTTTGAGAGCTCTTTTGGACGTTTACACTCTTTCTCTTATCTAAGGAATCTCTGATTACATGGTTTTCTAGCAAGGGTTGTGTCTCCAAGGCTTAGCTAAGAGCTCCTCATTTGCACAAGCACATACCTTTGTACTCCATGGATAGGGATCTTTTAGCCACCATTTAAGTATTCCAATCTATGAGATAACTTAGATAGAATGGTTTAGAGAAGTGCACAATTCTAGTGTACATTTTCCAATTTGATTTTCAACCATAGCTTTAAAACATTCAAATTTGGAAAACACTTATGATTTCTTATTAAACATGTAAAACCTAACTTACAAGTGAAATCATCAAAAAAAGTTACAAACTAATTAGAACCTCTAATTGAAGTTACCTCTGTAGGACCAAACACATTGAAATGCATGAGCTCTAATGGAGAAGATTTCTTCTCATGACCTATCCTTAAAAAGTTGGTGCAATTTTGGTTGCTATAAAGATAATGTTTGTATAGTTCCAAATTGAGTGGTTTGAGACCTGTAAGTTGGTATCCTTGAAGTGTCACTTCAAGAACCTTTTTATTGATATGACCTAGCCTCTTATGCTTGATTTCAATGTTACCACCTGAAACCACCATGGTTGCTCCCACTTCACCATTTTACTGTAAAACATATAAACTTCCATGTTTCTTTCCTTTACTTAAAAATAACTAACCTTTGGACACTTCCATGAATCAAGGTCAAAATTGACATTACAACCTTGTGTATACAACTAACTAGCTAAAATTAGATTATGCTTGAGTGTGGGAATATACCTAACTTTTTAAAAATTCATTAACTCCTATTTTTCAATGACAATAAAATATCTCCTTTTCCAACAATATCACATTCTTTGCTATTCCCAAGAAAAACTTTACCAAAAATACCTTCATGGTAATTTGTGAATGCACTCTAACATGGAGTAGCATGGAAAGATGCACCAGGATCAAGAACTTACAAACTTGAATTCATTTTACTAGCTATACCAAAACTCCATCATCTTTAATAGTTGTAGTATTGACACCATCATTTATTACTTTTTTTTCACTTTTTATAATTCTGATATTACTTCTTTGTGTGTCTTGGTTTACCACAAAACCAACAAGTATCATTTCTTTCTCTAGATCTTGAATGATGATTCAATCTACCTCTTCCATTATTGTTATGCCCACCTCTTTCACAAATTCTACATCTATTTCTTCTGCTTATAGCTATTAGAGCATCACTAGAAGAGGGTTCTTGGTGATTCCTTTTCATGTCTTCACTAAGTAGTGTGGTTGCAACTTTATCAAATTTCAGCTTGCTCTTGGCTACTATTGAAGTGCTCATAGCCATTAGTATGCCTTCTAAGATTTCCTTTATCTTATCATCTAATGGGATACCAGTTGAAATGAGTTGAATAACTAATGTATTAAATTGATTTAGATTATTTGACATCACTCCCCCTTCTTTCATTTTTAGATTCTATAGCTTCTTTATTATAAACACTTTATTTAATGTTGAACATATCTCATATAATGAAGATAAGTTATCAACCAACTCTCTAGTTGTCTTCCCACCTAAAATGTTAAAAAACACATTGCTTGAGAGAGCTATGAATTTTTTTTCCCTTGCCTTTGAATCTATTTTCTCTCATTCATCATTTTTCATCTTTCTTTGGCCCTTTGTTTTACCAAGAAATGCAAGTTGCAATTCCTACTTGATGAGCAAAGAAATTATTGCACTTTTGATAGATCAAAGTTTTTCCCCAAAATTTTTTTTTTTTCTTTATTTTGCCTCTTCCATGTTCCTTGCAAATATTCATTAATTTCTAGAAATCAAAATGAGCTTTACCAGCTCTGGTACCAATTTTTGAGCATAAGAAAATATAGAAATGAACATCTAATATAAACTTAACTAGACAATCAAATTGAAAGATTTAACACACAGTTTATAGTGGTTCATCCACATAATCTAGACTACGTCCCCTCTTCAAGAAGGACAATATCTCTATTCCAGTTAATTTTAGAGTACAAAATATGAGCAACAACTACATGACTAATGCTACACATGACTTTCATTATCCCAAGTGGAAGACAAAAAGACAAGAAATAAGAATAGATGACATTAATTAGGTTCCACATGTGAAAACCCTTACATATTCCTTATTCTATAACTGTAATAGAACCAATTACATGTATTCATTTGAGTTATGTAGCACAATATTATTTCAATATTTGAATGTTGATAGGAAGTTTACTAGTGGCATTGATTTATGCTTCTTTGGGAACCACAATGAATCGTATCAAGTCTATGTCATGAACCAATGGGATTTATTATTATTATTAACTGCAATTGTTAGGATTGCAAATCAATTTCAATAACTTTAGTCTATGTCTCTTTTCTTGAAGATTGAATAATGCAATACTGTTGGGTCTTGTTGTGGTTCCACAATGCATGCCCATTTTGGATTGAAATGGGGACCCCCTACTTTATTTTTTGGCTTTTTGGACCCCTAGTCTTAGATTTGATTCCTTTTGAGGTCTTATCTAGTGTCCTAAGTCTTGTCTAGATCTAGACTAAGAAGCCCAGTTGTCAAGAAAAAATTAGAATTCTAATAAGGAATGAGTTATTTTGCAAAATCAGGAAGCACACCAGTGCACCTCCCTAGGTGTACTAGTGTGCCAAACATTGAAAATATGGCATTTGTGTAGTATTATGTGCACTTGCACATCTATGTAGCTATGCAAACACCAAGGGTCCCTGGTCTATATAAATGGGGGAGTCCCCTTCCCTCCTTACCTTTTTTTCTTGGTTCGAGCTTTGCGTCATGTCACCACACCTCAGGAGGTGTGGTATTCCACCTCCCTCCTTGCTCTGCCTTCACCCGCAATGCATGAAAACAAAATAAAGTTAAAACCCAAAAGTAGGTGCACTAATTTACACCTACTTCTACATTCGTTAAAAACTTAAACAAAGTTAAAAAATTTTCCCAAAATTGGGTGCGCATCAACACACCTACTTGGGTACGCTGATGTGCACCCAATTTTGTTTGAAAAAAAACAAAAAGGGTCAAAAACTTAAAAACAAACTAAAAACATAAAAAAGTCAAAAAACACCTAATTTAGGTACACATCAATGCACCTAATTAGGTGTGCTCATGCACACCTAAGTTTTTTGAACCCTTTACAAATGAGGTGCACTGATGTGCAATGCAGTAAGCAATTTGTAAAAACTAAGAAAGCCACATTAGCCACACCTGTAAAGTGCACTTGGGTGTGGCAATTTTTTTTTAATGTTAAGGTGTTAAATTAGTTTTTTTAGGTCTTTTCAGAGTGGTCTAAGTTGTAGGGTTCTGTCTAAATCAGTTTTAGGGTCTGAATTAATCATGTTTCCTTCAATTTTGGACTAATGGACATACTTTTTTGTAGATACAATGGCATCTTCTTCATCCTCTCTTGGTGAGAAAATGTCACCAAAACTAGTAGTGTTCAAGTTCTAGGGTGTTCCTACAAAATCACAATTTCAAGATGACTACTTAAAGATTCAAGACATAGATTTGGGTCACACAGATTTAGGCTAATACTTAAAGATATGTAACAAACCAACTGAGAGGTCCCAGATGATCTCCACATTAATTTGATCAAGGCTCATTGATGTAGCATCGCACCCAGTGTCAGTGTAGTCCTTAGAACTAACTATGACACTCATAAAACATTTTGTTCTTGAAGAGAGGGTAGTCAAGAGCATAATGAAAGAGATCATTCTTGATCTTTGACTAAAGAACATTGAGAAAGTGTTCCATCTCCCAAGGGCATATCAATTCATTAGAATAACCTATGAGCAAGCAGAGAGATGGTATAAGGAACTCATTGATGAGGCTTATGAGATTATCCAATCTTCATACCTTATAGAGAAGACTCCTCGGGGAAAGAAAATAGGAAAAGTAGATACGACAATAGGATACATGAAGGAGGCTATTGGATACTCAATCATACTCTTGAGTAGGGTTATGGGTCAGTCGGACACTTGAATATTTTTATGGTGCATTTTATTGAGACAATAAATAAAGTAGAAATGCCACTAGATTAGGCTTCTACTCTCAGTTATAATTTAGGTGAGTAGTTGGTGGCAAAAAATAATAATAGAAAATTTTACATGACATCATACTTGGTGTACTTGTTATCTGCAAGAGCAACAAAATAACTAGGGCTTTACAAAAGGGGTAGCATGTAGGATGCCAACGCATGGCCATATATTGTATATCCTTAGTTGGTGAAGAAGAGGCTTTTAGAGAAAATCAAAGAATATAGAATTGTAAGTGATGCTTTCATATTTGCCATAATTTAGTTCATAGAAGGGGATTAGGTGAAGAGAATATCAGAGGAGGCAACTGTACAGATATCACTAGTCAGAGCTTATTATATCTAGTTTTTAATGTTTACATATTTGAGGGTAGTGGGTACAACTATTAACCCTAAGAAGCTCCCTAGGTATCCCAGTGATAGGCTTATTCTCTTAGAAATCTTTGGACAACTCTTGTCTCCATATGATAGAGTTAGAAAGAAACACAAAACATGTTGGGTATGGCCCATGACTAGAGGACCTTTTTAGGTAGATCAGGGGATATAATTCTCCTCAGCCATATTTTAATAATATTGGGAGAGTTCAATACTTAGTGGGCAAAACATTTCAACATGAAGAAGACATTGAAGATCACTGGATGAATGGGACAAATGACTACAATGTTTGGATAAAGGATATTGTAGGATGACTTTGTATCTGATAGAGAAGGTCTTGAAGATAAATATTCTATTAAAGATAGTGTGATAGGACATAGAGGAGTTGCTTGATCCTTTGTTCAATAGGGATAAAATTGGTAAATGACCTATTATGAATGTCGAGGTTGACAAGGAAGAAAACTTGGACATCAATCATAGGGTGAGGCACATCATTAAATTGTTGTAGGATTGGATCAAGAAACCATTCAAACTTGATCCAATTCCTAAGTCAGTAATCTTTTATGTGCAATCTTGTCCAACTTGAGGTAGAGGAGCAAATGTCACCATACCTACATTCACAACTCAGTCACTAGTAAGGCCAAAAATGGTACACCAACTTGATAGGCCAATTGGTTATTATCAAGCTCAAAAGGGGAAAGGTAAGGGCAAGAGGAAGAGGAAATCTCCTCAACAAGCCAAACTAGAAGAGGGAGAAATTTTGACACCTCCATAGCAAGGAGAGGAAAACATACAAGGGTCAAAAAATATAGAAGTCGCACAAGCCCAAGGTGATCCCCAAATTCCACTAGTTGTCCAAGTGCTACCAAAAGAATAAATAGAAATAGAAGTACAAGAGGTTTCCCCACCTTGATAGGTAGAGCAAGACTCCCCCTCAGTGCCTAAAAGAAGGAAGATTAAGACTTTGGTGAAGAGAAGACAAGAGGTGATCAAGAAAGTGGTTCATTTTCCATCAATCCTTGCACCCATTCTGGAAAAGTTAGAAGAAGAAGATGATGAGGATGAAGAGGATAATCTACCCTTGAGTCAAAGGACTTAGCTAGCTAGAGCCATGGAGGAGGAATGAAGGAAAATCTCTATAGTTACCCCATCATCTATCCCTAATGAACTTATTCATACCACTACATAAGAGGATAAAATGTAATAGTAGATAGATGAGTAATATGTGGAGGGTGTCGATATCTTTTAGATGTTAGATTTTGACTTTATGCCCATGGGTACTGAGTTGGTCAGGAACAAGTTCAAAGACATACCAACCATTCAACCTCAATAGGAGGATTTGAGTCAGATGCCCCCAAATTACAAGGACCCGAGGTAGTTCCATTATCCCAATTATAGGTCACATTTTGTGTAGACAAGGGATCAACTACCTCTCTTCCTTTAGGTACAGAAGATGAATAGGTCTAGGCATAACATGAAGAAGAGCCATGTCAAGTATCCACTAATGAAGTGTCATAAGAGGAGGCACAAATAGGTGAATAACCTCAACAAACATCCCAAGACACAGAGGTGAGAATTGTGGGCTCCACAGATAAAGAGACTATTGTCGTAGATCTCTCACAATGGGAGAAGACTCCAGAAAGAAGCGATAAGGGGAAGAGTATAGCTGAGAAAACACCTTCATCCTCTAAAGGTAAATCCTAAGTACAACATATTCCAAGGTAGCTTAGAAAAGAAGTGATAAGAAACAATAAAAAATAGTTCACCACTAAAGAGGAGGATAGAATGGAATTAATAAAAGTTCTAAGGAAACTTGATTCACCTCTAAAGGATGCCCGATCATTAGCCTTTGTTATGAGTGACCAAAATTAGGACCTTTTTGCTCATGTAGCTATCTCCCCTCTATAATCAAATCTCAAAGAACTAACTCTATGAGATTTTTAAATCTAGGAGGTCATGCTTGGAAAGACAACCTTGGAAATTGTGAAGTTGATGGTAACAATAGGTATGAAGGAGGTGTTTAGGAGCTTAGAGTAGGATGAGGCACAATTGATAACACTTCAGTGATAGAACAAAATCCTTAAGGGATATTTGAGTGAAGTTTTTGGCCCCTTGGATCCCACTAACCTTGAAGAAACTCTAAATGCAACAATTTAGAGAACAGATAGGGGTGTAGTTCAATTGGACCCATTTTTGAGAGCTTGTCAGTAATGGTGAGAAAGTTTTAAGGAAAAAAGCATATTGATTATTCAAGGGAATCTTAAATTATTACATGTGATGTAGGAGAATATGGATAAGTTGGTGGTAATTTTGAATCAAGATTTTGGTTTAATGGATGAAGTACATACCTAGGGAAAAGACTACCAAGAATTATGAGCAATCAAATGCCAGAGGTATTAGATGCTAATGGATGTATATAGAGCTGAGGAGCTAGATTTAATAGGTGATTGGATAAAAAATATTGTGGATGGAAATAAAGTAATGGAATCATTACATGCAAAGATTCACAAGCTCAAGGACCAAGTCCAAGAGCAAGTTTTGGAAGTTGAGAAGCATTATAGTGATGCATGTCTTGATATTTTTGAGGAAGATGCATAGGAAAACCTAATACCGATAGAGGTAGTACTTGAGAAATTTTGAAATTTTTTTGATGAAGTTTCTAATGATGATGATATCGAGTAGGCATTTAGAATAGAAGAAGCTTTATTAGAGCTTGATAGAAAACTCAAGGATTTTGCAGAAACTAGTATAGAAGTAGATAACTATAGGCAAAAAGTAAAGGATAAATATAATGCCTTAGATTTACCAAATGCAGCTAAAGTCACTGAGATAATTGAGAAATTCAAGGGAAAATACCCAGACATAGCTCTGGTATAAAGGGAAACAAACCAAAAAGCCAGAATTTCAATTTTGATACTTGGTGAAATTTTGCATTTTTTTCCTCCGAGGTGCGCTCCTACACCAAGTGTGCCAAGTGCGCTACTACATTTTTTGAAGTAGTGCCTTGGAAGATTTTGAAGAAGTCAGAGATGCACCAATGGTTAACTTTTAGTTCCAAAATTAGAGCTTCCCATTCATCAGAAATGCATTCTGATCAGTAGTTTAACTCTGATAGACACCTAGTAGAGATGGAGCTTCTATTTTTGACACTTCCAAACACTCCTACATCAATTGAAGGCTCTCTTCTTCTTATTTTCTCATTTTTTTTTTTTTTAAAGACATGTAAAGGATCATGCATCCAACTAATTAAATAAAATGGATGGAGTCCTATTAAGCACCAGTATAGAATCAATTTGTACATAATTAGATTTATTTTATTAATTGCATATGATTACATAAAGATATCTCTCACTCTCAACACAAATTGAGGAGATGATTTCTTATAAATACAGGATTGTAATATGAAATAAAGGCCACCGTTATTTTGCAATAATATATGCTTTTTGTGTTCATATTTGGATTGTAATTATTCTTGCCTAATTGTGTTATATTTTGTGAATGTGTGTTCATGGAATGTGATTGAGCCAAAAAATTTATTGTGTTGTTTCTGGTTGTGTGATCTTTTAATTCTAGTGTTTGCTATGGTTTTACAAATTCCACTGACGTACTTAGTTTGGGAAGAGATCATCATATTGTTCCTACATAGCTTTTCGTGTTGCATGAGCACACTTTTTGTAGCCTTGTGATTTGATGAAAAGTGAAACAATTAATAAAGCATTGCTCCTATTTTCATTGGTTACCCACTAATTTCTTCAGAGGCTTAACTCATAGATGCGTTGTTTCCATAGCTTATGTCCATTAGGATTTAAATTTCAAGTTATTTTCTTAAACTTCTTGTCACCTTATCTTCATTATTTTCTTTACTAACCTCTTGTTAGATTAGGAATTCATATTAGTTGCATTGTTAGATTGCATTCATTAAAAAACAAAAATTACAAAAATATAGTTCTTTTTGTGTGTTTTATTCTTTTGAAGTAGCAAATAGATTCTACATCTTATCCAAAGTTATCAAAACTATAAAGGCCTCCTCATGAACACTCACATTTATCTTCAACTGAGTGGATTCTAGTAGGTCACAAGATTTCCTAGAACCTTGGAGTTGATCCCCAAGATTAAATTTTCAAGAGAGGAGTTCAAAAGGATTCCTACCATTAAGCATTGTGAAAAATGATAGCTCAATAGGTCTTAATATAATTTTAAATTATTTAATAATCCATTGTTGTTTTGAACCAAGTTGCAAATTGAGGTTTGTAATTGGGACTTATCATTGAAAGATTGTGAGACGAATATGCAATGTGAAATTGTTTTCAATTGGTGATTTGGATATAGTGAATTTAATATTATTTAGATTTAGAATATGAAATAGATATTCTAGAAATTTGGTAGTAATGGAGTTTTAATAGTCTTTTTTGAGTGGAATATTAAAATGGGTGAAATTATTATTTTTCTATTCTCTGTCTAATTTATGACACTATATGTTTATTGAGTTTTTCATATTTGTAATTGTTCTCTATGCTACTTGCATAAAAGTGGTATTAGAGTAGGAAGATCTTGAGTGTGTGGATAGATCATCAAGTGAGGAAATCCACACTGGGACCTTGATTTGGTATTTGATTTTTGTTGGTTCAATTCTAATTTTAATTACCTCAGTCAATTACCCTAAGGCTATCTTGAAGATCTATCAATCGCTTTGCATCATACTGGTATCAGGGCCAATATTTGGATTAAGGTAATGAATATATGACACATAAATATAATTAGAGGTTAGAATAATGCCTCCTAATACAATGAGTCAAGAAGCCCAATCAAGAAGATGATAGAAGAAATGATAGCAGCCTAGTCGTAGGAGACCAAGAAGTCCAAAGGAAAGAATAAGTACTAAAAAGATAAATTTGAGGAAGAAGGAGAGAATAGAGGAGAGAAAAAAACTTATGAGAAGGAGTTACTAACATACTAGAATGTGTTTATAAATACCTTTAAGTCTATGAAGATAGATAATCTATAAGGATTTTCAATTTATAATGGAGGTATGAATGGAGAAGAGTTGTTGGATTAGATAGAGACACAATATGATCATTTTGAGTACATAGAAGTCCTAGAGGAGAAGAGAGTTAGTTTTTTCACATCACGATTGAAAGGAGTTTCCTTAGTATGGTGCAAAATTTTGCTAGAAGAAAGGATACAAGAACATAAGAAGAAGATAACCTCATGGGAGTGAATGAAGATTAGGATAAAATTTTAGATCTTACCCATTGATTATGAAGTTTAGATGTACATCAAATTACAAAATCTTAGGAAGAGGGATTTGGATGTGAGTTCTTACATTGAATAATTTCATAAGTTGAGTCTTAGGTCATGGAAACAAGAAGAGGAATTAAAGAAGGTGATTATGTATCTTAATGGCCTAAGGCTCAACATGCAAGATGAAATTAACATCGTGGTATCTGAGAGAGTTCATAAGTGTTTTCCACTAGCTTTAAGAGTACAGGAGAAGATTAGAAAGAAAGGAGAGAAGAATAATAGGGGAGGTAAGAATTATAGAGGTAGAAGAACCTTTAGCCCCATCAGGAGGAGGGAATGAAGAGTCTAGTCAACAAGACTCAAGTAAGGAACTAGGAAATAGGGAAGGAGGATTTAGAGGTAGAAAAAGCCTATTGGATTTAGAGGTAGCAATGGGGGACCAAGAAGATGACCTAGTGTATTTACATGTAGATGATTTAGTGGTGATAAGGTGGGAACACCATTATCCAATGTTATGCTAAATCATCTCTTTGAAACAATAGTCCACCAAGATAATTGAGAGGGGTGGGGGACTGAATTAGTTATCCAATAGTTACAAAATTTATCTTCCTTAAAAAAAAAACCACTCAACTAAAGTAAACATCAACCATAATAAGATGCACATAGATAATTACACCAGATATGGTGACTAGGGAAACCCTTGATCAGAGGGAAAACCCCAGTAGGAATGATGCCCATAAGATGATGTACTAATATAAATATTCCTTGTTAGAGGATGGACCTTGTTAGGAGTCTATTACACCATTTAGTACATATAAGTCCCTATTAGGAGACTTTGAATCCCCATTAGAAGATTCCAACCATGTTAGGAGTTGTGCGAACCTTGTTAGGAGTTGTAGTACAATGTATGCTAGATGAGCCCACTGCCCAAACATGTAATTTAAACAACAAGAAGAGATCACTGCTCAAACATGCAATTTACTATTTTTTTTTTTTCCCTTTGTTCTATCAACTAAACCAATCACTGTCAAACCTTGTAGACCAGGTCACGAACCTTGAATCCAAATATCAAACTTTGGATCACTCAGCAAAACCTCGATAGTGAAGTTCCCTTCACTTCCACTCTACTTTGCTCAACTTTGTATTCTGCTCTCTCTAGTACTTGTAATCACTTTACATCAATACAATTCATACTTCATGATAAAGGGAAATTCCCTTTATACCAAGTCCATAAAACAATTCCCTAAATTAGTTGTTAGACCTTCTCAATTTATCATTATAGAACCACATTAAGAACATGTTACACATAGAGATAACATATCTTCTGCCTTGAAACTTGAATAATTTTCCATACATGTAATATCATGATGAGTTATCTTAGCCACATCATCACCAACATGTCTTCTTCACATCCTCAACCTCGATTCTCATAATAAAAATTGTGCTAAGAGATATAACAAGTTTACTAGAACATGTCTTTACAAACTCTATCTCAGATTAGACATCACCAAAACTTAAATAACTTCTTCTAGGCTTTTCATTTCTTCATCCAATGTTATTTTCATATACTAGATACTTAGAAGTATCTCCCATAACTTCAAATAGTTAGAATACTCAACTAGCCATCCATACCAACTTGATTTTCTATTGTTCTTCTGTCAAATACTACAGAAGACTACTATATTGACATCAATGAAAAAATTAGTCATGAATGTAACATATCATCATAGTAACATATCTACAATACTCCCCCATAGGAATATCATCAACATTCATGCTTCTAACAATCTCCCCCTTTGGCATTGATGGCAACATAGATGAAAAACATCTAATTCCAAGAATACCAACAAGACTGTTCATCTTTATTTTTAAATCCTCTTCATCAATTATTCTCTCTTATTGATATACCTCAATGTGATTTCTATCAAACTACAATTCCATGTTGTACTTCTTTCAAACATGTTGTACTTATTCTACTTGTCTTTTCTTCTCTCCATGATGTTTTTCATGTTGAACTTCTCCCCCATTGACATCAATATCAAAGGTTTTAGCAACCATCAAACTCAACAACTACTGATTCTTACTGGCTCAAGTGTCCAAATATGGTTTTCAAAACAAGATCCAACAAGAGTCCTAGATGACTCTGTCCATCATAGATACTCTTCTATATAGGAAGCATCAACATTCAGTCTAGACAATGATGGTCCTCTATTACACTGGACCGATGCACTCTTGCATCATCGATTTTGATGTAGGAAGGGGCATAACTGCTAGCATACCTTGCAAATACTCAAAAGTCTCTTTGGGAAGAGGCTTAGTGAATATATCTACAATCTTCTCTTTAGTTCTTAGATACTCCAGTATAATTTCCTTTTCTGTAACTTTTTCTCTCAACATGTGATACTTAATAGAAATGTGATTGGTCTTCGTATGCAACACTAGATTTTTAGACATATTTAGTATACTTGTTTTGTCAAAATGTATGATAATAGATTTGCTAATTTCTATCCTTATGTCCTTTAGCATCTACTTCATCTTAACAACTTGATTGAAATTATTTTCTACTACAACATATTCTACTTCCATTGTACTTTGTGATGTATAATCCTACTTCTTTCTTAGCCAAGAAACCAATCTTCCTCCACGAAAGAAGGCTCTACCACTGGTACTCTTTCTATCATCCATACCACCTACCCAATCAACATCAGTATATACACTTAGATCTATCATACGACAATCCAAACTTAGATGTTCCTTTCAGATATTTAAATATCCTTTTGACTGCTACATAATGTGCTTCACTGGTATCAGCTTGGAATCTTGCAACAATTCCAACTACATTTTCTATATCCAACCTTGTGTGAGACAAATATTGCAATCCTCCAATCATAGATCTATACTTCTTCTACTCAATAGTAGGTGTCTCACCCTTTGTAGATAACTTGTGTACAATTACCATAGGTGTTCCAATGGGTTTGCATGATTCCATACCAAACCTTTTTAGTAAATCCTTCAAGTAGTTAGTCTAAGAAATAAAGATTCCTTCTTTATTCTGTATAATCTATAATCCTAAAAAATATTTCATTTATCCTATCATACTCATCTCAAATTATTTCTTCATCTCTTTGCAAACTTTTCACTTGCATCATAATTTCCTCCAAATATGATATCATCAACAAATATTACCATAATCATCAAACCATCATCAATTTCTTTCCAATATAGATTACTATCTGCCATATCTTTGCTATATCCAAGCTTTCTCAAATGTTTGTCCAGCCTTGCATACCAGGTTCTAGCTACTTGCTTCAAGTTGTACAATGCTTTCTTTAGTTTGCATACTATGTCCTTATCATATGTCAAAGGACAACCTTCAAGCTACTTAATGTACACTTTTTTGAAGTTCTTCATTCATAAATGTTGACTTGACATCCATCTGATACACTTTGAATTTCTTTTGTGTTGCATAGGCTAAGAATAATCTTACTTCTTCTATTCTAGCCACTAGAGCATAGGTCTCTTCATAGTCTATTCCTTCTTACTATGAATAACCTTTATATACCAATCTTTCTTTGTTCCTTACAACTTCACCTTGTTCATTCATCTTGTTTCTGAATACCTATTTAGTTCCTATCACATTATTTTCTGCTAGTCTAGGGACTAATTCCCATGTCTCATTCTTTACTATCTGATCCAATTCCTCTTTCATAGCTTGTTTTTGATGATCATCTTTACATGCTTCATCTACATTCTTAGGTTCAACTTGAGACATCAAACATAGTTCTTCATTTACTTTGCTTCTTGTTATCACACCTTTATCTCTGCTTGTAATGATTTTCTTCAATGGGTGATTCTTTATCATATTCTTTTCCAAAGTAGGAGTTGCTATCTCAACTCTTGAAGGTTTTGAGCTTTGTTCTTACCTTGTCTCTTCTTCATTTTGCAAATCATTTTTAGTCTCAAGAAATACCTCATCATTCCTTGGCTTGGTAACAATATCATCATTTGAATTATAATAAACTATTCTCTCTTATATCCTAATTTTTTCATCAATTATTACATTTACACTTTCCATAACAATCTTAGTTCTTAGATTATAGCATCTATAAGTCTTTCTTTTTAATGAAGAACCAAGAAACATACCTCCATCACTTCTAGCATAAAACTTAAGAATATCATTGTCTCTTTTGATATGACACTTACTACAAAAAATTCTAAAATACTTAATTGTAGGCAAGTGACCAAATCACCATTCATAAGGGGTCTTGTTTGTGTCTTTGCTGACTTATACGCTATTCATAGTGTAGACTTGCACTATCTTTTGATTCCATTTTCTTCACAAAACATGTTAAACTCATTTGAAGTAAATTCTTCTCCTCTATACAATCTTAAAAAAGTAATCTTCATACCAGATTCATTCTCAACTCTATTCTTGAATATCTTAAACTTATCAAATGCCTCAAATTTCTCTTTAAGAAATGAAACCCACATCATTCTAGATAACTTATCAACTAGAATCATAAAATACCTTTCACCATAGAATCATTTAGTCTTTGTAGGACCACTAAGATCTATTTGTACAATCTCTAATATTTTTGTAGTAGTAAACTTGTCACAGAAAAAAGAAGTTATGTTATGCTTTGCCAACACACATTCCTTGCAAATTGTGTTAGTAGGATTTACAATCCTAGGAAAATCTCTAACTGCAAACATACGGCCAGGCTTCACAATACTATCAAAGTTTATATGAAAAAATATCTTATGCCATAACCAACTGTCATCTACCTTTGCAACCAAACATGTCATTTTAGTGGGATTCAACTGAAATACATTACCTCTAGATCTAGTTCATGTTCCAATTGATCATGCATGTCTTCTCTATGAATTGCAATTGATAACCTTTGTCTACTAGTTCTCCATTGTTAGAAACAATAGTCCACCAACATAACTAAGGGAGGGGGGAATTAGTTATCTGACAGTTAAAAAATTTATCTTCTTTAAAAAAACTTAACCATTCAACCAAAGTAAACATCAATCAAAATAAGATGCACATAGACAATTACACTAGATATGCTGACTAGGGAAACCCCAGTGGGAATGATGCCCACAAGATGATATACTAATATAAATATTCCTTGTTAGATGATGGATCCTATTAGGAGTCTATTACAAAATTTAGTACATATGATTCCTTGTTAGGAGACTTTTAATCCCTATTAGAAGATTTTGACCCTGTTAGGAGTTGTAGTATAATGTATGCAAGATAAGCCCACTACCCAAACATGCAATACTACAAGAAGAGCTCACTGCTCAAACATCCAATTTACTATTATATTTTCCTTTCTTTTGTTATGTCAACTAAACCAATTATTGTCAAACCTTGTAGACTAGGTCACGAACCTCAGATCCAAATATCAAACTTTAGATCATTCAGCAAAACCTTAGTAATGAAGTTCCCTTCACTTCCACTTTGCTCTTCTCAACTTCACATTATGTTGTCTCTTCTTCTTGCAATCACTTTTCATCAATACAATTCATAATTCATGATAAAGGAAAATATCCTTCCTTTATTCCAAGTCCATAAAATAATTCCTCGAGTCAGCTATTAGACAACCAACTATCATCTACCTTTGCAACCAAACATGTCATTTCAATAGGATTCAACTGAAATACATTGCCTCTAGATCTAGTTAATGTTCCAATTACCTTTCTATCTTTGTCTTTGATCATGAATGCCTTCTCTATGAATTACAATTGATAACCTTTGTCTACTAGTTGTCCATTGTTAGAAATAATAGTCCACCAAGATGACTAAGAGGTGGCAAGTGGTACGTGTTGAATCAATTATCTGACAGTTGAAACATTTATATTCTATTTAAAAAACTTAACCATTCAACCAAAGTAAACATTAACTATCATAAGATGCACATAGACAATTACACTAGATTTGTTGACTAGGGAAACCCTTGATTAGAGGGAAAAACCCAGTGGGATTGATGCTCCCAAGATGATGTACTAATATAAATATTCTTTGTTAGAGGATGGACCTTGTTAGGATTCTATTACAAAATTTAGTACATGTGAGTCCCTACTAGGAGATTTTGAATTTCTATTAGAAGATTCCAACCCTATTAAGAGTTGTGCCAACCCTATTAGGAGTTTTAGTACAATGTATGCAAGATGAGCCCACTATCCAAACATGCAATATTAACTACAAGAAGAGCTCACTGCTCAAATACACAATCTACTATTATATTTTCCTTTACTTTGTTATGTCAACCAAACCAATCACTATTAGACCTTGTAGACTACGTCACAAACCTTAGATCCAAATATCAAACTTTGGATCACTCAGTGAAACCTTGACAATGAAGTTCTCTTCACTTCTCCTCTGCTCTACTCAACTTTGCATTCTACTCTCTACTTCTTGCAATCACTTCACATCAATACAATTCATACTTCATGATAAAGGAAAATGTCATTCCTTTATAGTGATTCTATAAAAAAATTCCTTGAGTCAGTTGTTAGATGTTCTTAATTAATCATTATAGGACCACATTAAGAACATGTTACACATAGCGATAACATAAATCTTCCACCTTGCAACTTCAATATCTTTTTGTATACGTAATATTATGGTGAGAAAAATTAGCCATGCCATCTCCAACATATCTTCTTCACATCCTCTACCTTGTGTTAGTGTAGTTTTTTATTTTTCCTATTTTGCTAGGTTTTTCTTACACTTTTAATAATCTCGCTTAGGTTAATAAAGCATGTCTTATTAGTTGAATGGTTGTGAGGTGTCACCTTCCTACATGTGAGCATCCATTAGCTATCTTGGGAAGATACTTTGCTATCTTTAGTCTAATAGATGGTTGCTCCTCATTGGTTGGTGTTGCCACCTCCTCCCTCTTCCTAGCCTATACAAGCATGCTACCTAGCTTGTATTTGTATCTCTTGTTTTTGCACCCTCTTAATGCTATTTTGCTTTCAGCATTTGCATTACTCTCTTGGAGACTAACTCTATGATGCTATTTTGATTTTGTATCATTTGCATTCATAGTTTAGATATTTACTCTTTGCACTATTTTTCTAGGTTATTAATATTATCATATTCTAACACGGTATCATAGCTTTTCTATGTGCAAGAGTAGATTTTAGTTTCCTTATTTGAGAGATTCCGGGGGGGGCAAATAAACCTTATTGTAGTTTTTTGAAAAATGAAGTATGCTCTTCTCTTGCATCTTTGGATGATCCTGAGAATCAGAAAAGTTTTGACAAAAACGATTTTTCTCTAGGGTTTCAATCTCAAATCTGACAACCAACTTGCATATTTGGAGTTTTCAATCAGTATTGCAGGTTCCAACATGCCATTAATGGACTTAGGAAGCTGATCCAACATTTTCATGTCATATTTTGGTTGCTGGTGTCATTTTTTGATTTTTGGAGCCATTTTTTATTGTTAAAGGCGTCTGATTTACACTACAACAACATCTTCTGTACATCAGCAAGGAAAACAATTTTTGGGTTTTGTTTGCAGCCCCGAAAAACCATATGGGTATCTTTTAAATTTTGCATGCAAGATGTATATTTTGCAAAATCTAGCATGCAAAGCTATAGCCATACCCCTCTCCGTTGGCAGTCACAGATTTGAACGCAGTTTTCAAATGTCTCGTTCTTGCTCATACGAACTCTGATTTTGATGATTCTTCTTATGAACTCGGATATTTTTTTGTGCTCATCCACCTTTGTCAATCCAGTGTGTTGGTGACACTGCCCTTTATCCTGTGCTTGTACTTCTATTGCTCTGTTGGTGTTCTTGATTCTTCTTCTTGCAGATGTTTTTGGCATTGCATTTCAGTGTTCCTGTCACCCCTCTCCTTGTTCAGCATTATGGGGGGGTTCACTTGTTGGCTCTTTTGCTTCCTTGGTTTGGTTGAGTGATCTACGTATTTAGTTTTTGTTCCTATGTACTAGGCGGATGCAGTGGCTAGGCACCTATGCATTTCAGTGAGATGGTTCATCTACTATATAGACACTCATTCATTCCTACCTTTGGAGGTCACCTCTTCGATTGATCAGCTCTTCAGACTTTGTCTTCTCTACCTGGTCATGCACTATTTCAATGGGGGTTCCAGCAGTTTCTTCTGACAGTGTTTGCAGCTTCATGCTTCGGAGATGCTTCATGCTCTTTTTTGTTCCTCTCTTTGGGACATTTCCTAGATTGGAGGCTTAGTTTCCTACATCTAGTTCTTTTTCTTGTATTGGGTACCTGATCAGGCCTTGTTGCCAGGACCCATTTTCCTGCTTTCATAGCTTTGCTAGGTTAGCATCCACCTAAGCTTCACTTATGGGGGGGTGTTAGTGTAGTTTTTTATTTTTCCTATTTTGCTAGATTTTTCCTACACTTTTAATAATCTCACTTAGGTTAATAAAGCATGTCTTATTAGGTGAATGGTTGTGAGGTGTCACCTTCCTACATGTGAGCATTCATTAGCTATCTTGAGAAGATACTTTGCTATCTTTAGTCCAATAGATGGTTGCTCCTCATTGGTTGGTGTTGCCACCTCCTCCCTCTTCCTAGCCTATATAAGCATGCTACCTGGCTTGTATTTGTATCTCTTTTTTTTGCACCCTCTTAATGCTATTTTGCTTCTAGCATTTGCATTACTCTCTTGGAGACTAACTCTATGATGCTATTTTGATTTTGTATCATTTGCATTCATAGTTTAGATATTTACTCTTTGCACTAGTTTTCTGGGTTATTAATCTTATCAGATTCTAACACCTTGATTCTCATAATAATAATTCTACTAAGAGATATAACAAGTTTACTAGAACATGCCTTTGTAAACTCTATCTCAAAATAGACATCACCAAAACTTACATAACCTCTTTCAAAATTATCATTTCTTCATCCAATGCTACTTTTTTGGTGTTAATATCGAAAGTTCTAGGGGTTGATACAATGGATAAGTTTAGGCCTATAAGTCTATGTAATTCTTTCTATAAAATCATTTCAAAAGTTTTGACTACTAGGATTCTCAATGTTCTCCACTTGATTATCTCTCTACAACAAACTGGCTTTGTCCCAAGGAGACAAATCCTAGATTCTATTATGATGGTTCATGAAGTTATTCACTCTTTGGAAGCTAGGAAGAGGGAAGGATTTCTACTCAAGCTAGATCTATCTAAAGCTTATGATAGGGTAGACTAATATTTTTTAAAAGCTATTCTCCAGGCTTTTGGTTTTGATGCACAAGTTTGTAAACTTATTCTTCAGCTCCCTCTGTAGCTATTTTAATCAATGGAGCTCCCTTGAACTTATTTTTCTCCTTGAGAGGGCTTAGATAGGGTGATCCCTTATCCTCTATTCTATTCATTATAATGGTAGAGTGTATTGGGAGGTTAATCTTGAGGAAAAGACAAGAGTGAAGTTTGCATGGTATAAAGCCAACATCTGGATAGATTACCTTTACCCATCAACAATTTGTGGATGATACAATTTTGGATAGGGAAGCCACAATTCATGAGGCTAAGGTGCTCAAGATTTTGTTGGATACTTATACAAGGGGTTTAGGATAGGCCATAAACTAGAATAAAAGCTCGATCTTTTTTGTAAATACCCCAATTGAGCAATGAAGACAAATTGCTTGCATACTCAGATGTGGAGTGGGGTCTCTCCCAACTACTTACCTTGGTATGCCTCTGGGGTCTATACCACCATATTCTTTTCAGAATAGTATTATTGATAGATTTAGCAAGAAGTTGACTGGTTAGAAAGGAGCTATCCTCAGTCAAGTAGGTAAATGTACTTTGGTGAAATAAACACTTCAATATCTCCCAACTTATGCCCTTAGCCTTTTTGGGATCCTGGTTAAGCATGCTGATACAATGGAGAAAATCCAGAGGGACTTTTTGTGGAAAGGGGTTGAAGAAAATAAGAGATATCATCTTGTGGCATGGGATAAAGCTTTCTTGAATAAACATTATGGTGGTTTTGGCATTAGAAAAATCAAACATCTCAACAATGCTTTACTAGTGAAGCAGATATGGTGAATTTTTAAAGTCCAAAAGAATGGCGTGATATCATGGTGGAAAAGTATTTGAGAAGGCAGTCTCTTAGCTTCTTATTTAGTGAAGCTGAACTTCCCCATGGATCTTTTATTTGGAATGGGATTGTCAAAGCAAAACCTTTGGCTAAATCAAAGGCAAAGTGGAAAGTTGGTAATGGGGAAAGTACTTTTTTCTAGCAAGACAATAGGTTAAGCTAGGGGCCCCTCATAGATCATCCTAACTTTGAGAGATGGGCTGAAACATGTGTCAAAAGATTTGGTCAAAAAGTTAGTGACTATAGAGATGACCATGGATGGAAAGACCTATTGCTAATTTCCCAGGATCTTAAACCTTTGATGACTATTTTGAATGCCATGATCCTTAATAATAAGAGAGATGAAATCATATGGGGAGACAATTCTGATGGATTATATTTAGTTGCATTAGGTTATTTCTCACTATGGAATATGATGGAGCAACCTATCTGGGCAAGGGCATGGATGACTGGCCTTACTCCAAAAATCAATATATTCTTCTGGTTGCTTCTCCAAGAAAAAATTCTTACCCTAGATAACTTGATTAAAAGGGGTTAGATTATCCCTAATAGGTGTAGTCTTTGCAAGAATGATTTGGAGACAACCAACCACCTATTTATTCATTGTCCCTACTCCTCTAAGGTTTGGGATCTTATAACCGAGGACTATGTTCTCTATTGGTGAAAATTAACCAACATCCAAGATTTATTTGGGCAATTGAATAGTATATATAAAGGAATGAAGACACAAATGATAAGTTCCTGGTCTCTTCCACATTTCTGTTGGGGAATATGGAAAGAGAGGAATAATCAAATTTTTAGAGATAGGGAAACCCCTACTTTTGTTATTGTAGATAAAATAGTTTCTACCATGAAGGAGAATTTTACCATTAGAAAGAGAGGAGACATTGAAGAAGGAGGAAAGAAAAAGGATAGGGAGAGGAAAAGACTTGAAGTTAAGTGGCTTCTCCCCACTAAGATTGGGATAAACTCAATTTCAATAGGATAGAAAAAGGGAATCCTGGCCCTACTAGATGTGGAAGAATTATTAGAAATGGTCATGGTTAGGGAGTTGTAGCTTTTTCTCAATCCCTTAGGGGTTAAGAAAAATCATTTTGTGGAAGCCAGGGCGGCCTGTTATATTGTAAAATTGGCTTTGGTTACTAGAATTGAGAACCTTTGGTTGGAGGGAGATTATTTAAATATAATAAATTTCTTAAAAGGCTGCACTAAGCCATCTTGGACCATCACAAATGTCATGGAGGAGATTCAAGTAGACCTAGAAAAATTTAAAAGGGTCCATGTCAACCATGTGTATAGATAGGCCAACTCAGTCGTGGACTGGTTTGCGAATGAGGTGATGGTCAAAAACATAGCGATGATGTGGCATAATGGTGATATCCTCCTTATGGTTGTGAAAGATATCATAACATTGGAACATATCTAGGGAAGTACGAAGGCAATCTTGCCTTAATTATGGAAATTTATGCTATAGCACAAATAAGACAAGATATTAATGAATATCATGGAAAGTTAATTACTCTCCATCATTTCATGTACTTGTGGCATGTTTTATGGGTTGATTTGCCTATCCCCATTAAAATTACCAAAGTTAAGAAGGTTTTAGGGATTCAAAAATTGTAGGAAGTCAAATTTTGTGAGTGCAGGATTATTGAACAAGATTTCAAGATGGTTGGAGAGAGGAGCAGGAAGGAGCCAACTAGAGAGGGAAAAAAATGGAAGAAAAGAACAAAAGTTTGGAATAAGTTGGAGTAGGGAGGGATAGCAAGGTATACTGAGAAACTCCAAGGCTGTGATATGGAGATCACCAAACTCATGGTGAATACCTAGAAGGATGGCCATGTTAAAATTGATGGGGTTTCTCATCAAATCAAAGTGGAAATGATAGCCTAGATCATAGAGATACCCATGGAGGGGATACATTTTTACAGGGATAAGAAAATGTCCACTAATGCAGTCAAAGATTTTGTGAAGAATGAGGAAGATTGGAAGCGTTTAGTAAAGGTTGAGACATACTACAAGATGGAGTTGATTAAAAGGTTGTGGAGGTATATTTTAAGAGTTGTTATTGAATACATCTCCCTGGACACTAGATTTGTCAAGGTTAGAACACACCATTTTTTCTGTAAAATCATTTTAGGCATGGCATAAAAATTTCTCTTCCATTTTATTTGTTTACCTTGATGAGTAAGGGCTGAGGGTTTTAAGAAAAAATCCACTTCAAACCCAGCTCTGCATGAAGCCTTTCTCTTGTTGTTTATGAGTATCTGAAGACTCAAACAAAGGGGGAAACCTTTAGGCCACTTTGGGGATGATTCAAAGGCTACAGGGAGTTTGAACTATTCAGACTTTGAGGATGTTCAAAGTCTCATCTTGGAGGAGGAGGAAAACACCTCTTTGAAAGGCAATAAGCTTAAGGGGGGTGAGAAAATTCCTTCTCCCTCCAGCTCTATTCCTAGGAGAAAGAGCCCTTGGGGATTAACCCCCAATCTAGTGAAATATAAGGAGGAGGAGTATAACAAAAAGGAAGTTGAAATGGAGTCAAAGGAAGAGAAGAAGGAGGAAGATAGTGGGAAGATGGGAGAAGATATGTCTATTTAGTTAGGAAATCCCAAAAAGAGAAAGGTCAAGGACGAGCTGTAGCCAAAAGAGAAAAAAGATTAGACCCCATAGGCTTTGGGGCCCTTATCTTCTATCTCTCCATCTCTAGAGATTAAGGATATTATGGTGGAAGACAGTGGGGAGATTTTCATGAAAGATAGAAGGAGGTCGTGGAGAAATTTGAACACCCAAATGGCAAAGATGAGGATTTTTAGGGAGAAAGTGAAACTGTAGGTCTTGGAGGATATAGAAGGAAAAACCCACTTCGATGAGCTCATAAACCTTGCTCTGGTGGAAATTTCTAATAATGCAAAGGAAACTGGGCTCAATCTACTCAACAATGCCAAAAGTAGCATGATAGACAATTTTCATTCTATCAAATGGTTGTTCCATGAGATTGAGGTGCTCAAGGAGAAAAGGAGGTTAGAGGAAGGCCATAGGATGAGCAGCACCCAGAGTCACCTTATCAGCTAGGAGGATCGTATCTTGTAGGTTGAGAAAAGAGTACAAAAAATTAAGATATCAAACCAAAACTTGGCTAATCAGGTGATCGTAACCCTAAACACTCTGAACAAGAACATCAATAGTCTGGGTGAATCACTTATAAATGTAGGAATTGGTGGGGAAAAGGGTGAAAAGGCCAATTTGGGCTTCAAGAAGATTGAGGGTGAGATGAAAGAGACTAGGGACCAGGTGGAACGAACCAATGACTTGAACCAGGAATGTGCGGGCGCAGAGATCTTCAGTGCCAATGAGGAAGTAGAAAATCAGCAAGATCCAGATAGTGAGAAATAATTGCTAGTGGTCTATTTTTTTCTTTGTTCTTTATTTAGTTAAGTGTTACTATGTCTACTAGTCATGGGCTAGTCTTTTGTTCCTAGCTTTTATTTCCTGGCCATGGACCTATTTTTTGTTCTGGCTTTTACATGCAGTTTCATAGGGTCTGGACTTTATTTAATATTATTATTTCATATATTATGTAAAAACTTTTGGGTTTCAAGATCCCTATAAAACCTATTTTTCTTAATCAAAAACTTCATATAATAGATACTCATAAGTATCTCCCATAACCTCAAATAGTTAGAATACTCAACTAGCCATCTGTAGCAACTTGATCTTTTCGTTGTTCTTCTATTAGATACCACAAAAGATTGATATATTGACATCAATGAAAAACTCAGTCATTAATGTAACATATCATCATAGTGAAATATCTACAATTCTCCCCCATAGGAATATCATCAACATTCATGCTTCTAACAATCTCTCAACAACATAAATTTCATTAAGAGGAGACATAAGAAATCAATTATTGCAAGATGAAGATTGTCAAAGTTCAAACTTGTTAATGAGAAGTATCTTTTCTTTGAAGGGGAAAACATGATGATCAAGATGAATCTACTTAAGATGCCCTTGAACTAGGATCCACCCAAAAGGAATAAACTGTTCAAAACTCAAGATAAGACATAAAGTAAACCCTATAAATTTATTTCTAATCTATGGTCAATAGAGAATCTAGTTTCAATAGGGATGGTAGAAAAACTTAAGTTGAAAAGGTTGGCCATGTTAGTCCTCATAAGATTTCTTGTTTGAAAAAAGATAAAAAATACATGGTAGATGAACATGCATGAGTTGAATATGAAATTAGGGAGTACAAAGATAAGTGAGATTATTGTAATGCATGTCTATAATCTTTTATTAGGGAATCCTTGGAAACATGATGTTAAATATCAATATTATTGTGAAAAGAACACCTATGTCATAAAAAATAATGGGAGATAGTTTAAATTGGACCTTTTACTAGAATACTTAAGGGAGAAGGAAAATGAGTCTAGTGTGATGTTGGTTAGTGGTAAGGAGTTTCTACAGTTGATGAAGAAAGAAAAGTGTTAAAGGTATATCCTTATGGTAAAGAAAAGGGATAACCCTAGTTTATAGACTAAGGATAAAGGGTAAGTTCTATCAAAAGTATTGAAACTACTAGGTAAGTACCAAATTATAGTAATAAATGAATCTTCTCATTATTTACCCCCAATGAGAGACATAAGTCACCAAATAGATTTTATTCCTAGTGCCACCTTTCCCAAACAACCCTCATATAAGATAAATCCATTTTTGAATGAGAAGATAGCTAGATAAGTGAAAAACTTCTTGGTAATGGTCTAATCAAGAAGAGTTTATGTCCATGTGCAGTGCCTATTGTACTTTCCCCAAAAAAATGGGAAATAGAGAATGTACATAGACTCTAGGAAAATAAATTATATCAATATAAGGTGTATGTTCCCAATACCAAGAATAGAGGTTCTCATGGACTACCTATGAGGTTTGAAATTAAGATACCATCTAATCACTATAAATGAGATGAGTGAAAGACTACCTTTAAAAATATTGAAGCTATTTGTGAATGGATCTTCATGCAATTTGGTCTTATTAATGCTCCTAGTAATTTCATGCTCCTAATGAACAAAGTGTCGGTTGACTTCATGGGCAAGATTGTTCTAGTATATCTTGATGACATATTTATTTTTAAAAGGACTAGCGAGGATCACTTGAGACATATTGAGAATATGTTCAAGAAGTTGAATGAGAATAGACTTATGCTTAATATTGAAAAATGCGAGTCCTTAGAAATTGAGCTTCTATATTTGTTTTTTTTTTTTTTTTTTGTTTTTTTTTTTTTTTCAGAAGGTTGCATTAAAATGGATCCTTCCAATGTGGAGGTAATCCTTTACTAGCTTACACCCATGTTTTTTGGGGATGTGAAGTTTTAAAGGTCTAACACATCAAAAATTTGTTGAACCACTATAAATTGGAATTGAAGCTACCTCTGGTGGCTCTTCTACTAGTGAAAAGGCTAGGATAAGGGGTTAGACTAGAGGGTAGATTCTATACATAACATGCCTAGTTATCTAATATCCATATTGCTTCCCCTATCCTAAATACTAGTAAGGGGGGAGTCAAATGTAAGTTTTTTTAGAATAATTGAGTAGAGGAAAGTTTTAAAATGTTGAATAAAAAAGTTTCCTTACAACTTCTTGACTTTAACAAAGTATTTATTATGGAATAGGATGCAAGTAAATATGGCATAAGAGAAGTCCTTAGTCTTGATGGACATCCCATTACTTTCTTTTTCATAGAAATTTAATGATGAAAAGTAGAGATACTTAACCTATGATTTGGAATTGTATAAAATGGTATAGCCCCTCAAGAATTGGAGGAACTCCAAATAAGTTCATTTTATTTACAGATAACTATCCATCAAGTTTTCTTAATAGAAAATAAAAAATTAATCAGAGACACCTCAAGTGGGTGGAGTAATTGTAAGCATGTGCATTTATGATTAAGAAAAAGAATGGGATCACTAATAATTTGAAGGCTCCTTGAGTAGAAAGGTGCTCACTAACTAGGGGATTCAATTCTATAGCATGAGAGTTGAATCCCTTAAGGAAATTTATGGAGAAGATCTAGATTTCAAGGATACTTATAGTGTATGTATAAACTTTACTAGCATTCTTCATGTTTATTTTTCCAACTACATGCTATAGGAAGGAATTTTGTTCAAAGGAAACTAATAATTGATTGTAAATGTTCCATAAGAAAAAATATTATCAGAGAGAAGCACAAATGGTTTCTCAATTGTCATTTTGGCCTTGATAAAAACTTGGAGCAAGTAAATAGATACTATTACTAGCCTAAGTTGTAGGTGGATGTTAGGGGTTCTATGAAAAGTTGTTAGATTTATCAAAGAACCAAATTGGAATCTTCTAATGTGGGGTTGTATCAACCATTATCCATTCCCACTCTACCTTGGGAGAGTGTGAGTACAAATGTTGTTTTGGGCCTTTGAAAGACTCCTAGGGGATTTGATAGTGTTTTTGTCATTGTTGACGAGTACAACAAGATAGCCCACTTTGTACCTTGTAAATGTACCAATGATGCATCAAATATTGTAGGTATCTTTGTAAAGGAGTTTTTTAGGACACATGGATTACCTCTCTCCATTGTGACTGATATGAAATGGCTTGGCATTTGGTTATTAGTTAGGATAAATTTGTTTTCAATTATTTATTCAATATAAGTACATGGAAGAGTCCCTTTGAATTTGTTTATTTCTTTCATCCAAGGGGATTTTTGGAGCTCAAATACCTTCATAATATAGTTAGAATAAGTGCCCAAGGGGAGTACTTTGTTGTTGTTATGAAGGAGAGTCATGAATAAATGGAGGAAACTTTATGTTGTGATGTGGAGCCTACTCAGACTCAGAGGTTGATTTGTCCCAATTTTTTTGGTGTGGTTTGCCCCTAGATTATTCTATGGGGATTTGAGGTAGCACCCCCAAGACAGGGTCAAGGGGCAACACACCCGAAAGCTTGACTAACTTTATTATTGTAAAAGGCATCAACTACTATTTTTCTACTGGATGAGTTATTCTTGTCCTAATTTTGTAATCAACAAAAAATATTGTATAAAATGGCTAAGGGTTAGGGATTTCATTATATATTATGAGATTGTAGCTTCTTGTGGTGGTATTGAGATGTAAGGGATTACAGATTGTAACTATGTTGTAATCACTAGATAATAAGAATATTGGAACCATTTTTGGTGGATGTAGCCCAGGGATTGAGTGAACCACATTAAATCCTTGTGTCGTGTGTTCTCTTCTCTGTAATTTATTATTTTTTGATATTGGTTATATTTTCATGTAATTGTTATTTTTGTCTCGTTAATCCTAACACTCTAGAGAAGAATGCCATGAAGTATAAAGATAGTGTAGACATTAAGATGAGATATGTTTAGTTCAAGGAAGTAGACCTTGTTGTGACTTTTCTCATAAAGGAAAGGCTTCCTAAAGACCAATTCACTAAACTAATCATGAAAAAGATACGTCCTTTTAGAATTGTGCATAAGTTTAGTCTCATTGCCTATGAGACAAAAATGCCACAATGATTGTGGATTTCACCAATATTTAATGATGTAGGTATGTTTCCTTAAAATCCACCCATGGACACAAATGGATATTATATTGTTAATAACGAGGAGCCAAATTTTGAGTGAGTCAAGAACCTACCCCCTAGAAAACTAGCTCATTTGGAGTGCATTTTGGATACCAAGGTCATTAGACAACTTGGAAGTGATCCTATAAGGAATAATAGGTCAAATAGGAATACCAACCTAATTTAGAAGCTACTTGAAAGAGTGAAGTATCCATATTGAAGCATGTTACCAATCTTCAATAACTAGCAACTCAAAGGACTAGAATTTTGTCTATTTTAGGGTGTATAGTTCAGGGGCACCCCATGGATCTTCTAAGATCCATTTTTTTTTCTTTTTTTTTTAATAAATAATTTTCAAGGCCTTTAAATTAGATTTCATACATATAATAATACCCAAAGCATGAAATTATCAAATTAGCATAGTTGGGTGATTTTGGTGAACTGTGGTCAAAGTGTTCCATAACTTGTTATATGGAAGAATATGATTTTTATGGTCTCATAGGGTGTTTTGGATTGGTTAGGAGTATAATAAATCACTTAATGTGATAATTCAAAAAATGCTTCTATATGTGCAAAATTTTCTCGACAACATAAAAAATTGTTGATTTGCGACTTTGACAATTGAATCAATTTTGTGTTTTCAGTGATCCCAGTGACCAATTCATTCCAATTTCAGTTTGAACCATTTTTAAGGGTTCCTTTAAGATAAATGAGATCATTTTCATGTGTAATGATGATTTGGGGAATAAGAAAGATTTTGTTTTGTTGAATGGATATTTTTCATTATTTCTTTGTTGTTTATGAAAGTTTAATGCTTTACTGATTGAAATCTGTAAACCTAGACTATGGTTGGATATTATTATTAATTGGTTTCCTAAAAAATCTTATTTTAATCAATTCATAATGTTAGGAGAGTTATCCAAAGGTTTTGGTGCTAATAGGTTAGGAAGCCCATAAACTAAGGGTTTTGAAAGATGAGAGTTTCAACCTAACATTGTACCATGGAAATTAACCAATATATTGGGAAATATTAGGCATGTATTTATATGTTTTTTCTAAATTAATATTATTTTGATAAAATAAAGCATCTTTTTTTTTTCATAAATCCCTAGGCTTGGCATTAAAAATGTGACAAGCTTGTGAACGAGAGGAAGGTTATTGTAGGAAGTAGGAAATATCGATGTAGGTGTTTAAAAAATATTTTTCATGTCTTTAGGATATAATTAAATAAGAGAAGTGGTAATATTTTCAATATCAACTGACCAATGAAGGCTTTGAGAAATCCCAAGTTGATTAGGCCTAGCAGGATTAATTAAGTGCATAATAGGTTGACCATGTAAAACCCAAATCCCAAATTCCATTTTTAGAGATTTCAAAGTTGGTCCAAATGATTATTAGAATTGGTGATTTATTTTGTCATTTTTTGAAGTAATTTGGAATTAAGAGACAAAATAGTCAATTAGGAGGGTTAGTAGCATTAGGTCTCCCAATACACCTATTTTTACAAAACACTTTGTGTATTATTCTTGAGAGTGTAATGAAGTGGGTCCATTGGGTTAGTTGGAAAGAGAAGAAATAAAACACTCACACATGTTCTATGAAAGTGTGTTAGGGTCCTTGTTTGCATAGTAGAAGTGGTGGCTTAAGTAGGTCTTAAAGATTTTTAGTTTTAAAAGGGGAGGTAGATTGGAATCCCTTTTGAGTTAGATTGTGTGAATTATAAAAGTTCACAAGAGAGGTCCTTAGCAAAGTTGAGAGGAGACACAACCAAAAAAGGTTGGTGTGGTTAGGACCTTGAGAGA
Organism: Cupressus sempervirens; assembly: GCA_028749045.1. Taxonomy (NCBI): domain Eukaryota; kingdom Viridiplantae; phylum Streptophyta; class Pinopsida; order Cupressales; family Cupressaceae; genus Cupressus; species Cupressus sempervirens. The sequence continues at coordinate 208,881,308 of CM053788.1, read as the reverse complement.
AGGTTCCTAGGAGAAACCTCATTTGGTTACTCTAAGGATACTTTAATGAACCATTAATCACTCTAAATCACTTATATACTCATTGAAATAAATATTTTTAATCAATTTAAATTCAACATGTGACTATCCAACAAGATAATTAGGACTCTATCAATTAATTAGATATTATTGTATATATCTAGTAATTTTATACATAGATAATTTAGGTTATAACTTTTGGAATGCTCATTTTTAGTGAACATTTATGCTCCCAACAACAAGAGAGATAGAAAAAATTACTGGGTCAAAGTTGGAAAGTTAGTGCATACCAGTGACATTGAGAAAGGCATAATCCTGGGAGACTTCAACTCTTCGCTGGAGGACAAGGAGAAGATGGGAGGATTGCTCCCGGATTGGGAAAGTAAGCATGATCTTTCCAATTTCATCAATGACCTGGCCCTAATGGATTTGGAGCTCTCAGGGGGTACCTTTACCTGGTCTATCAAGAGAGCTGGTCAGGACTACATTCAGGTTAGATTGGATAGAGCTTTAATCTCCCCAGATTGGTTGCACTCTTTTAGCTATAGATTATCTCTACTTCCTAGAGTTGGTTCTGACCACTCCCCCATTTCTCTTGCGGTGTCCCCTCTTGAGCCTAGGAGAAATTGCCCTTTTAGGTTCGAGAAAATGTGGACTACTCACCCTGACTTATTGGATAATGTCAAAAGATGGTGGGGGATTGGTGTTGATGGCTCAGCCATGTTTAGAGTCACCAAAAAGCTTAGCAATGTGAAGAGGATGGTAAAAATTTGGAACAAGTCTAATTTTGGCTATATTTTCCATGACAAGGAGGAGTTGTCAGACAATCTATCTGTTATCCAAGATAGTATACAGAAGGAAGGATATAATGAGAGTAATAAGGAGGCTAAGTTGTTGATCTTGTCAGATCTTCATAACATAATCAATAGGGAGGAAAATTTTTGGAGGCAAAAATCTTGAATCACATGGCTTAAGGATGGAGATCGGAACACAAAGTTTTTTCATCTCTCCACCCTAAAACATAGGGCTAACAATAGGATCTCTGGAATTAGGAAGGAGCAAGTGTTGTTGTCTGAAGATCCAGATATCTCAACTGAAGTGGTCTCCTTCTTCTCTTCTCTTCTCTCCGAGGACCCCCTGCTTTCCAAGGAGGACCAAGAGGATATCATCTCTTGTATTCCTCAGATTATTCAACCTCACCAAAATAAACTTCTCTATGCTATTCCTAATGCTTTGGAAGTTAGAGAGGCCCTTTTCTCCCTACTTGGTGACAAATCTCCTAGTCCAGATGGGTTTCCCACCTTTTTCTTCCAAATGTACTGGCCGATGGTCATGGGGGATGTGGTTAAGGTAGCTCAGGAGTTCTTCAGAGCTAGAAGTATTCTTAAGGAGATAAATTCTACCTTCTTGGTTCTCACCCCTAAATCCCCAGGGGTTGACTCTTTTGACAAGTTTAGGCCTATCAATTTGTGCAACTCTTTCTACAAGATCATCTCTAAAGTTCTCACTTCCAGAATGCTTAAAATCCTACATCTGATCATATCGTAGCAACAATCTAGCTTTTTTAGTGGGAGACAAATCTTGGACTCGGTGCTGATGGTTCATGAGGTTATTCATTCTTTAGAAGATTCCAAGTGGGAAGGTATGTTGCTCAAACTGGATCTTTCAAAAGCCTATGATCGGGTGGACTGGTCCTTTCTTGGGAAGGTTCTTTAGGCCTTTGGTTTTGACAATAAAGTGTGTAAACTCATTTCTCAATTGGTGTCTACCTCCTCTCTTGTTGTTCTGATTAATGGAACCCCCTCTGATTTCTTTAAACCTTCTAGAGGTCTCAGGCAGGGAGACCCCCTCTCTCCTATCCTCTTCATTATTTTAGCTAAATGCATTGGGAGGCTTATTGAACATAAAAAGTTTGAAGGAATTCTTAAAGGGATTAAGCCTTCTTTGAGAAATGCCCCCTTCACTCATCAATAATTTGTGGATGACACTATAATGGGGGGGATGCTTCAGTGAAAGAAGCTAAGACTTTGAAAGAGGTTCTTGATACTTACTCCAAAGGGACTGGACAACTGATTAACTGGAACAAAAGCTTGACCTTCTTTGTTAACACCCCTAGAGTTAGACAAAGGAAAATTGCCAGTATCCTTGGTTGTGGGGTGGGCTCTCTCCCCTCATCCTATCTAGGGCTCCCCTTGGGCTCCTCTCCCCCTGACTCTTTCTGGAATGGCATTCTGGATAGATTCAACAAGAATATGGTTGGATGGAAAGGTGCCTCTCTTAGCCAGGCTGGGAACTGTTTACTAGTCAAATCCACTCTTCAGAACCTTCCCATTTATGCTCTGAGCCTCTTTGGAATTCCTGTGAAATTTGCAAAGAAAATGGAGAAAATCTAAAGAGACTTTCTATGGACTGGACTTGAAGGAAAGAAAAGGTACCCTCTCGTTGCCTGGGAGAAGCTCTGCCTCCCCAAGATGTATGGTGGTCTAGGCATCAAAAATCTTACCCATCTCAATAAGGTGCTTCTTGCAATATAAATTTGGGAAATCTTCAATAACACTAGTGAATGGAGAGACATTCTAGAAAATAAATACCTCAAACGACCATCTCTTCATTTTACTTTATTCAATGAGGACTTCCCTAAAGGGTTGACTATTTGGAATGGTATCCTGAAGGCTAGGGACCTGGCTAAGGCAAAGGTCTCTTGGAAACTAGGCAATGGAGAGGATATTCAATTTTGGTTTGACAGGTGGTTATGTCAAGACCCTCTTTCTAACAACCCAGTATTTGAAAGATGGGTGCAAGAATGCACAGAGCTATATGGGTTTAAAGTAAGCAATTATAGGGTTAGTCAGGAATGGAGAGACCTTTCCCTCATTTTCGAGGATTTGAAACCAATAATGACTATGCTTAACTCTTCGATCCCTAGTAATAATAAGGATGAGCTGGTCTAGAGGGATAATCCCAATGGAAGTTATTCTATTGCTTCTGGCTACAACTCTCTTTGGGGTTAAAGGAGAAACCCCCTTGGGCAGATGCTTGGCTCATGGGCCTCACTCCAAAGATCAACATATTTTATTGGCTGGCCCTTCAGAACAAAATCCTAATGCAAGATAATCTCATGAAGAGAGGCCATGTTATGCACAGTAGATGCCCACTCTGTAAAAACCAGTCTGAGTCAGGAAATCATATCTTCATTCAATGTGACTTTGCTAGGGAGGTGTGGAGTTCTCTTAATTAGGATATGGAGATTCTCTGGTGTTGGCCGGATAACCTTATCGACTTTTTCAATCATTGGAAAAGCCTTTGTAAAATTGCTAGCTGGTAGGATAATTATGCCTAGTTTTTGCCTCACTTCTGCTGGAGCATCTAGAAGGAAAGGAACAATAGAATTTTTAGGGATAGAGAGGAGCTGACAATAATTTTGGGAAGGAAGATTTTGAAAAACATAAAAGAAAACCTTCAAGTGATGAAGGAGGGGAAAGTTGATATAAGGGACAGGAAGACAGTTAAAGAAAAAGATAGGAATCCCAAAATATAGGATGCCAGATGGATTCTACCCCCGGAAGGGTGGTCAAAAGCCAACTTCAATGGCACTTTTAAGGGCAACCCAAGCCCCTCTGGAAGTGGTGGAATTATAAGAAATAGTTTTGGGGAGGGGATTGCAGCCTTTGCTCTCCTGCTTGGTACCTAGACCAACCATTTGGCCAAAGCCAGAGCCGCGTACAGTGTGGTAAAGCTGGCTTTTGAAGCTGGTGTTTCCAAACTTTGGCTTGAAGGGGACTCCAAAAACATAATTAACAACATTAATGGAATCTCCCCCCCTTGTGGTCGATTGCAAATATAATTGATGAGACACTTGTCGCCCTTACAAAATTTGAGAAGGTCTACGTCACTCATGCGTTTAGAGAGGCAAACCCAATTGCTGACTGGTTCGCTAACAAAGGGGTGGGAGAATACAAAGAGATGACTTGGCATACTAGAAAAGATTTTTCAATGGAAGCTAAGTCACTAATCGAGCTGGAGAAAATCCATAGAAGTATGGGTCAATCTAACTGTTATCATGTTTAATAAAGAAAGATTGGATGTTGGTATGAGCCATAATAAGTTTCTTGGTGTTCGTAATCTCAAGGGATTTTTTTTGTCATTTCAACATGTTTGGAGGATCGTTATCATTTTCACTTGCTATTGTATCAGAGAGGCGAATGATCACAAACCCAATAATAGAAACAAAGCCAAAATCTTGGCTGGAAAAAAATTGCAGAGATTGGGGCTCATGAGAATAGTTGAAGAAAAAATGGATGTCATGACTAGAGAACGGAGCAGAAAGGAGCCAGTGGGTGAAGTGGAGAAGAGGAAGAATATGGGAAAAGTCTGGAAAAAATTGGAAAAGGGCAGGGTTGTGAATTTTTTTGAGAAACTCCATGGTTTTGACCCTGAGGTCACCAACAACATGGTGAACTCATGGAACAATGGCAAGGTCAAGGTGAATGGGGTTTCTTTCCAAATCACAGAGGAGGTGGTTGCAGAGGTCATTGGTATCCCTCTGGAGGGTTTCAAATTCTACAGGGACAAGAAACTTTCATCCAATGTAGTCAAGGAGTTCGTGAAAAATTCTGCAAAGATGAACAAGCTGGAAAAGAAAGAGTCTTTCTATGTGACGGAGACTATAAAGAAGTTCTGGAGGTATGTTTTATATGCCCTCATTGATTATGTTACCCTGGACCCTAGGTTTGATCGGGTCAGAACTCACCATTTTGTGATTTTAAATCATTTTTGCCATAAGAGTATAATTTCCATTCCCTTTTACCTTCTCACTTCTATGAACAAGGCTATCTCTAGTTTCAAGAAGAAAGCCACTGTTAACCCTGCTTTGCATGAGGGTTTATTACTCCTCATCCATGAGCATTTCAAAGCTCAGTCTATATGCAATAACCCTCCTCAAGTTGAGGATGTAGACAAAGGCAGCTCCAGCTCTTCTTCAGACTCTGATGACATTGAGAGCATTAGCTCAGAGGAGGAGAATGTTACTTCAGGAAAGAAGAATAAAGGTCAAGGCAAGAAACAGTCCACTACTACAACTCCTAATAGGAAAAGCCCTAGGGATCATGGCCAAGCTCAAGAAAAAGAGAGTTATGCTGAGGAGGAGGAGGAAATGTATATGGAAGATTTTGACAATGAGTCGGAGGAGGAGTTGGAAGAGGAGAAAACTGGGAAAAAATGGAAGAGGGAGGTAGTGAGAGTTGAGGAGACTAGAAATCAGAGGATGGATGCTATTCCTCTTCCCCTCTCCCCTGTCTAGTCTCAGCCTCCTTTGGAGGAAAAATTGAATTTCATCACTGGTGAGAATGAGGGGGAAGTGCAGGTCAATAATAGAAGAAAGGCCTGGAAAAATTTCAATGTGAGGATTGCTACTATGGGGATTTTTAGGGAAGTTATGAAACCTCAAATCCTGGTGGACAACCTGGAGGAGCCTAGGCTCAATGAGCTCATAGACCCATCTATCCTGGCCATTTCAAACAATGCAAGGGAAACTAGAATGAACCTTCTGAATAATGCTCATAGTAGTATGATTGACAACTTTAGATCAATCAAATGGCTCTTCCATGAGTTGGAGGAAGTTACAGAAAAGGTATCCCAGATGGAAAGTACTAAGAAAAAGACTGGTATTGACAGCCAGGAGGACCAGGATAATAGAGAAAGCTTAAATGAAAGGAGAATTAGAAATCTTGAAAACTACAACCACAACCTGGCAAGTCAGATGATTTCTCTCTTAAGTTCGATGAATGACAACACCCAATCCCTAGCTAGTAAACTTAAGGACAGGGGCTTCCTGGTGGAGGAGGAAGGACAAAATAAGGAGAAGGCCAGGCCGAATGATGACAAGGCCACAATCAGTATGTTCACCAGTATGGATCAGGGCATGGAGAAGGTCTAGGATCAAATGGCAAAGGAGCAACAAAAGATAGTTGAGGTAGCTTAGACTATGCAAGAAATGGAGAAGATTACTGAAGACTAGTTTTCTTGTCTTTTGTATTTTTGTCTTTCTAGCTTTTGGCTTTTGGATAGGCTTTCTGTAGTCTATTTTAGTTTGTTTGTTTTCTAGCCTTTCTGTGGGCCTTTGTTTTGGGCTGGGCCTTCGAGCTTTTTTCAGCTATTGGACCTCTGTTTTGGCTGCACTTCTTTTGCTTATTATTAGCCTTGTTTTTTGTAAAACTTATGGGTGTCAGGATCCCTTAAAACCTATTTATCTTATCAAAAACTTTTGGAATGCAAAGTCACCCATCTAGTCATGTACATGGCTTGCCTAAAATAGTAACTTTGACAAGTGTTTAACATGTAGCTATACAAGTCATACTTACTAAATTTAGAAAGTTACCAAATTTTGTAAGCGGTCTTTATTTTGAACTCTGCAACTTTATTGTTACCTACAATTCAAATTCATGATTGTTTTGACATTTTCAACACATTTGTAACTATGAAAGTTCTTGAGAAATAAGAGTTAAGAGATTGGCTTGTGCTTTTTTACTGACATATTTTTACCACATTTTTTCATTAAATAATATTTTATGTGAGTTTTCTCCATTATGCATTTCCTACACTAGGTTATTTTTTATTTCAGTCAGTATCATTGCTTGTTTGTTAGTGTAGAATTCATTTCTTTGGAGTGGTCAATGATAACAGGAGGCTATGTTACCATATTTTAAGTGCAAAAGTTTGATGGCTCACATTCTTCTCTTTGGAAGCTAAAGATTCAAGCTTTGCTGGTAAAGGATGGTTGTGATTTGCCTCTCAATAGAGTTTCATCAAAACCTACAAATATGACCATAATAAATTTGAATCTAATGGATGATATTACTAGAGCTATAATCCATTTATCTCTAGTAGATTCAATTCTACTCATATTTTATGGAGGAAGCTCGAAAAGTTGTATGAAATGAATTCTTTGGAAAATAGAATTGTTCTACAAAGACAATTATATAATTTGAGGATGCATGACAATACAACCATCATAGATCACCTAAATTAAGACTATTGAAGAATATAAGGATGTTAGAATATTTAGAATAACTAAGAGGTTGGGGGGGGTAAGTTAGTTATCTTCGAGCCTAGATGTATTGATTCTTCTTTAAATAACTTCAAATAACTTAAACAATCTCATTAAACCACTTGGTCCATATAATATATTATAATATATTATCAACAACTTAACATTTTGTTCACCACTTAACTCTTTGTTTAGTATATGTCGACCAATAGTAAATAAATAATAATTAATAACATGCATCACAGATATACAACACAAACATTTAACAAGGAAACTCAATTTGTGAAAAACCAAGTAACATACTAAAACTTTTCACTCTTCTAAAGTGAGATTGATTAACAACCAACCTTGTTAAAGGTTACAGAATACATTGTTAGGTGTGACCTTGTTAAAGGATTTAATCACCCTATTAGAAGTGGCTTGGCTAGACCACTTTAGATCATTCCATTAGAATGTCACCTTGATTAAAGGATCTAAAAGATGACTTTTAGGTCAACCTTTATTAAAGGGTTTTTATTGTCATAATGGTTAGAAAGTAACAAGAGAAGTTGATCTGTAAAACACAACTCACTTTACAAATTTAGATTTGCATTTAGCTCATTTGTTGGTTCATTGACTAGACTTCTTTAACATCTCCATCACTAATGATTTTCTTGGCAAACCTTCAATAAATCAACTTCATCAATATATTTACTCTTCCTCTACTATTCTATTTTACACAGGTTCTCCTTATTGATATTGTAGTGACTGATCATGTAGTGGGTGTTGATGTTGTGGTGACTGCTCATGTAAAACCCTAAAATGGTCAATTTTAGAGTTTATTCTAAAATGTTGTTATAAGTAGTTGAGATGCATAATGCATTGTAATATTGATGTATGTTTTTTTTGGATAATAGAAAAGTTGAAGGCTGTGTAAGTGGATTTAGCCTAGGTTTTGGTGTGAGCCATGTTAAATTTGTGAGTTATCTATGTTCATTTTGGTATTCTTCTTTTGTTTCTACATACAACTATTTATTCTTATATTATTCTTGGTTTTTCAAACCCTATTAATTGATGTAGATTGATAGGACTTTCATAATTTGAGTGGGAGCAATGGAGGATTCCATATTCAAGATTGAAAAATTCAATGGCTAGAATTTACTATTATGGAAAATGTAGATGGGAGATTCTTTGTATCAAAAATATCTGTGGAAGCCATTAGAAGGAAAAGCCAAGAAAAAAGGAATGGTCACAGATGAAGATTGGGAGATCTTGGGGAGGAAGGTATTGGGATCTATTCAACCATGCCTTGCACCTTCTGTAACTTTCAACATATCAAAGGCAACCCTTAGCTTCAAATAAGGTATTTCTTATGAAGCGTTTGTTTAATATGAAAATGGGTGAGGAAGGATCTATAGTGAATCATTTAAATGAATTTAACATAGTCATTAATCAGTTGTCATCTATACAAATTCATTTGATGAAGAGGTTAGGGCTCTCTTAATCTTATGTTCTTTCATAAAAAGATGGAATAGCTGGGTTATGGTTGTAAGTAACTCTGTCTCTAATTCAAATATTTTGAAATTTGATGAAGTTGTTGATGTTATTCTAAGCAAGGAAATGTGATGGAAAAGTATAGGTGAAACTTTAACCTTATCAGGTTCTGCTTTAAATGTAGAGAACAGAGGAAGAACAAGGGAAAAAGGAAAAGGGCCTTCATAGGAAAAGTCACAAGGGAATTTAATGAAAGGATGTTCTCAATCTAAAGGAAAGAAATATTTTTGGTACTATGGAAAGCCTGGTCATCTAAAGAAAGTTTTTTGGTATCGAAGAGAAAAAGGAGATGAAAATTAAGATGATAGTAAGGAAGCTAATGTTGCAAGTAATACTTTACAAGATGCTTTAGTCTTATGTTTAGATAATGTTAATGATTCCTGGGTAATAGATTATGGGGCTTCATTCCATGTTACACCCCATAGAAAATGTTTTCAAGATTATGTTCAAGGTGATTTTGGAAAGGTATATTTGGGCGATGATGAGCCATGTCCTATTTTTGGGAAAGGAAAAATAAAGATCAAGCTACCAAATAGAAATGACTAGATATTGTAGGAGGTAAGGCATGTCCCTAATTTAAGAAGAAATTTAATTTTGTAGGAGAACTAGGAAGTGAAGGTTGCATAGTCATGTTTTTAGACAATATTTGGAAGGTCACTAAAGTTTGTTCATTAGTAGTAGCTAAAGGTGCAAAGGTAGGTACATTAAATCTATGTATTGGTATCGCTTATTCTACCTTTGTTGATATTGATAATGTTACTATGTAGTAAAAGCTACTATAGATGTTGCAAGAACATATTAAAAAATGTGGCACCATAGGCTTGAGAAAATGAGAGAGAAAGGGATGAAAATCCTTCACTCTAAAAATTTATTGCCAGGACAAAAAAATATCAATTTAGAGTTCTATGAAAATTGTGTTTATGGCAAATAGAAAAGAGTCAAATTTCTCAAAGTTGGGAAAGAAAAGAAGAGTGAGAAGTTATAGCTAGTGTATTTGGATGTATGGGGACCAACTCAAGGACCTAAAGAAAGATTTTTGGTATCAAAAAAATAAACAAGGAAATGAAAATGAAGATGACAATAAGGAAGCTAATGTTTCAAGTAATACTTTACAAGATGCTTCAATCTTATGTTTGGATAACATTAATGATTCATGGGTAATAGATTATGGGGCTTCATTCCCATGCTACACCCCATAGAAAATATTTTCAAGATTATGTTCAAAGTGATTTTGGATAGGTATATTTGGGTGATGATGAGTCTTGTCCTATTGTTGGGAAAGGAAAAATAAAGATCAAGTTTCCAAATAGAAATGATTGGATACTACAGGAGGTAAGACATGTCCCTAATTTAAGAGAAATTTAATTTTTGCAAGACAACTAGGTAGTGAAGGCTACATATTCATGTTTTTAGACAATATTTAGAAGGTCACTAAAGGTTCATTAGTAGTAGCTAAAGTTACAAAGGTAGGCACATTATATCTGTGTACTGGTAACACTTATTCTTCCTTAGTTGCTACTGATAATGTTAATACAGGGAAAGCTACTATAGATGTTGCAAGAACATATTAAAAAATGTGGCACCATAGGCTTGGGCACATAAGTGAGAAAGGAATGAAGATCCTTCACTCCAATAATCTATTTCTAGGATTGAAAAATATCGATTTAAAGTTCTATGAAAATTATGTTTATGAAAATAGAAAAGAGTAAGATTTCTTAGAGTTGGAAAAGAAAAGAAGAGTGAGAAGTTAGAGCTAGTGTATTAAAATGTATGGGGATATCTCAGGTATCATCTCTTGGTATCTCTCACTATTATGTTATTTTTATAGATGATTCAACTAGGAAAACATGGGTATATTTCTTGAAACAAAAATCTGATGGTTTTGAAACATTTTAGAAATGGAAAGATTGGGTTGAGAATAAGAAAAGAAAGAACTTAAAGTCTCAAATTTGACAATGGAGGTGATTATTTCAGCATGGCCTTTGAAGATTACTATTCTATTAATTTAATTCAAAGGAAGAAGATAGTTTGAGGAACCCCACAAGAAAATGGAGTGTTAGAAAGAATGAATAGGAAAATCCTGGAACGTGCAAGGAGCATGAGATTGCATATTGGTCTGCCCATTCATTTCTAGATAGATGTTGTAAATACTATTATCCATTTGATAAATAGAGGACCTTTATCCCATTTGGATGGTGGTATTCTAGAGGAAGTATGGACTGGAAAAAAGGTAAATTATTCATATCTAAAAAAAATTGGTTATGAAGCTTTTGTCCATGTTAATAAAGATAATAGAACCAAGCTTGATACTAAATCTCTAAAGCTTACTTTCATTGGATATGTGGTAGATGACTATGGTTATCGATTATGGGATTTTGAAAATCTTAAAATAATTAGAAGTCGAGATGTTTTATTCAATGAGAAGGTCATGTATAAAGAACAACAATAGGAAAAGAAGCATGAATAGTTCAAACAAGAATATGTGGTGTTAGATGAGACTTCTAAAAATGAAAAGCCACTAGTACTTGATGCTCAACAAGAACAAGTTATCCATTAAACTCCTTAAGTGTTAGACATTCTACAAGGTCAAGTAGACCTCCTAAAAGGTTTTCTCCTTCTTTATATTCCATTTTATTGACTGATTTTGGTGAACTAGAAGAATATGAATAAGCAATATAGGTGGATGCCAAACAATAGTGGAGGCTAGTCATGAAAGAGGAGATGAAATCTTTGTTAAAAAATAATACTTGGGACTTAGTCCCTTTACCTAGAGGAAAAAGAGCCTTTCCTAACAAATGGGTTTATAGGCTGAAGGAGGAAGATGGAGGAAAAAAAAGGTATAAGGCTGGAATAGTGGTAAAGGTTTTTGCATAGAAAAAGGGCACAGATTTTGATCAAATATTATTCCCTATTGTAAAAATGACTTTAGTTAGAACTATACTAAGTCTTGTGGTTGCAAATGACTTGCATCTTGAACAACTAGATGTGAAGACAACTTTTCTCCATGAAGATTTGGAGGAAGAAATTTACATGCAACAACTAGAGGGATATGAGGTCAAGGGTAAGGGGAATTTAGTGTGCAGGTTAAGGAAGAGACTGTATGGCCTAAAGAAGGCACCTCGACAATGGTATTTAAAATTTGATAGTTTCATGGTTGAACAAGTCTACCATAGATTTCATTCTAATCACTATGTATATTTTAAGAGATTGGATCATGGGAGTTACATTATCATGTCACTCTATGTTGATGAAATGCTTGTTTCTAGGTCTAATTTGCAACAAATAAATTAACTTAAACAAAAATTAGCAAGGTCATTTTCTATGAAGGATTTGGGTGCTACTCAAAAAATCCTTGGTATAAGGATTACATGGGATAGAAAAAATAGAACCTTGAATTTTTTCCAAAGTGAGTATATAAAGAAGGTGTTGAAAATATTTAATATGTAGGATGCAAAAGTAGATAGTACACTTTTGGCTAGTCATTTCAAATTGACTAAGAAAATGTGCCCAAAGGCATAGGAAGAGGTAGATAAAATGTCTAACATCCTGTATTCATCAGCTTTTTGTAGTCTGATATATGCAATGGTATGCATACAACCATATATTTCTCATGTAGTGGGAGTTGTTAGTAGGTATATGAGTAATCCAGGTATGGAACATTATAATATTTTCAAATGGATTCTTTCATATTTGAAAGGTACTACTACAAAGTGATGCAGGAGCATCTCAGGTCTGCTTGCAATCCTGCATGTTTGGAGGGATTTTGGTTAACAATTAGGGAGCATCAAGATTGCACTTTGGTGGTGTGATGCTTTTCATGGTTAGGGATATGTTGAAGATACATTGGGGAACCTTTCCTCATTATTGCATAGAGATTGGATGGATTGAGTTGAAGTTTGAGCTATTTGCTGCTAAAACTATGCTTTTTCTGGTTTCTCGGTGCCTATTGCAAGATGCATAACTATTTTTCACAATAATTGATAGGCTGCACACTTTAGGTATTGAAAAGGGCCTAGATTATTTCCTTTTGTCAAAGGCACAAGTTCTAATTCCTTATAAGTTTGGAGTTATGGCGATTCTCCCGTAGTATCGATTTCTAGCAGTCTTGCACAACAATTTTCAGTTCTTGACTTTTTAAGGAATTAGCCTTTGTGAATTTAAGAGATTGTAGAGTACCTAAAATTCAAAGAACAATTTCTACTTCAATCAGAGCTAGGAGATATCTCAATTTTACTCAAATATCAATTTTTGGACATTTAATTACTGTTGCAGGCTGACTTGTGGCATTTAATTTATGTATGGGTATTTATATAATGTTCTAGGCTAACTTGTGGCTTAGATTAGTATAAGTAGGGGTCTTGGGGAGTCTTTTAGTCATTGGGTTTGAGTGGATTAAAGGATAGATGTGAATTTGAAGAGCTAGAGTTGTGGCTTAGGAACAAAAGGATCTCTTGGTGGACCTGAGGGTACAAGTGTGAATTGTTCTTGGTGTTCTTATCCAGTTGTGTATTTGGACTAGCTGAGATTGGTTTGTAAGTTGGATCCTATTCAATCTTGTAGAACTAAGTTTTGTAATTACTATTTGTATTTGGCTTTAACCCAAAAGGCCTTACAACCAGGCATATTACATGTAATCAGTTATATTTATGAACAAATTATTGTGAGTTGGTATCAAATCTTGCATATTTGTTTCTAGCTATTGTGTTTTCACTATATGGTCATATAGCTAGTAGATAGGACATCTCCTTTGGGGATTCTCTTGCCTTGCACTATGTTAGATGGTATCAAAGAAAAGGTTGTTCTTGAGCATGCAGACAAATCACCAAAGTTGTGGTAGTTTGCACCAGGACTTGGGTTGGAGAAGTAGATCTGAGTTGATCTTGATCTGGTGGTGTGTTATTCTTTCTAGAGTCCTAGACCTCTTGTTTGTGAGGTGGTAGATCATGGTTATGACTTGAAATTGTAGAGGGTTTATAGATGGATTGATGGATGTGAAGATGAAAGATTGATCTTGTTGAGGCATGATTGTAGAGAACTTTTGGATTGTAGATCCATGGTCTTGGACTTGTGATTTGGTTCTTGATTGTTCATGCAAGGTGGTAGGTTGCGATTTGACTTTTAAAAAATTTGAGGTTGTCACAAGGAGTGTGGGAAGGATTTGTTGTAGAGGGTTTACAAAGATCTTGGGAGATGGCTCAAAGAGGATTGGACCTTGAGATAATTGTGAATATCCATGATGTGGTGGAGAGGAATTTTTCTAAGATGTTTGCTCGATTTGAAGCTAGTTTGACTGATCAAACTAAGAAGGTGGTTTCTCAGTTTGAAAATAGTTTAGATGATTGAGATAAGGATAAGATGAGGAAGGAATTTTTTAGATGTTTGTGGAGCTAGAGTCTACCAATTTGGAAGAGAGTTGTTTGGCCAATTAAGAGACTTATACATGAGAGAAGATGGCATGACAAGGTTGAGGTGGAAGAGGTTGGTTTTGTTGATCAGTTTGTGAAGTTTGATAAATAACTTGTAGAGTAGTTGGAGGTTGTTGCTAAAGATATTCCTAACCTTGTTGATGCTAGGAAAGAGGTTGGTTTTCATGATTAGTTGGCTAAATCTGACATGGAAATTATAGAGCACTTAGTCATGGGTGATCTGGTTGTTGTTGGTGATCAGTTGTGTATTGCAAAGCATCTTGTTGTGAGTAATGAGGTTTCTGGTGTTGAAAATTTTGCATATATTTTTGAGGAGTTACATATTGCTACTAATATGGAGTCTTCAATTGCTGATGTGGATGCAGGTTTACTGATGAAGCATTATGTTCAGTTTGTTCCTAGGTGTGAGCATGCTGATTGGATGGTTGAGATTTTGGTGTTTGACAAAATGATGTGGATGTGGATGATGTGTAGATTGGTTTTCTTGTTCTTGATGAAGTGGAAACCTTTTTTGAAGATGAAGATGGTTGTAGATCTTTCTTTTGGCATAAAAGTGTGGGACACACTTTTCTATTTACCTAGGGAGTCTGATGCAGGAGCATCTCAAGGCTCTTGCAATCCTACATGTTTGGAGGGATTTTGGTTAACTATTATGGATAATAAAGATTTAATTTTGGTTTTGTGATGATTTTCATGGTTATGGATGTGTTGGAGACACATTGGGGAACCTTTCCTCATGTTTTCATAGAGATTTGATGGATTGAGTTGAAGTTTGAGTTGTTTGAACCTTGCTATTGAAACTATATTTTTTCTAGTTTTTGGTTGCCTATTGCAGGTTGTATAACTAATTTTTCACAATGAATGAGAGGTTTTTCATGAATAATTTAAGAGGGCCTAGACTATTTCCTGGTTTCAAAGGCATAGGTTCTAATTCCTTATAAGTTGGGAGATATGACAATTCTCCTAGAGTATCAATCTATGGAAGTTTTGCACAATAGTTTTCTATGCTTGACTTTGGGGATGGATGCACACTTATCCCTAATGAATCAGACTTTTTTCATTTAAGGGGTTTTATAGGACCTAAATTTCAACCTATGGTTCAAATCACAAGTTCTAATTCAATTAGAGCTAGGAGATATCATGATTTTACTCATATATCAATTTTTGGACATTTAGTTGTTGTTGCAGGCCAACTTGTGGCATTTAATTTATGTATGGGTGTTTAATCTGTGTTATATGAAAACTTATGGCTTAGATTAGTATAATTAGGGGTCTTGGGGAGTCTTTTAGACATTGGGTTTGAGTGGATTGAAGGATATATGCGAATTTGAAGAGCTAGATTTACAACTTAGGAACTAGAGGATCTGTTGGTGGACCTGAGGGTACAAGTGTGGATTCTTCTTGATGTTCTTATCCACTTGTGTATCTAGACTAGTTGAGATTGGTTTGTAAGTTGGATCTTGTTGGATCTTGTAGAACTAATTTTTGAAATTGTTGTTTGTATTTGGCCCTAACCCAAAAGGCCTTACAACTAGGCATATTGCATGTAATCAATTATTTTTATGAACAAATTATTGTGAGTTGGTATCAGATCTTGCATATTTGTTTCTTGTTGTTGTGATTCCATTATGTGGTCATATAGCTATGGGATAGGATATCTCCTTTTGGGATTCTCCTACCTTATGTTGCATTACAAAGGCATTATGTTTCATAGGATCTAGTTTTTCTTGGAGTGGATATGTTCACTTTGATTTGGCTGGAGATATTGATACAAGGAATACTATAGGGTATTTTTTCACTATAGGGACACTAAAATTAGTTGGATTTCTATATTACAAAAGGCTAATGCACTCTCAACCAGTGAGGTTGAGTATGTAGCTGCTATGGAAGCTAGCAAGGAGATTATTTGGTTATAATGTTTTTTTGGAGGAATTGGGTCAAAAGAAGGAAGATCACCCATTGTATAGTAATAGCTAGAGTTTCATTCATATTACAAAGAATTATTCTTTTCATTCAAGGAAAAAGCACATACAACTCAGGTACCATTTTATAAAGTATGTTTTGAGGGATGACCAATTGTAGCTTGAAAATATTTGCACAAGTGAAAATCTTGTAGACATGTTGACAAAAGAAGTCCTAAGGATCATGTAGTGGGTGTTGATATTGTGGTAATTACTCATGTAGTAAAACTAACATTGTAAAACCCTAAAATGGTCAATTTTAGAGGTTTCCCTAAAACATAGTTATAAGTGGCTGAGATGCATAATGCGTTATAATGTTGATGTACATTTTTTCAAGATAGTAGAAAAGTTGAAGGCTATATAGGTGGATGTGGCCCAGGTTTTGGGGTGAACCACGTTAAATCTATGTGTTATTTGTGTTCATTTTGGTATTCTTCTTCTATTTCTATAGATAAATGCTTATTCTTATATTGTTCTAGATCTATCAAACCCTAACACTCATTAAGATAGAAAATCAACAATGAACCATCCTTAGAAAATATCTCTTATGTCTCCTTAAAAAGGTAATTTTGAACTTTTTCTTGTGTAAACATCATCGTAGATCTTAGGGTTAGGTTAGTTTCAATGAATCTATCCATGTTTTTGTGCTTCTATGCCTTTCTTTATACTTCTAGAAACTTCTCCTTAAATCATTTCCTTTGATCGCATTAAAAACTTAATTCCTACATTAAATAATTCATCTCATCAATCCTTATCATCTGCATGTTTTGACTTTTCCAAAAATTCAACTATGTTAACTTCAAACTTAATTCTTTCACAAACTATAATTTGGTTGACACTCGGTCACATTGTGATCTTATGCTTAGTCATTATTGTGTAGCTTAGTCTCTACTATTCTCTCTCACTCAACTTCCACTAGTGCACTCAATCTTCACTATGCTTGGTTGCTACTATATTTTCTTCTTCATCTTGCTCAGTGATAACTATCAATTAGCTAATACTATTTTGTTGACTAACTCTTAAGTTCCTTAATATTCAATTTTAACTCCTTCCTTGGCTGGCCACTATTTACTAGGATTTTATTATGTTTAACTCAATATTCCTATACTCCACATGATGATTGAACAATACATCATCTTGTCAAAGACTACTAATCAAGTACCCATTGTAATTCCAACATGCTTTCTCTTCTTTAATCAACAAAATAACTAGTTCATCTAGTTATCTCTCTTTTCAAATCCTCTTCATGAATCAACATTTATGTTACTTTACACAGTTGGTAATGTCTCTCCTATAGGTTTCACATTAATGACTACATAACAATTGTTCTAATTGTTCCAACAATCTCCCTCTTTGGCATTGATGGAAACACTTCTAGTTACCATGAAAATGAAAAATAAATTCTCATGATTTATCAATAACAACCCCCTTTGTGGTTTGATACAAATCTTCATTACTATCCTTAGTTTCATTCTAATTCCCTTCTTGCACTCACTTACACTTCTCTTTCTATGATACCAATTGTAAATACTTTAATGCTAACACCATTGTATTACCAACTATATTGGAAATACCTCTAATCATATTCATCTTCGACTTCATATGTATCCCTCTTATATCTCAGTACATACTTTCCCTCATCATATGAATGTTAACTTGATAGCATACTCTCCCTCTTTTGTATAGATATAGGATGGTAACTGCATAACTTCTCCCTCTTTGACAATAATGCCAAAGACATCAATCGTTGATAGATTCAACATCCTCATGTCATTGTTTAATTGATATAGTATAGAAATTTCACTTTCTCTTTCATCTTTACCTTGAACCCTTGTAGTCTCATTTGATCATGCTTCTTTCAATCTCTTCATAATCTTTATGCATCTCCTAAAGCGTGACCTCCTACATCAATGTGTAAGATGTATCAATCATATCATTTGATGTAATGCAACATCTCTTTTTCAAAATTCTTTATATAGGATAATCACCTCTAGCTTACTTCTTAGATACTCAAAACAATCCTTAGGTAATTCCTTAGTGAATATATTAGCTATCTACTCCTTTGTGTTTACATATTCTAGTCTCACTTCTTTATCTTGTATCAACTCTCTCAAGTAACGATACTTGATAGCAATGTGTTTGGTCTTTTTGTGTATCACAAGGTTTTTTGATATACTCATGGCACTTGTGTTATCATAATATATCACAAAAGGTTTAGTAATCTCTTCATTCATACCTTTCAACAATTGTTTGATCCACATAGTTTTTGAACAATTAACTATTGCAAGAACATACTCAGCCTCTATTATGGATTCCAAAATATAGTTTTTCTTCTTGCTTTCCCATGAAATCAGTCTTTTGCCTTGAAATAAAGTGCATCCACTTGTACTCTTTCTATCATCAATGTTTCCATCCCAATCAACATCTTTGTAAACTTTTAGCTCAAACTTGCCACTCTTTTTGTACCATAATTTAGAGACATTTGTTCCTTTAATATATCTCAACATTCTTTTCACAACCATCATGTGATTTTCTCTAGAATTAGCATAAAATCTAGAAACAATACCACCTGCTAATGCATTATCAAGTTTGTTATGTACACCATATTGTAGTTTTCCAATCATTGACATGTATACTATTTGATTCACTTCAAAAAAATTGCCATTCTTTGACAATTTATGATTGGTAAACATAGGTGTTCCAGGTGGTATTGAATCCTCCATTCCAAAGGTCTTCAACATCTCTTTGATATACTTTGATTAAGTAATGTAAATGCCCTTGTTCATCTGATAAACTTGTAAACCACCAAGGAACTTGATCTCTTCAAACATTGACATTTCAAATTCTTTCTTCATCTCATTAGCAAATGAATTATACAATAAATCATGTCCTCCAAATATGATATTATCAATAAAAATTTCAACTATCAATATCTTGTTCTCAAATTCACTTTGCAGGTATAGATTGCTATTGTCATTAGTTCTTGTAAAACCAAATTTCACCAAATAAGTGTGTAACCTTTCATACCAAGCTCTAGGGGCTTGCTTCAAACTATATAATGTTTTGTGTATTTTATGTACCAATTTCCTCTTGCTAGAATCAATAAAACCTCCAAGTTGATCAATGTAGAATTCTTCTTCTAAGCTTACATTCACAAATGCAATTTTGACATCCATTTGGTATACCTTGAATCCTTTGTAAGAAGCATATTCAATCAAAGTTCTCACTCCTTTCAACATTAAAAATAGGGAAAATATCTCACCATAACCAACTCCTTCCTCTTGTGCATATCCCTTGCAAACTAATCTTGCCTTGTTCCTTGTAACTTCACCTTTCTCATCTACCTTTTTTTTGAATACCCACTTTTTTTCAATCACATTCTTATCCTTTTGTTTGGGTACTGAATTTCATGTCATTTTCTTTTCTATTTGATCAATTTATTCATTCTCTTAAGAATATTTAACTAATTTAGGTTCTAACTCACATAGTAAACATGTAGATCATTCTTCAACTTTCCTATCATGACTCTTGAATCTTTTCTTCCAATGATTTGGTTTGGTGTATGATTCCTCCTTACATACTTTTCTAAGACAAGTTTAGATCTTCTTTCCTATTCATGTATTTCACTTGGTTATTCTTGCTCTTCTATTTCATATATCTCTGGCTACAACTTAGCTTGGTTTGGTAGATGTTCACTTTCCTCTCTCTGATGTTTGACTTTTGTTGTTTGTGACTTGGCTCCTATAGCCTAATGCTTGGCAGTCTATTGATGTTCCATAAAACTCTTTTCCTAAACCTTGATAGTGCCTAGTTGGTGATGATGACAACTTCTTTCTATGTTTCAGGTAACTGCTAGGTTGACCTTCATATATATAGACAAAAAAAATTTAGTCTTCAGGTTCTTTCTTGCATTCCTCATTCTTTTCTACAAATTCATCAAATCTATCACTTGCACTTTCCAAAATTTTGTTAGTTTTTGAATTCAAACACTTATATGCCTTGATTTTAGTGGAATATTTGAGGAATATTCCTTTTTTGTATCAAGTTTTCCTTTCCTTTCATCTTTCAATATGTAATATTTACTTCCAAAAACTTTGATATAATTCACATTAAATGAACCAAGTATTTTTTTAAACACTCTTCTCCATCATCAGTGTCCTTACATAGTTCGTGATTGATCTATTCCTTCTTTAAGCTATCCCATTATGTGGGGGAGTCATTGGTACACTCATTTATCTCTTGATTCCTTTGTTATTATAGAATCTAGTGAACTCATTTGATATGAATTCACCTCCTCTATCTGATCTTAAGAACTTTAGACTGTCCTATTTCTTTCTCAACTCTAGCCAAATTCCACTTAAACATTTGAAATGCATCAAATTTTTCTTTGAGAAACATCACAATCATTACTCTAGAAAATTCATCAACAAATAGAATAAAATAATTGTCACCATAATAGATTTTCACTCTAATAGGAACACATAAATTAGTATTAACCAAATCCAAAATATCATCAGAACAAAAAGTCTCACTCTTGAAACTAGACTTTTTTCATTTTTCCCATTTGACATTGTTTTCACATCATTTTATCAAGTTTTCTCAATCTTGGTAATCCTCTTACTCTTTTCATCTTACTAATTCTAACCAAAATAATCAAAGTTTACATAACATAGCCTCATATACCATAACCAAATATCTTCAAATTGTGTAAATAGACAAGCATCATCAAATAGGTCTAGATAGAACAAGTTACCTCTTATTTGGTCACCACTTCCAATTAGTTCACTAGTAGCATCATGTCGCCCCACTTTTTACCATATTCCAATTTTTCAAAGTGAAGGATTTAACTTGTATTGTGTTTAGGCCGGTCAAGTCAGTTGGTCCTTCCTTCCTCAAGTGTTAAGTTTCTCCATCGGGTTTCCATCTTTTTCCTTTTCTCACATTATATAGCCGGGTGGGTATTCCTTATTGTCATGAGTCATGCAAGTAGTCTAGATCCTTACTTGATGGATATTCTTGAATAATGCTACCTAAGATGAATTTACTTGCAGCCCATTTGATCTGAGTATAAAGAAAGTTGAACTAGTGGAAAATCAAGTTTCTTCTTCTCCTTAGCAAGGTTTCGCACCCCGAAGGTGAAACTCCGTAGAGATCTATAAATGCTATTTTTAGGTTGAAACAAGGAAAGGTGAGTCATAATATGGATGGATAATTCAATTATTATCATGTTTTCATAGTAGGAATCACTCAGAACTCACTAGGATGATCAAAAAAAGCATCAATGGAAAACTCAGAAATAGCTTCTCCTTTTGACGGGTTTCGAACCAAGAAGTAAGTTTTCTGAAAAAACCTAAATAGAAGGGTAAAGTTACTATTGGACCCCATTTTTTTCTTGCGAAGCCCTTTTTATGTTTTTTGAAGGCTTATAGTAAAGTGCTTAAGGTAGAAAAGGTAAAACAAAAGCGTAAGCGAAAAAATGGAAATCGCCTTCTCCATTGCAGGTTTTCTACCCTCGAGAGAAATTTTTTGCATCTAATGAAAAATCACTACTGAAAGTATGGTAAGTATTTGAATTGATCACAATATGTGTTTGGGATAGAAATGGAAGCAAATTAGTTAAATTTGTAAGGATATTTTGAACAGAATCTAGTCAAGTGGATTATTCCCCAGGGAGTACTCTGTCTTGTTTTTTTGAAACTGGGTGAAAATGGAAAGGTAAGTCAGTAATAAAGGAGAGTTACTATTGGGCCAAAAAAAATAGTGAAATGACAAGGAGAAATTTTTTAGAACCCTTAAATTTACTGATCCAACAGATTTATCCTTAAATTTTCTCGTGTGGCACAGATTGTGGAATTTAACGGGCAGATTAAGGGTTCTTATATAAAGAAGAACCTAATAGAATTTTAAATCACTGCATTACTATTATACTGTTATATTGAATAGTGCTTCCAAAAACCTTCAAAGTTTAGGGTTTTTTTTTTTTTTTTTACATTATTACAATTGTTGAATTTCTATTATTCTATATCAGGCAAGATGGCATCAAGATTCTCTGGTTTTGATGGGTTGGGTGGAATCAAGTCAACGTAGCAGAGTATCTCTGATACTTCACTACATTTCTTTGATATGCAAGATTTTTAGAGAAGGCTGAGAATTGAGCCAATTCACCTTGTAATGGAGAAACTCTGGGGAAGTGGACTGGTGGAGGCATCCGAGTTTCTTGTTGCAACACAAGCTCCAGAGCTAATTGTGGAATGTATCAATCATTACAACCCGGACACCAAGCAAATCCTATTACCTGATCAAATGGTATTGATTTCAATTGATAGGCAAGTGGTGGTGAACTATCTGCAAATTCTGGAATGAGAGGAGTTTTTTGAGCTAACAATCAAAGGAGCCATGTTTGAATTCTCCTTGAGGAAGATGGTGTGGTGGAAAGAGATCATGAAGTCCTAATTCCAAAAGCCTAGGAGAGCAAAGAGTAGGGTCCCTAAAACCCTGTTTGGCATGGATCTTAAGCCTAAAATTGTGGATATTTTGATCCTCTTGCATCGACTAAAAGGTTAGGTAGAAGCACTCAATTTTATAGAACAATACTTCTTTATGGTGCAAATTATCTGCTTAGACACATAGTATGTTGACTGGGTGTATGAAGTTAGCAAACATCTTTCTAGGGGTCTCAGTGCAACCAAGTTTTATAATTCATTTTATATGTCATCTTTCTTGATATATATGTTGGCTTCCCTAAAATTATGGTCAAGATTCCCCAGAATAGAGAATTTTCTTGAAAATGTAAAAAGCAATGAGTTTTATCCATGCTTGCAGTTACAGAATAGCTATGTAGAGTATATCCAAGTTAAAGATGCATTCACTATGAGAATCTACAGGGAACTCCAAGGGTGCCTAAAGTAGAGGTTCAGCCCAGAAGCAATGGCAGTCATCAGCCATTTTGGCTATTATTTTATTTAATTATCATCTTTCTCTTATTTGCATCTTGTAGCGTTTGACAGATTTCCCCTGAAACTACCTAGATGTCTGGATGATATGATCATGCTCATCGAGATCGTTAGGCAAGCAATCCAATTAAATGTGCTAAGTGCTAGTTTGAGAAAGAAGGGGTATGAATTCCCCATAAAAGTTGGATCTTATAGTTGTGAATCCAAACCTGATGCAAAGAACATACTCAAAGTGTTCGAGAACAAATACAGATTGGAGGAGTATGAAGTGATAAGGCCCATGTTTGATCAAAATGGGTATGCTAGAGATGTGCTCTAAATTGGAAGCATCATCAAACATGCAACTACTATAGAAGATTACTAGGTTGATTGTAGAGATGAGCTGGAGAGCTAAGATCGTGCCTTTGCTAGACTCATAGTAGATCAAATAATGACCTATGGCATTGACCTAGATGTGGAAGGGCTACAAGATGATGGGAAAAATATGTATAGTAATACATATTTGACCAAATTGAGAAACATACCAATCAGCTCTGAGTCATGTGTAAATATAGAAGAAGATATTGATGCTATGATGGCTTGAATCATCAAGAGAATTGGGAAATGGGTTGAGTGGATAGTGAAAAAGAGCCAGAGCAGGAGCAAGACTACTCAAGCTTCTCCATTTGTTGCTACTCCCACTTCCTCTCAAAGGGCCACACCCAACATTACATCTTTAACTACTCAACGGCCAGCTCAATCTGCAGGAGGAGGTGATCAACCCCCAGAGAAGAATATTTCAATAGCTCCAACTTGCCAAGGACATTCTCTACTAGTGATTGGAGCTTAGGCTGGTACTGAATAAAAAAGGATAGAAGAGTTGAAAGATGGAACCACCGTTCTAGCCTTGCCTCCTCACACCACTCCAACTCCATCTCCGCATGCTACCCCAATTCCATCTCCTCATGTTACCCTAGTTTCATCTCCTCATCATAGTCCTACTCCATCTACAGGTGCTTCTCTTTGGAAGCCAACTAGTTCTCCCATCCAGATAGTAGAGATTGGAGATGATAAGAGTAGCAGTAGCGAGTCCACTAAATTTGATGAAGCTGTAGAAAGAACTCAAGAAGAAGAGAATGTCTCAGGTTCATCTTGGCTTCTCTCTCAAGATCTAAAGAACCCCTTCTCTACAACAATAGTAGCAGTGACTCCAGTAAGGAAGAAAATGTTTAGCATAGAGTCACTTGGAGTGGCTTCTAAAGTGATTGGTATGGAGTCCTGGCTTGAAGACACCTTAGAAAGAAAAAGAAAGAGGAAAGATGAAAGTGTTCCTACAAAGGATGTTGTGTCTCAAGCAGTAGGCTCTGGGTTGGCCATAGTAAAAGCTAAGAAGCAAAAAAATTTGTCCATACTTGGGTAGGATCTAGAGATCGGACATTTGACTATGGAGATTGCAAAACCAAATAAAGTAGGGAAAATTGAGGATATGACTCCTAAAGACTTCACTCTGCATTCAATTGATCTTGGAGAGGCTAGGCATGATACAAAAGTTGGCTTATGGAGATCAGGCAATGAGATAATAGAAGGTCAGTTAGAAAGCCTCAAATTATCAAAGATTAAGATGAAAGTTGAGATATAAGAACTCAAAAGATTCATCAGGAAGCTAGTTGTTCCATTGGCAACCATTACTGGTGTGTCTGCTACTAAAAATCCTACAGCAAAGGAAGTGCAAGCTTTCATCTCATAGCTTCAGAAAGATAGACATTTTGGTTAGATTGGGAAAGAGTGGATTGATAAACTCAATGCAGATGGAGTTGCTCTGATTGATCAAATTTGGAATGTTATCCTTTAGTTGGAGACTGAGAAAGATAATATCTCATCTAATCAACACACTTTGACCACAGAGAAAGCAAGATGTGATGAGTGTATTTCTCTCCTAAAAATGATTATCCAGATGAAGGCAAAGGAGGCGGTTGAAGTAAAAATTTTGAAGAAAGGAACTAAACCCCTTTTTGAATGGCTCTAGGGTATACAATTCAAGCTAGAGATGATTCAAGAAGCTGAAAAAGGACTCAAGGAAATAGAAGATTAAGTGAAGAGAACTCAAAATAGGGCATTTGAACTGATGAAGGGATTACACACAGATGCACAAGCTAGTAGTCAAGGGAGAGCCCTTATTGGAGTGGAGATAATGAAGAACAACTTCTCCATGTATTTAAGTAACATGTCAGGAATGGCTTCAAGCATTCAGAATAGAATGATAGAGCTATAGACACTAGGTGGATGCATACACATAGCTGCTGAAGAATTGATAGGACGTCTAAATTCTGTGAAAGAGTTGGCTCGAGAACATTCAAAATAGCTCTTAAGATTCACTAATGTACACATGCCTAGTCATGAGGAATTAGTTCCCATTATAGTTTCCGCTAAGGCATATAGGGTGAAAGTTAAAAAGGGGAAGAAGTCTAAGTGATTTGATGATGCCTCCTTTTCACTTTCTTTTGCAGCTTCTACCAATTTTGTAAATTTTGTAATATGACAAACTGGCATCTTGCCATTTGTCTCCTCAGAAGATGAACCGATTAAAATTCCTATTGTAACGGTCATCTCTCAAAATCTATATGTATGAAGTTGAATGATTAATGAAAGGTCAGAAAATTTTTGGTGTGAAATACTATTTGTTGTAGAGACAATTGGATGGTATTTTATCTCAAATCATTTTCCGTTCCAGTATGTATTGTGATTAGTTAGTATTTCCTTTCTGTATTATAGAGAACTAAGGAAGAAAAGAATTTCATCTCCCCTATTTTCTAGAATACAAATGAATGTAATAAGTATTGTTATAATTCATTTGACAAAAGGATTCTGTTAGTTTTTTCCGATTCATCAGTTGTAATTTAGATTTGAGTTTGACTTAGTTTAGGATTAGTTGATTATGCGAATGGATTTATGGATTCATAAGATGTGTGGATACATGAATCTATTTCAGTATTGAGAAGTTATTATCTGCCTGAGTTGGATTTAATTTAAGTCTAACTTGGTTATTCCTCTACCATTCTCAGGTTAAGAATATACCACAAAGTAGTTTAGGAAGAAAATAGAATTCATTGCAAATTTGTTTTAGGGAGCTGTACCTATCAATTCAGAGGAAAGCTAAATTATTCACAAGAGGCTTTCCAACTGTTTATGATAAGATATTGTCCTTAATTGGGTAATAAAGAGTAATAATATAAAAGAACAATCTGTTTACCAAAACATCATAAATCTTTTCTCTTTTTTTTAATTCAACTTGCTATCTTTAACTGATCAACTATGCCACACTCAAAAAGTTATATTTTAAACCATCAACCTAATATGCATTGTCAAAACTAATCTTATCATTTAGTATAATTGATCCTTTACCTTTCACATAACATAATGCATCATTTCAAAACTTAACACTACTTCCATTTGTTGATCTCAGATTAGTTTTGACAAGTGAGTGACTATACACTTATGTCATTTACTTAGTTTATGTCAAACAAGTAGCATATGTTGAGCACAAAATGTATAAGTTAGAGCATGCCGAGTCAACAGTGAGTGTCAAGTCACTCAAATGCTAAGCATATAGTATATGCCAAGTGATTTAGGAGCTGAGCAAACAATGCATGCCGAGTAATTCAAATGATGAGTCATAATATTAAAATCAATATATGCTGAGCATAGGGACTTTAGTTGCTGAGTAACCTAGTTTTTCATAGTTGTTTGTATTGGCACAAACTACTATGTAAACCATTTTTGAGCTGACTTAAAGATTGAATTATGATATTTTGGGGATAAGGATGAATCTTAAGTTGGAATCCCTATGCATTACATGCACCCAATCAGGTAAAAGGAAGGTTTAAGTGGAAAAATGGATAAATTATATTCGTTGATTCATACCTAACCCTAAGTCTCCTAGGTCTTCTTAAGGGAGACAAACCCTAAACTTTATATGAGTGTGAAAGGGAATGAATAAATGATGAAGTTCTCATTTTGCATGCAAAAACTAGGACATTCATGGTGACCAAGGTATTATGATTCGAATTACATCGTAGAATTAGTTAAAGGAGAACAAAGGAAGAAAATAGTGAATAGCAAAGAGACATCTGATCAAGAAGGATCAAGAACATACTAGGATAGAGGTGATCTATCATCAAGCATAAGAGTGCTAATCATAGGATCAATGTTGAGACATTCTAACAAGTGAATCAGTTAAGTCTCTTAACAAAGTAGTCCTAACATGCTGTGTTGAAATCCTCTAACAAGGTGCTTACTTGATTGTGACTTGAAGTTCCTTAAAAAGGCACACTTTTAACAGGGTAGACCTTTCACAGGGTAAATCATGGTTCATGATTAAACATTGTAACCTTCATTGGATACACTTTATTACTACAGTAGTGAAGATTTTTGGGTGTCATCCCCACCATAATTTTACCTTCTCATTGGAGGGTTTTTGGGCAATCATATCTTGTGTCATCTATGTGAATGCTTACTTGTTTACATGCTTTAGACGTGCATGCTTTACATGCTATTTTAGTTTAC
Organism: Cupressus sempervirens; assembly: GCA_028749045.1. Lineage (NCBI taxonomy): Eukaryota > Viridiplantae > Streptophyta > Pinopsida > Cupressales > Cupressaceae > Cupressus > Cupressus sempervirens. The sequence goes on along the minus strand of CM053788.1, from coordinate 208,853,830 downwards.
TTATTGAATATGTGAGATGGATGTGTGGTGAATATTTTATGGGTTAAAATTTCAAACACTGATTCACCCCCCTACCCAGAAGTTTACCTTTCTTATTGTAATTCCAACAATTGGTATTAGAGCATTAGTTCTCTAAAATAGAATCTTTGTATCTTTGAGGCAAGATATTGGAAATGGAAGTCTACAAGTTGGGAAATATCATTAACAATAAGGAAATTGAAATACAACTTATTCTACATCAATTTAATGAAGCAAGAGATGATCTAAAGAAATCACTAAAGAGAAGGAAGGAAATCACTGTTGAGGAGAATGACACACAATATAGAGAGATGGACACTACTAAGCTATTTACAAATGGAGACTCTAATGAATTTGATGTAACAATTGTAGATCTAATGGAAAAGAACAAAACCCAAGCTGAAGAAATCATAAATCTTAAGATAGAACAAGAATCACAGGCCATATTACTATGTGAAGTGACTAAATAGAAAAAGATAGTGGAAGAAAAATCCATGATTGAAGATGACAAAAGAGTTTTGACCAGTCAATTGGAAGAGAGATCATCAGGGGTAACTAGGATTACTAACATGCATTTAGAAACTTTGGGTCAAATGATGAATGCTAACCATGAACTAAATGCCAAGGACATTGAGATAACGACACTAAATTTTCTGAATGAATAGTTGTGCAAATGACTTAAAAAGAGAAAAGAAGTTTGTTGAAAGTTTTAATAAACCTAGTGAAGCTATCAAGTACTTTGAACAATTGATGAGATCCTCTAGATCTACTAATGATACATCTAGACTAGGATACACAAGTATTGAAGAAGGAAAATCATCCAAAAGTGCTAAAGAAAAGAAAAGAAAAGGTAAGAATTCCAAACCTACTTGTCATAATTGTGGTAAGAAAAGACATACTACCAATGTATATAGGAGCAAAACTATAAATTAGGATGACAAGTAGAAGAGCGTGGGTCACTGCCATAAGTGCAACAAACAAGGTCATCAAGCACATGAATGTAGAACCATGACCATGCACATTCAAAGGTTTGAAGGATATTGTTACAACTATCAGAAGTATGGACATAGAGATTTTGAGTGCAAATCCAAACCAATATGGTCATCAAACAAGCAAAAAAAGGTAAAGAATAATGGAAACTTTTGTAATTGGGACTATAATACAAGGTATAGTTGTCACTACTATCAAGAGTATGGACATATTCCTGAGAACTATATTAGAACACACTTCAGGAGTGACTACAAAAGATGGTTGAGTCAAACCACATGTTTTATTTGTTTGAAGACTGGTCACATCAGCCGATATCATCCAACAAGGTCAAAGGCACCAAGTTGTGAGTTCAATAAAGGAAAAGGCAAGGTAGCTATTGAAAATATTAGAAATGAAATGAAAAAGACATGGAAGAGAAAGGAGGATTGTAGCACATCAAGTGGAGAAGCAATCACTTTACCTAATGGGTCAAGTGATCACACCTCATCAAACTAAGTAATCAAGAGGTATGTGGGACTGGTATTTAAAATTTATAACATACATCAGTTCCAAAGAATTTATTTCTAAAAAGATTACATAAGCATGAATAAAGATGAAAGGTATTATTAGGAATAAAAAAAAAATCTTTAAGTTTTGTCAGTCTTTCATGTTACTATTGAGCATGAAAAGTTTCAAATTCGAGAGAGAGTAAGAAGAGCTAAAATAAATTTAAAAATCTAATCCAAAGTGTTTTAAGGAGATTTAAGTAGTTGTGCGACATCATTTTATCAAGATTTACAACGTATTTATCGTGTGTCGAGCTACACTTTTTTGAATTTCATAAACCCTATATTTAAAAAATAGCATCTAGTTCTTCAAAAGAAAAAGGAGTAGAGGGAAAAGAGTTTTAAATGTTTAGTTGGTTAGCAATGAGATAAAATAGCCTATTTTTAAGGCCATTCCAAACATAGTATACAAACAAGATCACTTAGGTGCGTTATCTATGAGACCACTAAAAGTTTTAATGATTCAAGATGTCATAAAGTGTTATAGTTGTAAGATTGGTAGTATTGGTGACATGGAAATTAGAGAAGCATATGGGAAACTATATGAAAATGGTGTGTTGAGGGAAGAATTCAATATAGTAGAAAAGAAAGGGTTAACTTGTGCCCTAGATTTCCTCAACATTTTCAAAAATGAGTGGATCAAGACTGTTTTGAGTAGAATTCATGATAGCTTAGTATGGTTAGATAATGGACCAAGAAAAACCACAAAGAGGATAATTCATAGGGTAATAGGGTATCCAACCCTAGATCAACCAAAGACTATGAGAAGTGAGTCCAAAGAAGTTACTGAAAAGAACATAGGGGCTGAGTGGAACAAGAGTGGAATGACCATAGACACAATCACAGATCCTCTGGTAGCTTTTGCAGTAAGGGTAATTACACATAAGTTTTATTATTCAAGTAGATTGAATAGTGTACCCTACATTGCAGTGGATGTGGGATACATGATTGTGAAGAAGGATCATACATATGATCTTGCCAAGCTACAATGACAATAATTAATTGAAAACTTAGGAGCAATAAGGAAAACAAAGAGTGCTCAGTGTAAATTTAGATCTATTTTGGTATGTATCTTCTTTTATGTACAAAACACATTTCCTACATTTGGTACTATTGCATGGAAGACAAATAGGTCTATTGTAGTTCAACCAAGAGAGTTCATTGAATAATTAGGTGACATTTTTGAGTCAGTGATGACTAGTTATTTGAGGATTTCAAACAAACCATGAAGAAGAGATTAAGGATTCTAGTGTCATTAGTGGAAAAACATTATGATGATGTTTGTTTCCTAGTTGATGTTGATCACACATTTGTTCAAGAAAAAATTTGTAGAGTGAGATGGGTAAGGCCATTAGGTTATGAGATTAATGTTGATGAGGCCTTTGTAGCAATCATTTCATTACTTGCAAAAGAAGTGGACAAAAATGCCAAAGCTTTTGGTAACTATGAGTTGGCTAAATCAAAGATTACTATGGATTTGAAGACTACCTCTATCATCAAAAAGAATGATAAACTAGTAAAGAAAATAAAAGAAAAATTTGGTGAAGGTGTCAAGGAGGAAGATATAGAGGAAGAAGACATTCAAACTCAAGCATCACTTGCATTGACACAAGGATAGGGTGAGGATCAGAAAGAGGAAGAAATAGAGACTGCAGAAGGTGTCATGCAAGAAGAAGTTGAGGAAGCACATATTCCTACTAATTAGAAGAAGAGAAGAGCCAAGGCACAAGTAGTGACAAGACCTAAGAAGGTTGCTAAACCAAGCTAGCCCAAACCTATAACACCTACCACAAGGGCTAGTTCACATGTCATTGCACAAAAGGATAAAGAGAAAGCCAAGCTTATAGAGCGATAAAGTGAAGCATAGAAAAAGACCCAAAAGAAAACATGTTGCTTAGGTTGAATCTAATGAGGAATGAACTAAATATAATGACATTAGCTAATTCTAAGTGATGAGTCATAATCCATCTTCAGATTTGGATAACTTATGTGAGAATGTAAGAAACAATGTTGATTTATCAAGTTTTACTCACATTGATTTTGAAAATCTTGGAAAAGTTGAAAAGAATCAAGTGGAGGAGGAAATATATGCCATGATGGTTACTTTTAAGAATGATCCTCTATAAATTGTCAACCCCATTCCTAATGTTTTACATGAAAGAGTTGAGAAAAAATGTCATTATTGTTTCAACTTAGAAAGGAAAATTAGGGAGACATCCCTCACTCAAGTTATGCTAGAACTCAGCAAGGCACAAATATCCAAAGCCATAAATAAATATGTTGTTAGATTTGTTCCTAAATATAGGGCATTTAGCATACTGTAGAACAATATTGAGGATGTTGTTCACAAGTCCAAACAAATGTGGAAGATCACATATGGAATAACCACAATGAAAGAAGGTGAGAAAGAACTTATTGAGGTCAAAGATGATGAAGAAAATAAAAATAAAGAAGGCACAATTGAGCTAGTCACTAATATGAACATAAATGATCAGGCAATAGTTGAGGAAGAGAAGCAACAAGAACAAAGTGTACAAGCCACACAAATGTCAAGTGTCAATCCTCCATAGGTAATAATTGTAAATACTGAAACTATTATAGTAAAGGATGTTTCTAATTCTACTACTTAGAAAATCAATCCCCTAATAGAGGAAGACTTGAAAATGATACTTGACCAATCTACACTATAGGTGAAATTATGTGACAACTTTGTATTGGTGAGTATAGATTATTTTCAAAAATCAGTGACTATAACTATAGGGGAGGAGGTGAAAACACAAGAACTACCTAAAATCACTCCTCAAGTCACTAGTGTACAATTTTCACAACCCTTGGTTGAATATCAGAGGAAGGAGATAGAAAAATACACTTTTAGTACACATACAATTGGTACTCTAGTCTTAGAAAATGTACTACAAATTTCCACAAAAAAAATTGAGACAATTGGAAAGGATAAAGTGGAAACTCAAGTCACTAATGAGACATAGAGTCAAATAGGTTAGGTAGATTCACCTACACCTCTAGCACAACAACAAGGTGCAATTCCAATCAATAAGGAAGAAAAGAACAAGTCTAAATAGACTATTTTGACACCCAAGCCAAATGAGTTTATGACAATTGAAGCACTGGTAACTTTACTAGAATCTGGCACTTCTTCCAGTCAAAATCTTTAGAGGTTGAGCAAATATACAATAACTTTGCAATTCTTGGTGCCAAGTCCAAGTTCATCCACGGTAGAAGGGGTAATAACCTATGAAGATTTCATCATAGATGAAGAAATTATATTGCTCAAGTTTGATATTGCAGTAATAATAATTGAGCAGATGGGTATACTTCGACAAGCCTTAGCAAGAAAGAAACATCAAGAACTACTAAAAAGGGAGCATAGGAAAAAGTAAGGTTTGCTTGATATCAAAGACATCTTCTTGGATGCATTTAGTTTTCCTACCCCAAATGAAAGAAAGCCACTTATTGAACAATTGACTAACATAGTGGAAAAAGTTAGTGATATAGACATTGACACAATGGTCTAAGAAGAAGTTTCAAAGTAAAGTAAATGATAAGATATCTAGTGATATAACACTTACACAAGTTTTATTGGAAACTAAGAAAAATAGTGTAAAGAAGGTACTAGAGAACATTTTCTCTATGTACACCAAACTGTGTAATCCTACACTCTTCACCCAAGAAATAAGGAATCACATCCTAAGCTTTGAAAGTCAAATGTAGTTATCTAGAGCCAAATTTCCCATGACCCTAGCTCGGATTGAGAAACACTGCAAGACCCTATTAAACCCATAGTTAGTTAGCAGCACTATCTTTAGATGAAGCCAACATAAGGGCTAAATTAATAAGCACCTAGACTACATTAAATCCTCACATGGAGATTCTATACAAGGAGTTAGGCTATGCAAAAAAATTTATGAAGAAAGACCCCAATCTTTCTATATTAGATGACCTAGTACACCTTGCTACTGAGATGGCCATCTAAATCAAGTCTTTGGAGGTAGCTTGTGACAATTGGGATGCTACTCTTAATATTATTCTTGAGGTCCATAAATATTTTTTGGATAAACACACTATTAGTGTATAACCCATTGACATTAGTGTCAAAAAGGGGGAGTAAGAGTGATGGGGCAACAAGTATGGAAGAATGGGAGAGCAAGAGTAAAGGGAGAGAGCAACAAGCAAGTCAAGACACATCTACTTAGTAGAAGTAAGATTTTGAGTATAGAATAGATCAAACAACTCAGGGGGAGTTATAAGATTTTTGAGGTATAAGTTGTTGCAAGATTTTGATATTTTGAAAGTTTGTATAGAAGCCAACTAGTTATGTTATGTTATGCTCGTAAGAATAAACATATTAATACATGACCAAGTTTTTTTGACACTCATGTCAAAGGGGGAGATTGTTGATCTTAGATTGGCTTTGACAAGTGAGTGTTTATACAATTAAGTCATTTCCTTAGTTTATGCCAAACAAGTAGCATATGTCAAGCATAACATGTATTAGTTAGAGAATGTCGAGTAAATAGTGACTGTCGAGTCACTCATGTGCCAATTCACTCAAGTGCTAAGCAAACAATATATGTCAAGTGATTGAGGAGCCGAGAAAATAGTAAATGCTATGTTATTCAGATGTCAAGTCATAGTATTGAAATTAGTATATGCCAAGCACCAGGGACTTTAGTTGTTGAGTAACACAGTTTTTTCATAGTTGTTTGCATTGGCACAAACTACTATGTAAATCATTTTTTAGCCAACTTATAGATTGGATTTTGATATTTTGGTGATAAGGATAAATCTTAAGTTGGAATCCCTATGCATTACATGCACCCAATCAAGTAAAAGGAAGGTTTAAGCAGCAAAATGGGTGAATCAAATCACCTAGGTCTTCTTAAGGAAGACAAACCCTAAACTTTTTATGAGCGTGAAAGGGAATGAATAAATGATCAAAGAGAGTTTTGCATCAAAAACTAGGGCATTCATGGTGACCAAGGTATTATGATCTAAATTACATTGCAGAATTAGTCAAAGGAGAATAGAGGAAGGAAATAGTGAACAACAGAGAGACATCTGATCAAGAAGGATCAAGTACATAGTAAGATAGAGGTGATCTATCATCAAGAATAAGAGTGCTAATCACAGGATCAATGCTGAGACATTCTAATAGGTGAATCAATTAAATCTCTTAATAGAGTAGTCATAATAGGCTATATTTAAATCCTCTAACAAGGTGCTTAATTGTGAGTTGAAGTCCTTTAACAAGACACACTTTTAATAGGGTGTTGAAATCCTTTAACAGGGTAAGAACTAATAGTCTTTGTAAGCCTTTAATAGGGTAGACCTTTCATAGGGTAAATCTTGGTTCATGATCAAACATTGTAACCTTCATTGGATACACTTTATTATTGCACTAGTGAAGATTTGTGGGTGTCATCCCCACACCAATTTTACCTTCTCAATAAAGGGTTTCTGGGTGATCATATCTTGTGTCATATGTGTGAATGCTTACTTGTTTACATGCTTTACATGGTATTTTAGTTTACTTATTGAATATGTGGGATGTATGTGTGGTGAATATTTTATGGGTCAAAGTTTGAAACACTAATTCACCACCCCCCCCCCCCCCCCCCTCCCACCCGAATTTTTTTTACCTTTCCTATTGTAATTCCAACACCATTATAATATTTTAGTTTTTCAAAATTTCTTGTATCACTTGTCATATAATGTAAATAACCACTATCAATTATCCATATCTCATTCTTATTCACATGTGAAATCAATATAATTTTATCATCTCCATCAAATTCATATTTCATTACAACATAAACAACATCTTCATGATTTTCATCAGTATCACTATCAAAACCATCTTCTTCAATAGTATATCAAGATTTCTTACCTTTTCTTTTGTAGTCTTTATTACCTCAATTGTCTTTGATGTCTCTTCTTCCTATGTATTTTATATCCTTACTTTCTTCCTTCTCATCTCTATCAGGACATCCTTCAACAATATGAACAAGTTTTTTACATGTAAAATAGATGATAGGGAGTTTACCTTTGTCTTTGACTTTTCCTCTTGGTATCCTTCTTGTCAATATTTCTTCAAGATCATCAAGATCATCATGGGTTGGTTTCATCAAGGGTTAGTTGAGACTTGAAATCACATTCAATACTATTAGGGGAATAATTATAAAATTTTGACAACTCAAATGTATTGAGTCTACCAATTAGACTATCCAAGGTCATATCATTGCCAAGTGTACATATCAATTGTTGGATTACAGATACTCTAATTGCATAGATAGGAAGTAAATTCCTTAATACCTTACTTATCATAGTCTCATTAGATATGATGCCTCCAACTCCTCTAATAGCATTCACAACCTCCTTGATAGTTTCACCTTCTTTCATTCACATGTCATCAAATTTTCCTCTCAAACTTTCTACTTTATCTCTCAACACATTTTTGTCTCCACCATGGATTTGTGCCAACTTGTACCACATTTTCTTTGTTGTAGTACATTCCTCCACATCGTCAAATTTAGCATAACTTAAGGAAGATGCAAGATCTATCATCATTTGATTATGCTCCTACTTCTCCTTTATTTGTTCAATGATCATGGACCTAGGAACTTTAATGTATTCATTCTTTAGATAGTGTAATACTAAATCTCAAACTCCAAATATATACAATGTCATTATTCATTTCCATCCAGGGAAGTTCTCCTTGTTCAACTTAGGCATCTCTTTCTTCTACATCTTGATTTTTAGCTTAAATCTTTCAAACTTTCTTCACAAGCATCAAATGCTCTGATATGAATTAATAGAATATCTGAATAATTGAGAGGGAGTGAATCAGTTATACTTAGGTCTAGATGTACCAGTTCAACTTTTAATAACTTCAAACAACTTAAACAATTTCATTAAACCACTCTATTCATATAGCATATCATTAGAAACTTAACATTTTGTTCACCACTCAACTCTATATTCAGTATATACCAACCAATACTAAATAGCATGCGCCACACATATAATATTCACACATTTATGACACTATTATTTAACATGGAAACCCAATTTAGGAAAAACCACCAAGTAACATGCTATCACTTTTCACTCTTCTAAAATGAGCTTAATTAAGATCCAACCTTGTTAAAGGTTACCAAACACACTATTAGGTGTGACCCTATTAAAGTATTTAATCACCATGTTAGGAATGGCCCGACTAGAGGAATTTGGATAATTCCATTGAAATTTCACCTTAATTAAAGGATTTACAAAATTATTTTTAGATCAACCTTGATTAAAGGATTTTTATTGCCACAATGGTTAGAAAGTAACAACATGTTTGATCTATAAAATACAACTCACTTTGCAAATTCAAATCTCTAGTGGTTCATTTGTTGGTTCACTAATTGAACTTCAATAACATTTCCATCACTGATCTTATTGGAAACCCTTTAAGCAATCACACTTCACCAATCTCTTTATTCTTCCTCTTCTACTCTATATTTCATAGTTTCTCCTTAAGATTGCTAATCAAAAATGAACCAACCTAGAAAAATATCTCTTATGACTCCTTGAATAGGTATTTTTAAAATCTTTTTATGCTTAAACATTACCATAGATCTTAGGGTTGGGTTAGATTCAATGCATTTGCCCATCTTTTCATCCTTCTACTCCTTTCTTGATAGTTCTAGAAACTTCTCCCTAAATCCTTCCCTTTGATTGCATAAAAAACTTAATTCATGCATTAAATATGCCAGCTCATCAATCCTTATCATCTACATATTTTAAGTAATCCAAAAATTCAATTATGTCAGCTTCAAATTTGATTCTTTCACAAATTATAATTTCATTAACACTTGATCATCACTACGTTCTTTTGCTCGATTGTCACTGTGTAGCTTTGTTCTCTATTGTTTTGTCTCACTCAATTTCCACTAGCTTTCTTGGTCTTTACTATGCTCTATCTCTACTACATTTTTTTCATCTTTCTTGACCATAATTATCACTCCACTAATAGTGTTTGCTAGGATAACTCTTAAGTTCCTTAATCTTCTATTTCAACTCTTTCATTGACTAACCATTGTTTACTATGATTTTATTATGTTTAACTCAATACTTCTATACTCCATATTATTATTAAACAATACATCACCTTGTCAAATACTTACTAATCAAGTGCCCATTTTAATTCCAACATACTTGCTCCTCTTTGCTCAACAACAACACTAGTTCATTTAGTTATCTTTGTTTTCAAATCCTATTCATCAATCAACAAATATGGCACTCTACATTATTATTAAATGCCTCTCTAGTAGGTTTTAAATTTATGAAAACATAACAATTGTTCTAATTGTATTTTCTAACAAAGGAATCAATTTTACTTTGTTCCTTTCCTAGTAGTTTGGATCAACTAGTTATGTCTCTCAATAATTTTGCACCTAGTAGGACATTAGTCCTTGATGATTTGTTATCTACCTTAATCTCATAGGATTTAAGGTGAAAGAAATCTCAAAGATCTTCATCTTTGAATGAAGCCTTGATTAATAGAGTAAGATGTTATGAGAGAATCAATATTTATCATGGAAAAAATAGGTCCAAATCTAAGGGGAGGAAAAAGGTGAATTGTTGAAATTGTGGAAAAAGTGAACATGTCAAAAATAATTTTAGGTTTCCAAAAGCAACCAAGGATAATCCTACTTCAAATGCATCTAAAGAAAATACTGCATAAGATCATATGTCATTGGAAGATCAAGAGGTATTAATTACTGACTTGAGAAGTTCTTTACTTCATGTTTGGATTTTTTAATTTAGTGCTTCCTTTCCTATGACTCCTCATAGAGAATGATTCTTTTCTTACCTAGCTTGTGATGGAGGTATGGTTTAGATGGAAAATGATAACCCATGTGAAGCCATTAGTGAAGGAGAGTTCATAATTATGATTTTTGATGGAGTAGTTAGAACTAAATAGAATGTTAGGCATATACCCAATTTTTTAAAAAATATTCTTTCACTTGATGTGTTTGATGAACAAGGTTCTCAGTTTGGTGGTGTGAATAGTAGCCTAAAAGTCACAAAGGGAGTCTTAGTTGTACTCAATGGAGAAAAAGTTGGCAAAGGTTGGTTGGTAAAAATAAAAATGTAGAGATTGTTGTAATAACACATTTAGATATAGACTCATTAACAACCTAGCATCAAAGGCTAGGTCATTTGAGTGAGCGACATCTCAAACTGTTACTAGATAGAAGTATTCTTCCTGGTGCTAAATTGAAAGATTGGAGTTTTGTGAACATTACTTGTTTGGAAAGTATAATAGACTAAGTTTTTTCTAGAAATACGACCAAAAGAAAAGATGTTTTAGATTTGATAAATTAAAATTCTTGGGAGTCTTTTGTAATATCTATTATAGGAACATCATATTTCGTTTCATTTGTAGATGATTATTCTTGTAAGGTGTGGATATATCTTCTCAAGAAGAAATCTTTACTGTGTGTCTTATTTTAAGAGGTTTATGGCTCTGGTAGAGAATAAAAAAGGTAAGACAATTAAATGTCTTAGAATAGATAATGGAGGTGAGTTTTGTTTAGCATGATTTAACCAATTCTATAGTGAATGTGGAATTACAAGACAATTTATGGTTGCAAGGATGCCACGACAAAATGGTGTTATTGAATGCATAAATCATATAATTATGGAGTGAGCCAATCTATGTTAACTACTTATTTGGAGTATAATTTTTGGACTAAGGATGTTAACACAACTTTTTCCCTGATCAATGGATCTCCCATGACTACTCTCAAAAATAAAATTCTTGAAGAAATATAGAAAGGTAAGTTAGTTGAGTACTCATTTCTTCATATGCTTGGTTCTAATGCTTATGAAAATATTCCTAAAGGGAGTAGAAATAAGCTAGATAAGAAGTCCAAAATATGTATGTCTCTTGGTTATGTCGAAGGAAGAAAGGGGTGAAGATTGTGGGATAATATTTCCCACAAGATTATTTATATCCAAGATGTATTCTTTATTGAGAAGATGCCAAAAGGAGATAAAGAAAAATAAGGTGTTGAAGTTGTTCCAGTAGAGATAGACAACCATATTGTTGGTCATGATGTTCTTGATGAAGAAAAGGTAGATGAAGATCATATAGTTGAACAGCCAAAAGAATCACAAGGTAAAGTATCACCCATTATAAGAAAATCCAATAGAGCATCCAAAGAACCTAAAAGATACTCTCATTCTAGTAATTTTGCATATGCATTACTAACTGATGTTGGTGAACCTAGTTCATATCAGGAGGCTTGTGAAGCAAATTGTACAGACAAATAGATATTTGTTATGGAAGAGAAGATGGAGCCCTTTCATCAAAATGAGACTTGGGAGCTTGTGTTATTACCTACAGGAAGAAATTATATGGGGAAAAAGTGTGATTTCAAGTTGAAAAGGGATCTAAATGATAATTCAAATACATACAAAGCTCCATTGGTGTCCAAAGGGTTTTCTCAAAACTCTGGTATAGATTTTGATGATTCTTTTCCATTTGTATGTTTGAGTACTGTCAAATTTTTTAAGCTCTTATTCGTAGTCTTGATTTGGAATTAGAATGGTTACATATTAAAACAACCTTCCTCCATGATGATCTTCTTGAGGAGATTTATATGCATCAACCCTAAGGTTTTAAGGAAAAAATCAAGGAGAATTATGTTTTCAAATTGAAAAATAATGATATGTTTTGAAAAAGGCTCCAAGGTGTTGGTACAAGTAATTTGATTCATGATGAGTATAGGTTTTAGTAGATGTGAAGCTAATCATTGTGCCTATTTTCAAAAGTGTGACTACGGCAATTATATCATTCTACTTTTTTATGTAGATGAGATGTTGGTTGCAAGTCTAATGGATGGTTTTAACCATGCAACTGACATATCATCTACACCAGGTTATTTTTCATTTCAATACCCACCCATGACAAGACCAAAAAAGACACTTCACAAAGGATGCACCATTAGATTTTAAAAAAAAATTCTCATACATAAGCTCTGCCATATGAGAGACCACTAAACTATTACATAAAATACCCCAATAATGTTGATTAATGTAAGTTGAGCATTCCAAATACAATAAGTTGTAAATTATAATAGGTTGCAAATACATTGATAAACTAGCTATGAGCCACCAATCTATAAGAAATAAGGAGACAATGGGATTTTCAAAGATAACTTGTACAAACAATCACTTAATAATGCATCCATCTACTTTAATAATAAAGAGTCTATAAATACCATGTTAGAGTTTTAGGTGACTTTCTGATAACCCCAAAGATCAAATGAAAGACCAAAATAAATTCCATATGAGAATAGAAATAAATTTTTATTTACATTCAATAATAATATTATTGATAACATACATAATTAAAGTGTACATAATAGGACTTTTATATTGGCAAGATGCTAAGAGACAATGATAAAGATAGGATAACTTATCACCTATGCAATATGGAATCACATGTCCACCAAAGGTAGATTATCCTCCAATATGAAGTTAAGTATATGTCATATGATGATGATGATGATGTGATATGTAAACTAAAGGTGCATCTCAAACATAAAGTGGAATTGAATTACAACTATTGCCACCTAAAGTGGAGGTCTCTTATACCATGTGCTTAATATAGGTGCAAAGACCTAGGTATCTCAATGGAAAACTTGTATGGAGTGAATTATGCTAAATAAGATTAAGTACACATATAATTAGTAATATTTAATTAAACCAAGAAGTATGACTCTAGAGTTTAATTCCCTTATAGAAACTTCTTGAAGATCCAAAGATCTATTAATAATGAGATTTATGTTTCTTTAGTCATAGTAATAAATGTTATCTTTATAATTATATTGAGTGTAGACAATTTGTTCAAGATTTGGTTGATCGATGTCTTCGTAATTTAAAATTGAATCTTTTAAATTTGCTTTATATCAAAATTTCATTAGTGATCATTTTCTTATTATGTTTCTCTCCATTATTCAGGTCTCTTTGTGTAATGTGCATCAAAGGTATCAAATATGAAATCTCCCTTGTTTCCTTAAGAAGTGGGCAAGCCATTATTACCTTATGTTTCTTCCTTCTTTCAAAGGATCCATTGTCTCTTTGTTAATAATCTCTTTTATCTATAATTTCCTCCCATGTACAGACTTGTTGTTCAAGATCTTCCTCCTTTATGATATTGTTAACCTCCTTACAATTTATTCCTTGTTTGGAAGTGTATATATTGTATTATTGGGTTAAAGACTAAATTGACACTATGTGCTATTCTTATTTCTCCTCCTCTTCATCTCATCATGAATTTTTATTATTTCATGATGCTACATCCTTTTTGGTATGCGATACTTTGTTTCACATTAGAAAGTTACATCTTCTAATTAATAATATTTTTCAAACCACAAAGGGCATTCTATCATAAATAATTGACCATGTCATTTTTATCATTCATATCTTTCTTTGATGATTTTCCTAATTTATAAAGTAATATCCTTTTTGTATAAATATATCTATTTTACATTAAGAGTTTTGTCTAGTTTATTTTAAAAAATCATAGAATTGTATATCTATTATGAGGTAACTATTATTAAGAATGCATTACATATAATATCTTTCCCTCAAACTTTTGGGTAAGGGTGTATGTCTTTCCTATTTTCACTTTTTATAAGGGTATACTTTCCTTAGTATAAGGGTATTAATTTATCACGTGATGTTATTTTCTTATAAATAATTATTAATTTTAATTTGGGATTATCTCTTATATAAGAGGTGTACATCCATGACCATGACCTCTTCTTTATTTGTAAAACTATGTCCATCAAAATAAAAATTACTTTTCATTTCAAATTATGTCATCCTTATTAAAGAATGCATTTTTCACCTAGTGGTATGGCGATAAAAATGTTCATTCTTGTTCTCTTTCCCTCTTTGTCTTGAATATGTTATTATTTTTGATAAATCATCTTGAAGGATGATGTTAAATACTTTTAGGATCTCTTCCTTTCAAAGGTCTCTTTTCATAAGTGGAATATCCTTTCATGATTATATATTTTCTTAACTCGCAATTATTATCAATCTTTGTTAAGTTTATAGACTACACTATTACTTTAGAAGTTTATCTTCTTGTTGTTGGAGGTAGGTATCCTTGCTTCTCTTTCCTTACAACATCATATATATTTCCATCATAAGGAGAGGGCATACATAGTCCTTCCCTTGTGTATTATATGCATTTTTTTGTTTATTGACCTCTAAGGAGATTGTACCATCTTAAAATGGATGCATTTGCATTTTTAGACTTTTTAGCTCCCTCTTCATAATACCCTCTTTGGACTATGGATATTTCTGCACTTGATCTCCTTTTCCATCTTCTTCTTCCTCTTTCCACTATATTCCTTCTAGTATATGTACCTTCTCTTTGTAGCTTCCCAAACTTGATCTCTAGGACTAGGTCAAATTAGGTAAACATGTTCTAGACTAGGTCAACCTAGGTTGACCTAGCCCCTAGAGGTTTTAGGTTTTAGGGCCCAAAAGGCCTTGAGGGTTTAATTAGCTTTTTACTATTATCCAATTGGTTTGTATTGTTTTTCCACCCAAAAACTCATATATAAGGGGACTACGAGGATTGATTTTCATATTTCATTCTTTCAAGCACTCAAGTTATCCAAGCTCTTGCTCTCAAGTGAAGATTTATGCCTTTGCATCCAAGGAGTTCAAGTAATCAAAAATTTCAATCACTTAAGTGAGGATATTTTTATCTAGCATTGAAGGATCCTTTGTGAGAATTTCCTCTTCAAGATCTAGCTTATTTTTGGCCATCAAGGGAAGAGATATATATTGAAGAATTCATCATCTTCTTCATTGATTAACTTTTATATACATGGCACCATGATGGGATTATGGTAGATCTATTGAAACTATTGGAGATACCCTACATTCCCAATTCAAGATCTAGAATATATTTACATACCTAGGGTTTGACCAAGGCAAGTCATTATCAAAACCCAACCCCAAAATTCTTCTTTTTGTGTTGATTTGTAGAATACTAGTGAAAGGATTCCAAATAGAGAACCTACTTTTTGGGAGATTTCTAGTAATTTTGTTTTTGATTGTTGGACTACATCTAGATAGTTGTAGGAAATCTTCCAAAGTTGACTAAGTCTTTTAGTCTCTATTTTCAAGAAGATTTCTTGGTTCTTTTTCCTTTCATCATTTTATTTTGAGATTTGTGAATGGATATCTAGAAATACTTTAGATCTATAATTTTTTAAGTTAAATTACATCTTCCTCTATGCATTTCAAGGTGATACTTTCATATGTTATTTCCTTTCATATATTTACCCTAGATTTATATCTTAATTGGGCTGATTGTGTTCACGTAGCATCTAGATTTACACTATCTAAACAATTAGTTAAATTTCACATTCATATTATCATATTAAGGGCCAAAGAGTACATTTCCTTTTATTGCATTCCTCTTTATAATTTATATTTAGTATTAGCACCCTTCTTCATTTGGCTCCTAGCTAATCTAATTTGGATCATAAGAGAAATCATATTTTGAAATTCCTATTTGTCCCTCACACACATATTTGAATGGCTTAGTAGCATTGGAAAAGTGGAGATCTACAATCCTATTAAAGTGCTTCCCTTTTCTCCCTAAACATTTTGGGGAACCCAATTAGTCCCCTCTTTTTTATTTTTTATTTAGATCCCCTTATCTCTCTTTTTATATTTGGCTATCTTGTGTGTGGTAAGATCTCTCTTTTATGCTCTTTATTACATTTGCATGGTTAGATAGCATTAGGGTTTTCTTTTTTATCTCTTGTTTTATGATCTTAATTACATGAAGACCAACCTATAGCATTCCTATTAGGAAAATTCGTAGACTCATGGGCTCTATTGATCATGATTCCTCCTTTCTTCCTAGGATTCACGATGAGACTAATATATTTACTCATGATCTTAATCCTATAATGGAGCATAACTCTTCTCAATCATACCATGATGAAGATGATTCTTTAAGAGTTCCTCCTTCACAACTTGATAAGATTTCTAGTGAATTTGATAGATTGTAAACTTGATTTTCTCAATAAAATTAGAATCCTGATAGGTTTTCTATTGTTGAAGCCCTTATAAAGATTTTTAATAATGATGATAATAATATTTCTATCTTGTGTGGTACATTTGTTGGAAATATAGATGGAGTAACTGGGGGGGGTGAATCAGTGACCACAAAAACAAATCCACAGATCCCTTAGATGTTTGATAACTCGGTAAATGCAATGTGTGCTAACTTTAGCAAATCTTAAACATTCACAGTGATTAACATGCAAGAATAAAAGAAATAACATGAACACATGAGACACCAAATTTAATGTGGAAACCTAATATGGGAAAAACCACCAAGTAACTAGCTATTGATTTTCACCCTTCTGAAGTGAGCCCTGTTAGGAGCCAACCTAGTTAAAGGTTATAAAACACACTATTAGGTGTGATCTTGTTAGAGGATTTAATCACAATATTAGGAGTGGCCTTACAAAAGGTCTTTAGAAAAATTTAATGGAACTATCACCTTGTTAGAGGATTTACAAATGGTTGTTAAACCAACTCTATTAAGAGATTTTGGAATCACTACTACAATGATAAGAAAGTAACAATGAAATGACTTGAATGAGATGCAACTAAATTTACTAATTACAGATCTCTATTCTACTTCACTAGATCCTTCTTGATCAAATATAACTTTGCTACTCCTCAGGGATATCTAACCATCCTTCAAATTCACTCACACTTTCCTCTTCAAACAATCAATACACTTGCATACTCGCTCATACATTTGAATTCTCAACTTGGCCTTTCATTTATACCATTTAGATTATCAAGTCGGCTCATTTACAACTTACAATTACCAATAATCATTACCTTAGTCAACTAGAATCAATACTTCAAGTAATTAAACTTTATTCCTAATTAACAAAATCCTTCATTAGTCGACCCTGCTTGTTAAACACTAATCTTGAAAATTTTTTCCTATGTTAACCAAAAAAAGCTCAGTTAGCACTACAAAAATCCTTCAGCAACTGAGTGAACTCAATAAACACTAATTTCTGACCAACTTTCCTTTGTTAACCATGTGAGCTCGATTAACACTACTTTCTGCCACATTTAAATTCAATGCTCAAGTGAGCTTGGTAGACACTATCTACATAGAGTAATTTCCAAGAATGCTCAGTAGACATAGAAAATTGCTTTGCTAACCAACTAAGCTCAGTAAGCATTGTCTGCCAACTAATATGACATTTGTGCAACATCAAAGACAACACACAATTAGACAATTGTATCCAACAATCTCCCTCTTTGGCATTTATGGCAACAAAACATGTCATAGCACAATGAAATTTGAAAACAAGTCTTTTTTTGATAGAAAATTTTCTCCCTGTTAGATTTTATGCCACAAACTTCTCTAATGGAATAATATCCCTTTGTGAAGGAATTACATAGCTTCTTCTTCAAACAACAAACTCTTCCTCAAACAAATTTCAAAAAGTTATGACAGTAAACTCTCTGTCTTTGACAACACATGCCAAAGACAACACATACCAAATGAGTAATAATGTTCCTTGAGTACTACTTCATATGCAATATTCTCTTGATTATGCTGCATTAATTGATAAATCTTCAACTTGGTTCCTGTTGATGCATCACTAAAACTTTATTTTAGTGAGCTTCAGATAGGGGAATGACCCCTAACTTACCTCTTAGATACAAGAATGCATCCTTAGGTAATGGCTTGGTGAATATGTCTACAATCTGTTCTTTTGTATGGACATATTCCAATCTGATTTCCTTATCTTGCACCAATTCTCTGACAAAATGATATTTTATAGCAATGTGCTTGGTTTTGGAATACATCACTGGATTCTTTAATATGTTAATTGCACTTGTATTATCACAAAACATAACAACTAGTTCTTTGATCTCAACCTTCATGCCTTCCAACAACTATTTAAACCAAACAATATTAGAATAGTTCATTGCTACTGCAACATACTCTTCTTCTGTTATAGATTGGGATGTGTAATTTTTCTTTTTGCTTGTCCAAGATACCAACCTTTTGTCAAGAAAGAATGTTCCACCACTTTTACTCTTCTTTCATCAATGTTTCCTCCCCAATCAGCATCAGTAAACACTTTTTAGTCCATATTTCCTCCAACTTTATATCACAAGCCATAGCCTTCAGTGCCTTTCAAGTATCTCAAGATCCTTTTGATTGCCATCATATGATTTTCTCTGGGTTTTGCTGAAAATCTTGCCACTATACCAACTGCAAGAGCAATATTAGGCCTTGTATGGACTACATATTGTAATTTTCCAATCATTGATCTGTATAAGGTCTAATCTACCTCTTTTGAATCATCATCTTTGGTAAGTTTTAGTCCAGTACACATGGGGGTTCCAACTAGTTTTGAATCTTCCATACCAAACTTCTTGAGTATCTCCTTGATATACTTAGACCGAGTGATGTAGATACCATTCTTGATCTACTGTATCTAAAGACCAACAAAGAATTTAATCTCACCAAACATAGACATTTAAAATTCTTTGTTCATTTTCTTTGAAAATTCTTTACATAGATCATTATTCCCTATAAATAAAGTATAATCCACAAATATTTATGCCAAAAAAATCTTGTTATTTGGTCCTTCCTTGATGTACAAACTATTCTTATCATTAGTTCTTTGGAAACCAATATGAATAAGGTAGTTATGCAACCTCTCATACCATGCTCTAGGGGCTTGTTTCATACCATACAATTCTTTATGTAATTTGCAAACCATGTCCCTTTTGTCTGGATCAACAAAACCCTCAAGTTGTTCAATGTAGACTTCTTCATCAAGAATACCATTGAGAAATGTTGATTTAACATCCATCTGATATACCTTAAATTGTTTATGTGCTACATATGCAAGTAAGGTCTTGATACCTTCCAATCTTGCAATAAGGAGCAAAAGTCTCACAATAATCTATGCCTTCTTCTTAAGAGTAGCCTTTGTACACCAATCTAGCTTTATTTCTTGATACCTTACCATCTTCATTCAACTTATTCTTGAATACCCATTTTGTTACAATCAAATTTTTATTTTACTTATAGGTACAAGAGTCTAGGTTTTGTTCTTTTCTATTTTCTGTATCTCTTCATTCATAGCCTCAATCCAACTTTCATTTTCCAATGCATCTGTGACATTTCTAGGTTTAAAATCAGCAAGTAAACAAGTACCTTTTAGCTTACTTCTTGTCATAGTACCTTCTGATTTGTCTCTAATAATCTGATTTGGTGTATGATGCCTCCTAACATACTTGGCCAATATAGGTTCCTTGCCTCTTGAATGAATTGCATTGTCATCCTCTCGAACTTCAACTTCAGGTTTTGGTTACTCAAACTCGATAGGCATTGGCTTGGTAGCTTTAGAATGTGACTCGGGTCCTTGTGACTTGGTTTGAACTTCTTGCAATTCAATGACTAAGGAAGACTCAGTAGTAGAAGTATCCTAATTGACAGATGTCTCTAGCAATGTATCAGGTTCAATGTAAACAAATCTCCTATAATCTTTTGGTTCCTTTCTACTTTCTTCTTTAGTCCTTTCTGCAAACTCATCAAATTTCACATGTGCACTTTCTATGATTTTGTGAGTAGAAAAATTCAAGCATCTATATGCCTTACTCCTGTAAGAATATCCCAAAAATATTCCTTCATCACCTTTCACATCAAATTTACCTTTTCTAGACTCTTTCAAGATATAACATTTACTTCCAAATACTTTCAGGTAACTTACATTGGGTTTATAGCCATACCATAACTCATAAGGGGTTTTGAATGAGTCCTTCAATTGTACTCAGTTTAAGGTATGAACTGCAGTGCTGATAGCTTCCTTCTAGTATTTGATAGCAATGTTCTTTTCAATCATTAGAGTCCTTGCACAATCCATGATAGATTTGTTCCTCCTTTCAGCTATTCCATTCTACTTGGGAGTTCTAGGGGCTGATACCTATCTTTTGATTCCTCTTTCAATGCAAAAGTTATTGAATTCATTGGAGATGAATTCACCACCTC
Source organism: Cupressus sempervirens (assembly GCA_028749045.1). Lineage (NCBI taxonomy): Eukaryota > Viridiplantae > Streptophyta > Pinopsida > Cupressales > Cupressaceae > Cupressus > Cupressus sempervirens. The sequence goes on along the minus strand of CM053788.1, from coordinate 208,833,121 downwards.
TATCTAATCTTAAGCATTTTAGTCTTTTTCCTATTTCCTTTTCTACTCTTGCCAAATACCATTTGAATTTCTCAAATGCTTCTAACTTCTCTCTCAAATACATAACAGTCATCATTCTAGAGTAATCATCAACAAAAAGAATGAAGAACTTTTCTTTGGTATAGCTCTCAATTCTAATAGGTCCACACAATCAGTATGCACAATTTCCAAAATATCTTCAAACTGATAGTTTTCAATTTTAAAGATAGTTTTTCCCATTTTACCAATCTGATAGTTCTTGCATAGACCTACATCAAGTTTCTTCAAACTAGGAATGCCTCTTACTTTTTTGAATTTTCTTATTCACTAGGCTATCAAAATTTACATGACATAATCTTATGTGCCATAACCAACTTTCTTCAACTTGAGAAATAAAACATGAGCACTCACCAAGATCAAGATAAAACAAATTACCTTTTGTTTGTTTTCCTGATGCAATCAGCTTTCGTTTGTCATCCAGCAGTCTTGCTTTGTCATGCACGAATTCCACCTTGAATCCAATATTGATGAGTTGTGCCACACTCAATAGATTATGTTTTAGTCCTTCAACCCAATAGGCATTATCACATACAAGTTCTTTGGTTAATGAGATTCGACCTCTTCCTTTTATGCAACAAGGTTCATTGTTTCCAAACCTTACACTACCACAATCATAGTCTTCAAAATGATCAAACTTTGTTTTGTCACTAGTCATATAATGTGAACAACCACTGTTTATGATCCATATATCATTTTTTCTTACATAACAGATAAGTGCCATCTTATCTTCTTCATCATCATCCGATTCATCTTTCATAGCAATGTAAACTATTTCATCTTCACTATTATTAAAATCCTTAGCCACAAAACATGTTTTCTTACCTTTGTCCTTGAATGATTTGAAATCCTTCGTGACATTGCACTTGTGACATTTCTTCTCATCCTTGTTTTTCTTTTTTGGGCACTTGGCTGCAATATGACCAATTTCTTCACATGAAAAAATAGATTAGGGGAACTTTACCTTTGTATTTTCCTTTACTTCAACAATTTCAAGATCACTGTTAGAAATTTCCTCTGATTCTTCTTCACTTTCTAATTGAGAGTATTTTATTTTTTTTCCTTTTTACTTAAATGAAAGCTTGGCCTTAAATTTTGATTCAATGTTCTTGGAAGCTAGAACATAATTGTCATAGTTATCTAGCTCAAATGCTATCAATCTTCCTACTACGGTGTCCAAGGTTATCTTATGATTTGTCTCACATCTTCTTTCTTGAAGTATAGATACTCTAATTGAATAAATGGGAAGCAATGTTCTAAGAACTTTACTTACAACTATTTCTTCCTTGATCTCTCCTCCAGAAGCTTTGATTGCGCTGACACTTTCTTTGATCCTCTCAACATATTTGACAATGTTTTCATCCTCTCTCATTCTCATCTGATCAAATTGTCCTCTTAGGCTTTCTGCTTTGGCTCTCTTCACATTTTCATCACCACCATAGATATCATTTAGCTTGTTCCACATTTCAAAGGTAGTTTTGTAGTCCTTGATATCATCAAATTTTTCATAGCTTAGAATAGATGCAATGTCTATCATGATGGTGTTATGAGTCTTTTTCTCAACAATGTCATTAAAAAATAATGTACCAGAAGGAGTTGTATATTCTTCATCAAGGTATTTCAATCCTATATCTCCAATGGAAGTGAGATGAATTCTCATGAGACCCTATCATGCTGAAAAGTTATCTCTATTAAGCCTTAGAATTTATCTCTTGTAAGACATCTTGATCTTTAGCTTAGGTCTTTGAAACCCTTCCTGTAATCACCAAAAGCTCTAATACCAATTGTTGGAAATATAGATGGAGTAACTTGGGGGGGGGGGGGGGGAGTGAATTAGTTACCACTAAAACAAATCCATAGATCCCTTAGATGTCTGATAAAACTAGTTACTACTGTCACTTGATAAACATACTTAAAATGTTGTAACTCGGTAAATGCAGTGTATGTTAACTTTAGCAAATCTTACACATTCACATTGATTAACATGAAAGAATAAAATAAATAACATGAACACATAAGACACTATATTTAATGTGGAAACCCAATATGGGAAAAACCACCAAGTAACTAGCTATTGATTTTCACTCTTTTGAAGTGAGCCTTGCTAGGAGCCAACTTGGTTAAAGGTTACAAAACACACTATTAGGTTTGACCTTGTTAGAGGATTTAATCACCCTATTAGGAGGGGCCTTACAAAAGGTCTTTAGAACAATTCAATGGAACTATCAACTTGTTAGAGGATTTACAAATGGCTGTTAAACCAACTTTGTTAAGAGATTTTGGAATCATTGCTACAATGATAAGAAAGTAACAATGAAATGGCTTGAATGAGATGCAATTGAGTTTGTTGATTACAGATCTCTATTCTACTTCACTAGGTCCTTCCTAATTAAATATAACTTTTTTTCTCCTCAAGGATATCTAACCATCATTCAAATTCACTCACACTTTCCTCTTCAAACAATCAATACACTTGCATACTCGCTCATACATTTGAATTCTCAACTTGACCTTTCATTTATACCATTCAGATTATCAAGTTAGCTCATTTATAACTTAAAATTACCAATAATCATTACCTTAGTCAGATAGGATCAATACTTCAAATAATTAAACTTTATTCCTCAAACTAACAAAATCCCTCATTGGCTGACCTTGGTCGGTAAACACTGATCCTGAAAAGTTTTCCTGTGTTAACCAATAGAAGCTCAGTTAACACTGTAAAAATCCTTTAGCAACCAAGTGAACTTGGTAAACACTAATTTCTAACCAAATTTCCTTTATTAACCATGTGAGCTTGGTTAACACTACTTTCTACTACATTTACCTTTGATGCCCAAGTGAGCTTGGTAGACATTGTCTACGTAGAGTAATTTCCAGGAATGCTCGGTAGACACAAAAAATTATTTTTCTGACCAACTGAGCTTGGTAAGAACTATCTACCAACTGATATGAAATTGTGTAACATCAAAGACAACACACAATTAGACAATTGTATCCAACAATATGTCATCTTATTAATACTCATGTTAATTCTTTGATAGAATGTGCTCAAGAGATAGGACATCCTCCTTCTTCCACAATCAAAGAAACTTCTATTCTAATTCCTACCGCTCCTTCCAGCATACCTACATATTATTTTCATCTTATAAGTACTTCCACCTAAGTGTCTACTCTTTTAAGTGTTGGTCTTCCTAGCCCTTTTCTTCTTGTGAGTGTTCTTCCTACTTTCATTCTTTCTTCATTAATTTTATATGATGTGGTTCCTTTTACTTGTTCAAACACTTTACTCATTCCTTCTCATCCTTCTCTGATATCCTTAGACATTCCTTCCACTTCATATAAATTTCCTAATCAATTTAGTATGCCTATGCCTACTAGCATTTTTTCTAACCCTATCGTTAGTAAATTTATTCAAACTGTCACTTGTTTACAATAACAACTTTCTCAATTAACTCAATCTAAGTACAATATTCCTACATTTGATGTTTTTAATCTCTATAGACACTTAAAATTGTCCTAAACACTATATTAATTGATTTAGTATTTCCCTAAACATTATAATTGATTATTTATTAATTAATTATATTTTTCATATTCTTGTACTTATTTAATTAAATTTATTTAATTTATAGGTTCACTTCCCTAATGTATTTAAATTTAATTTAAATGAATCCCCTCTAATGTATTAAATTTATTTACATACTGCTTCATAAATCCCGTTTTAAATAAATCTCAATTTATTTGATTCTCTCCACTTTATTAAATTCTCTAATCCTATGATTAAGTTAAATCTTATTTAATTTAATCATAATCCGATCCTAAAACCTAGTCTACACACATCACTCTCATCCTTCTAAAGCCTATCCATTTATTAATCCCACTTTATTATCCTAAACCTCTTTTAATCACCTCTTTAGCAAATAAGTGCTTCCTCACACATGTGTGAGCAACACTATGTGGATGCCACATAGATGCCACCTCCCTAAGGCCTCTCTCAAACCTATAAATAGAGCCCTTGTCTCAAGAATTCTACTTCTCCCTCATTTTGCATTGTTATCATGCAAGTTTAGAGTTATAACTTTCTTATTAATTCACACATTTCTACTAACCCTTTGGTAGTTGTTTACTTCTTTCATTGCTTTTCTTATTCATGATAGTATTGCACTCTTAGATTTTCTTATTACATCCACTTCCATTATCCATTGAGTGCTCTTAAGAATAGTTTCTTCCATAGCCATCTCTTGAAGCATTCTTCATCATTTAGCTTAGTTGCATGTTCATTATTGTATTTTCATTACATTGGGATTTAATAGTATTGTTTGGGAGAGCACACTCCCCTCCCACAATCTAAGGCACACCGACAAGGCCTCTTGTGGGTGCCCTTGTTGAGCTGCTTTGAGGTTGTGTGGGAACTCTTTCTTTTAATTTGTATTAAGTTATAAAACTCAAGTCTAACATTAGTTGTTTCAATTTTTTTTGAATCTTTGATATGCATATGAACAACTAATGTTTGCTTGTTTATGTGTGCTCCTTACATGTTAGGTTTCCATACATACAATCTCCTTTAATTAGATATCCTTCGTGTTTTCATCCCACAACATGTTGAGGTACCTCTTTTTGAGACTTATAATGGTAATGGAGTTCACGTAATTCATGTCAAACTTTCCAAACTATATGTAGTGATTTTTCTCATGACTATAGGCTTATGGACCTAAGTTGTTACTATATACTTTTATGGATAGGGCCTTGCAATGGTACTTCTCTCTACCTCCTTATTCTATTTATTCTTTTCAAACTCTTACTAACTCTTTCATTCAATAGTTTCAAAATAATATTGGTCCACAAATTTCTTTAGCTAATTTAATGAAAGCCGAATGTTAAAGAGAAAATTACTAAGTTTATTGGTAGATTTAAATGTTTGTATGCTTAGGTTTCTTATCATGTTCTTGATCATGATATTCAATGTATCTTTATTTCTCTTTTATAAAAATATATTAGGGATAAGATTATCCTTCCTGAGTATACCTCATTTTCACATCTATGTATAGTGATTCAACATTACCAATTAGAAGTGAGTCAACTCAAGTGATCTACTTTGATGGATCCTTTTTCTAGTGATAAGAGTGATTCTGCCAGAATTTTAAACAAGTTCTCTAAACTTAATAATTTCATCAAGATCAAGTTTGCAAGTATAGTTGATGATCAAGTGGCTACTACATCTAGAGGTATGACTACTTTTTTCCCTGTATTTCATCCTAATTGTGAGTATACTCCATTATTTGAACCTTTATCTAAGGTGATGACTAAGTTACTTCATGCTTGTGTTCTTAACCTTCCTCATGTTCATCACATTGATCCTAGCAAATCATTACCTAAGTCTTTTGATTCAAATTCTTTCTATTAGTGTCATCATCAAGCAAGTCATGATACTCAAAAGTGTTATGGTTTGAAGAATGTTATTCATGACCTTATTGATTCTAAGGCTATATATGTTGATACTCAAGTTAATAACACAAATAATTCTATTGCACCAACTAATAAGAATTTGCAGATTTACACTAATCCTCTTCCTTCTCACTCAACAAATCTCATTAATCAACCTTTTTATTCTAATCACCATATTGATTATAATGAAAAAATACAATAAGAAAATCATGTGGTTAATCATATTGAGTTAGCACCACAACCTTTGATTTATTCTCCTCCCAAATCTAAATAGAAACCTATTATTACCTTTAGTCAGTATGATATGTTCAAGAAAACTAATGGTCCTCTTTATATCACTGCTAAAGTTGTTCATATTCCTTCTCATGGTACTTTGGTTCATCCTTCCTCTTATTGGAATGTTATCACTAAAGAACACTTTTTTAACAAAGGGTTGAATGGAGATACTTATGGTTGTGGATCCAAATTTGTAATGGTTTTCTTTATCATCCAAAAGGTTCTCACTTTAATTGTTACTTTATTAGGGAAAGTTGTTTTTCTAACTTTATTGGTATTCCTACTTTTGATCAATTTCAAGTTAATCTTGGTATTCCATGGCTTTCTTCCATGAAAGTTGTAGCTTCTCCTATTCATAAATGTCTTAAAACTCCTCATGATAGAAACATTATTACTATTAATTATTTTCTTTATAAACCATCACATCTTAGAGATTGTGTTGAGATTGGTTTTTATTGGCCATCTCATTCTGATAAACCACCTACTCATCTCAATCATCTCTATCGAAACTATCAACAATATAAAGTAGCCAAGATTATGGAACTGAATCTTCCTAAGGGTTTTTCACTTGCACATGTCTTTCCTAATCCATCTACTTTTAAACATATTTTACCTTCTACATCTCTTCCCTCGGCTACTATACCTAAACCTAGTGATGTTCCTCCTTCAAAACCTATGACATTTGATCCTAATTCTTCTATTATATCTTGTAAGACCATTTGTAATCAACATGTTTGTTAGCACCACAAGAACTGTCAAGCTAAAACTAAGGCTAAACCATGCTCTCTTTCTTCTTAACCTACATCCTCATCTTAATCTTTACCTTTTTTGATCCAGCCATACATGAGTCTTTAGAGGAAGTTAAACAAGGTAACATTTTGCATATGAATAAACATGATGATTATGTTCATATTTTAGATTCTATTAATCTAGATATGGAAGATACTTTAGATGATGAACATGTTAGTAGTGATGAGATTTAATTGATATGGATAGTGATTTTCCTAACATGCTTTCTCCAGATCTTAGAATCACTCCTAGTAATGAGCATAGTGACTCTCAAAGTCCTTTCTTATAACTCATTATGATTCTACTATAATAGATATTTTTCCTCTCGTGAGTCACCATCCTTCCCCTAGCATTTCATACCAATATGGGGGGCACATGGAATGCTTGATGTGGACTTATTTCATCATAGTAGGCTTTTTCTTTTTGTTTGTGCTTTTTGTAGTGTCATGTTTTTGTTTTGTCTTTTTATTTCTTTAGATGATCCTTGTTTCTTCATTGATCTCAAGAGGATAAAGTAATCATATTATTGTACACATTCTTCTATTTCTATCTCTTTTCTTCTACATGTCAGTATGTGCTATGTTGTGCTTGTGCTATGGTTCATATGAGTAATATTGTATAGTCTTCTTGGTTGCTTATAATATGGTAGCACTAATTCCTTTTAGTCTCTATATTCTTGGCCCAAAAAGACTCTCTTTCGTAGCTCTTTCGTGGCATTTCCTCCATTGTGTCATATTTCTACCTCCTTTGGTAAATGATGATATTTTCATATTTGATAGAATATTACATATTATCATTGTTCATGCCTAAGGTAAATTTGTTTATTAGTGTCAAATACTTAGTCATTCAAAAGGAAGGATTGGTTAGTCATCACAATCACTAATCCATCCTATATAGGCCAAGTAATGTACTGAAAACTTGTACATATTTAAGTTAAGTGTCGAGTAACAATTACTACCAAGCAAGTCAGAGGTTTCTAAGTACTCTAATGGTTGTCAAGTTTTTTAGTGAGGAATTGAAGCTAAGTGATATAGAGGCCAAGAAAAATAATATTTGTCAAGTATAGTTAAGGCTGAGGGACAACATGAAATATCACTTTGGGTTGAGTGCTACTAAGGTATATGCGTCAAGTAAGATAGTTTGATATATTTGTTTAGAATGACACATAATCTTATGTAAACTATTTTTGTCTAGCTAGAAGTGTGTTTTATAAATCAAGGAGCTAATCAAAGATCTGATTACACATTCAATATAGGACCACCAATCCCTATGTAAGGAAATCCACTAATCACAAAATTAGAAGGAATCAATGGAATTAGGAATGAATCTAGATCATTGATTGGGATCTAGAAGCTTCACCAAACAACTATTTAAGAAGGCTATAAGACCTAGTTAGCATGTGTTAAGTGAATGTGACTAAGAGTTTGGATTCATGTGAAGTTGAAGGTGAATCAAGTAGAGTGACTAAGAAGTGAAATGAATAGCTTTTAGAAGAGTTATTGGAGATCAATCAAAAAGAGGTGATATTATATTGGATATAGGAGATCTGACATCAATATTATAGTGAAAATCAAAGGATTGGGTACTGATATATTTTAATAGGTGTTTCACGATTACAATCTCTTAATAGAGTGGTTCTAATAGACCTTTGTAAATCTCCTAATAGTGTACTCACTTAGTTATGATGTAAAATCATTTAATCAAGGTAGAACTAACAGTCTTGTAAGCCTTTAACAACATAGACCCCTCATGGGGTAGATCATTAGAAGTGGTTAAATATTGTTGCCTTGACAAGCACACTTTACTGCTACATTAGTGAAGATTTTGTGGGTGTCATTTTGACCATATTTTTACCTTCACATTGGAGGGTTTTTGTGTTACCAAATATTTCGGTCAAGTATGTTATGTGTTTGTGAGTTTTATTCTTACAATTATCAATTATATATGATATAACATTGCAGCAAATGATTGTTAGATATAATATTAATTCTTAAAAGAGGGTTTATTTGAAGACATCAAATATGGTTCATGCTTGAAGTGTTAAGATTTTATAGATCCTAATTCACCCCCCCACCCCCACCCCATTTCAATATCTCACTTTCCCTATTAGATTCCCAAAAATTGGTATCGGAGCTATGTAATCTTGGCATAAGTCTAACTACATAGGACTTAAAGATCTTGAAGATGGAATCCTACAAACTGGGAAAGATCATTGAAAACTATAAGATATATTTTCAACTTGCATTTGAAAGAGTTAATATAGAAAAGGATATATTGAGGAAATCCTTGAAGATAAGGAAAGAGATGGCAATTCAAAAGAATGACACATAGTACAAAGAAGAAATGATTGAAGAGTTATTTGATGAAGGTAGATCTAGTGAATTTTATGTAACAAAAATTGATCTATTGGATAAGAAAAACATTATGAATGAAGAAATTAGAGCATTGAAAAGAGAACATGAGATGCAAGCAATAAGACTATGTGAAGTGACTAAACAAAAGAAAAGGGTTGAAGAAGAAAAGGAAATGGTTGATGAAGAAAAGAGAAAAATGGATAGAAGTCTTGATGAAAGCATTAAAGAGGTGCATAAGTTGACTCATAACCAATTTGACATAATAAATTAGTTACTAAATTCTAATCATGATATTGCTAGAAAGGTGGAAGAGATTGCAAATCTGATATCTGAGAATAATCAACTAAAGAGTGAATTGAAACTTGAAAAGAAATTCATTGAAAGGTTGAAAAAACCTAAAGAGACTATGCAATTTCTCAATGAATAGATGAATGCACCAAGGAGACCTCATGACACTTCTAGACTAGGCTATATCAAGTTCCTATCAGGTTCTAAATAGGGAGAGTCATCAAAGTAAGGAGAACAAAGGAATGTAACCGCAAAATCAAAGAACAAGAAGCCAACATGCTCTTACTATGGGAAACTAGGCCATACAAAAAATGTCTATAGGAGAAAAATTGGCGAGTTAATTTCTAAAACCAAATTTAGTGGCTATTGTTTCAATTGCAACAAACAAGGTCATCAAGCACATGAGTGTAAATCAAAGGCCAAAAAGACACCAGTTACTTCTATATTTGAAGGTTATTGTTCTACATGTTAGAAGTATGGTCATAAGGAACAATATTTTAGATCTAGATTAAAGAAAAATTGGACACCAAAAGGTTAAGGCAAAGCACCTAAGAAAGATAATACCACAAGTTGGGATTACAATAATTGGGTGAATTGTTATTGTTGTGGAAACTATAGAAACATTGTAGAAAATTGTGCTAGAATACATCATATAGGAAGATTACGAAACTACAAAACATTTGACCAGTATGTTTCAATTTCCAAAAGGTTGATCACCTAAGAAAGGACTATAAGAACTATGTATTAGCACCTAATGTTGAAGAGAACAATGTAAAAGATCATTGGAAACTACAATTGGAATAATTTTTTTATTGTAATTTTCAAATCTATTGATGAGACATGTTGCTAGCTGATCTAAATATCATATCTATTTGATTGATGAAGGGGATTTGAAAGATTGTACATAAAAAAAGCACCTAGAGGAAAGGTTGAGTTATGAAAAGGAGGCTATAATGGAAATTTTATTAGTTAGACTTTGACAAAATAAAGTGATTATTTAAATCATGTTGATGTTCAAGTCTTTACAATACAAGTCAAGATATATCACTTATGTAAAACTTGACCAAGCAATAGAGTTAAAAGATTAAGGAATATCGAGTGATGCTAGTGTTAACTAAGAAATAGTAAGCACCAAGAAAATTCAATGTTTACTATGCATTAGTATCGACTGAGTAATAGTGTTGTTATTGAGCTAGAAGATCTATAATGATCGAGAAATTTTAGTGATGACCAAGTGTCAAAATTTAGTAATGGCTCAGTAACAGTATTTTGAATGTGTATGAGGAATTGTGATTTCCAGCCAACTCAGTTGAATTCTTGGTATATGAGTTGGATCATTTAATTCAAGAAGAGGATTGGGTAAAATACCTAATGAAAGAATTCAATGAGAAGTTTCTATAAAAGAAGAAGATGGATATATACAATGGATTTAATGAATTAGATCACAAAACCTAAGATCTATGGTCATCATAAAAATAAAAAAGGCCAGAATCACCTATTTAAGGAGGTACAGAGACAAAATTTTAAAAATACACATGAGAGAGGTGCAACAAAGGTGCACAAGGGTGAATGCACATGAGTGTGAAGTGTGAGAAGAAAAGAGACAAAATAGAGAACCTATGTGTGTTTCTAGTAAGAGGAAACAAATCTACTGAGATTGATAAGAAGATCTAAGTAGAAGGCTTAAGTTTGATGTGAAGAGAAGTATTAATGATTGAAGGGTTGACAAGAAAATCAAGGATAGATGTGACAAGGAAGGCTTATCAAGGAATCAACACATGAATTAAACATAGATCTAAAATTGCAAAGTGAGTTGTAATTATATAGATCAAACCCATACTATTTTCTTTCTAATCATTGTAAACAATTTGTATTAAAATCCTTTTAATCAAAGGTTGACCTAATAGTCATTAAAGGACTTTATAGTCTTTGTAAATCCTTTGGCAAGTGACATTCTATTGAAATGATCAAAGTCCTCTACCAAGGCCACTCCTAATAGGGTGATTGAATTCTCTAACCAGGTCACATTTAACAACATATATTGTAACCTTTAATAGGGTTGGCTCCTAATAGAGCTCACTTCAAAAGAGTGAAAAAGTGGTGACATGCTACTGGTGGTTTTTTCCAAATTGGTTTTCCACATTAAATCCTATTGTCAAACTTTTGTTGAATTTTTTATGGTGTTTTACATTTACATGTTTACATTTGGCAAAGTTTGTTATAATAGGATAGTGAACTACTCATAATTTTGTTTATTAGTATATAGTAGAGACTGAACTAAAGTAGGATTAGCATAAAAAATAAAGTTTAATGATTGATTATTCAAGTGGTACTTATGGACCTTGAGTAATTGATTTTCCCCCATCCTAGTAATTCTAAACATTCTAAAAAAGACAAGGTCATTACTAAACTAGTGATAAGCCAATTGAATAAAACCTAGAAAAAGAAACTAAAGAAGGTAACAGTTTGAATGATGAAGTTGTGGTCATCCAATCCAATGGATTAGGTGATTCCCCCACCTCAAACTAAATAAAGAGGTATGTATGGAACTATGTTTCAAAATATTACATCATTTCCTAGATTAAATGCACTAAAGTCCAAATATACATGATAATGAATACACAAGGACAAGCTTGGAGTTTGAATTTGAATAATGTATGTTAGTCCCAAGTTGAGCTATTAGTGTTGATTGAGTTTCAATAATGAAGTTTTAAAAATGTTATGAGATTGAACCATAATGTATTCTATGACCAAGTTGTGGCATTAACTGATTGAATGATAGTTTTGTAATGTGATAATCGAGTTATCTCGTGTTGGCCAAGATAGTTGTATCTCACCTACTATGTGTATGAAGTATTGACAAGGCCTTAAATTTGAATTTTTGAATTATATATCAAATTTTACAAGTCATTCTACACACCTTGCATTCAATTTTTCATATAGCAAAAAGAGATGAAATTATTCTTGAGCATTTGAGAAATTTTTACTTGGATTCAAGTATGTTCCTTTAACTACAAGAGTGATTTGCGAGCATATTGTTGAGGCTAAGCTATGTTGAAGACTTTATTCATACCCTAAATTGAGACAATGGCATCAAGCATATTTTCATCTTAGAAGAGGATGGAACTACAAGTAAATAACACCTTTTTAGAAACAATGCATTTCCTCCTCCAAAATTCAAAGCATTTCCTAAAATCATGATGAAGGTTGATTCTTCGGTTGCCCTTTTATCATCTATTCCACATAGCATGATCATGATTCATGGTGTGAGATCATACTACATTTGAAAGATAGGAGAGGTTGGAGATTTTGAGATAAGGGCTGCATATTACAAGTTATGTTAAAATGGTGAGTTGAAGGAAGAACACAAAATCATTATCGAGAAAGGGTTGACTCATGACTTGAATTTTCCAAGGAATTTCAAGATGCAGTGAATCAAGGTTGTTTTAACCCTTGTTCATGACATAAATCTAAGGTTGGAGAATGGAACATTGAATATCACTAAGAATATCATTCACCATGTTATAGGATACCCTTTTATGGATAGGGTTAAGACCATTCGATCCAAGGAAGGGAAGCAATTGAAGCCAACACTTTGGATAAATGGAATAAGTGAGGGATATTTATATCCACCATCAAAGATCCTAAGATAAACTTTATAGTAAGGGTAATGGCTCACAAATTTTATCAATCTAGTAGACTAGGGAGTGCACCTTCTATTTCTATGGACTTGGATTGGAAAATTATAAAGAAGGATCATATTTATGACCTCACCGAGCTCCAATTCAGCCAACTTGTAGAGAATTTGGAGAGCATAAGAATGGAAAAGAATGAAATGTGTAAGTTTGGCTCACAATTAGTTTTCATTTCTTTTATGTGAAAAACATTTTCCCTACTATTGATCATGTATTATGGGACAAGACTAGGCCTATTACCCAATAAATCAATGAATTCATAAGCTAGATTTGTGATAATTTTGACACTATTATGGATGGCTATTTTGAGGAATTTAAGAGAAAAATGAAGAATAGGCCTAGGATACCTCAATCCTTAATAGACCAATACTATGATGATATATGCTTCCTGATAGATATTGATTTTACCTATGCACAAGCAATTTTTCCTAAGTTGCATGGTTCAGACATCTACCTTATGAGGTGAATATTGAGGAAGTTACTATAGCTATAAAAAATTTATTGGTAGAAAAAATTAAGAAGAATGTTAATCCATTTGGCATATATGCTTCAGCTAAGGTGAAAATAATAGTTCAAATTATCACACCTAAGATAAACAAGAAGAGGAAAGAAATGATTGAAAATATAGAGAGATCTCTCAAAGAAGGAGTCAATAAAGAAATGTACCTATAGATTATAGAAGGAAAAGGAGAGGATGTAACCAATAGTGATGATGATGAAGGAAAAGGTAAGGAGATTGTGGTTTCCAAGCCAATGGCTAAGAAATTAAAACAAATTATTTTTATCAAAGCTAGTGTAAAGAAGAATCTCAAGAAAGTGGTAACAAAGGCCACACCTACAACACCTAAGGTTGCAAGGCAGAGAACAAGGTAAACTACTGAAGTTTCCAAGCCTCAAAAAAAAGGAATTGTAAATATCATCAAGCTTGCACTAGTCACAAGTTCAATGAAGAGGAAGTCCACTACTATGGAAGTTGAGTTGAGAAAACAAGAAAAAAAAAATCAAGAAGAAATCTCATTGTGCAAAAAATGATGAAGAGGATGAAGCTGAAAAGATAAAGCCAAGGAACCTGAGTGAATTCAAGGTGGTAGTACACAAGGAGCCTCAAAACATTGATGAGGTATGTGATAACCTTAGAAAAACTATAGGATTATTATGCCTTCATTACATTAAATATAAAAAAATTGAGCCAAGAAGATAAGATCAAAGTAGAAGAGGTTGTGATAGATATGATAGTAAATTTCAAGTATGCAACTATAGAGCTGGGAAAATTGATTCCTAAAGAGTTATAAAAATAAGATTGATGATAATTGGAAGTTTTATCTAACAATTGAAAGATAAATAAAGGAATCCATATTGGCTTAGATTATGCCTAAATTAAAGAAGTCAAATTTGTTTAGCTTTGAGAGAATACACAAATAAGTTTGTGCCAAAGACAAGATCATATTTGGTATTGAAAAATAAAAAAGAAATTATTGTTGAAGAGAGTAAAATTGCATGGAATAAGGTTAATGTTCTAATTCCTATTGATGATGACTAAAAGGGTGAGGAAGAAAAGGATGACCAAGAAAAGGTTGAGTTGGACAACATTGAAGATTTTGATGATGAACAAGTATATCTTGGTGATACTTTTAATAATCTAGTACAACTAAGTGAAGGGAAGATAGAGACTATGACTATTGATGATAAACTTGACATGAGTCCTATTAAGGAACTCAAAATAGATATAGAACAACAAAGTGTAAGTCAAGTTTAGACTAAGTCTGTGCAGTTGCAAACCCATGAAAATTTGATAGACCCTAACCCTCTATTAATGAAAATTAAGGACTATCCAAAGATTAAAACACATGTGGAAACTCAATTGAATGAAATTGTATCTACCCCTATTGCAATGTTAAGTCAAGTTGATAGCTAGGGTAATGTACATGATAGGGTTACCGAGTAATAGAGTGTGTCAGACAATAGAGGAGAAATGAATTAAGTACATGCATAGATAAATATAGCCACTAAGGGTAGAGAACAAAATGAGAAGAAATATGAGAGACAAGATGTTAAACTAGATGAATCTACTATGGGTGAAATACCACTAGCCTCAAGACCTTAGATTGAGGGAAGTAAGGAGGCAAGTCAACAAACTTTAGGAAGTGAACCCCAAATAATTGCAATCAAGGACAAACCATATGAATCTATATAGAATATTGGTACACTTGTAAGTTTAGAAGAGAACAAGACAAGATATGTGATAGGGACAATTGGGATAATAGTAGAGTCATACAAGCCAAGTCTCAAGGTTACAACACAAAGTTTACTAGTAATTCTATTGAGCTCCAACACACCAGACTCCAAGGAAAAGAGGTTGAAGAAGATGGTGAAACTCTCACCTCAAGAAATAAAAGGAAAGCCTATCACACTAGATGAAGTGGTTTTGATTCCTAACTAGGACACAAAAAACTTAAATTATGATTAGATGAAGATGCTTCATGAGCTATTGGAAAGAAAGACAAGGAAATAAGAAATGCAAAGAGAACAAAAGTAGAAAGAGGTACTATATGAGATCAAGGACATATTCCTTAACACAATTTTTGTTGATAACTTGAATGAGAAAGATCAAATCATGAGCAGTAGGTTCAAAAAGTGGAGGAATTAAATGATCCTAAAATTTACACAAATGAAAAACTTATGCAATGTTCTAAAAGAAATTTTGAGAAAAAGGCGATGGAAAACATTGCAATAGAGAGTGTTGTAAGACAAGTAGAATTTTTAAAACTTGTAGATAATTTGGAAAAGGTGGTACAAAATGCACATATATTATTCAAGAAATTGTGTGATGTTTCATTTTTCACAAATGAAGTACAAACTAGTATAGATAAAATTGAGGTAAATTTAAAATATAGTACAAATACATTGATCATGGACGCAAGTTCAAGTTCTACCCATTTTTCTAAATTGGGATTCATGCAATGAAGGAAACAAAAATTAATAGTTGAAGATAGTAGAATAATAGATAGGCTCATTTCAATTCAAGCCATGTTAGCACCTCACTTGGAGGTAATGCAAAGACATTTGCAGACTACTAGAGAGCTAGTAAAGAGTGATCCTAATCTTTCTATAGAAGATATTATGGTTGATCTTGCTACTAAATTAGACATTGAGATCCAATTATTAGAGTCTATAAGGACTTTTTGGGACAATGTATTAACAATTATTTTTTGGATTCACAAACTATTAATGGAAAAGTATGGTTTGACCCCTACTCCCCAGTAACAACTGCGACAAAAACAAGGGGGAATGAATGATGATATGCATGATCAAAGGTATGACAAGAAGTACAAAGTCATTTGTTTTTTTTTAAATTTTTGTGTGGTTCAAAGTAATAAGGAGTTAGTAAGTCTAATAGTTAGAGATAGATGTGTAAATAAACAATTTTAAAAAAATATATTGAAAAATGCAAGTGTAGAAGTCTATATATAGAACAAGTTATATTCATGAATTATATCCTAAGGAGGAGTACTTATGTTTAAGTTTTGTAAATGTAAAGCTTTTTAATTTTGTCACTAATGCCAAAGGGGGAAATTATTGATCCCTAAGGCAAAGTTTCCTATTAGTGTCAAATACTTAGTCATTTACAAGGTAGTATTGGTCAATCATCACTATGACCAAGCTATCCTATATAGGCTAAGTAATGTACTAAATACTTGTACATATTTCAATTAACTATCAAGCAACAATTTCTATAGAGAAAGTTAGATCACTCTAAATACACTAATGGTTGCCAAGTTTTTTGGTTAGCAATTGAAGCCCAGTGATATAAAGGTCAAGAAAAAAAATGGTTGTCAAGTATAGTTAAGGCTAAGAGATAGCATGAAGAATTAGTTTTGGTCTAGCACCAGTAAGGTATATGTGTTAAGTAAGGAAGTTTGATATATTTGTTTAGAATGACACAAAATCTTACCTAAACCATTTTTTCAAGTTGGAAGCATGTTTTAGAGATTGAGTAATCAAGGAGTTGATTATGCATTAAATTGAGGATTGCTAATCCCTTTGTAAGACAATCCACCAATCAAAAAATTAGGACTGAGTGGAAAAAGGAATGAATTTAGATCATTGATTGGGATCTAGAAGCTTCACAAAATATCTATTTAAGAAGGGTGTAAGACTTAGTTCATGTGTGTGAAGTGAATGTGATTAAGAGTTTGGATGCATGCAAAGTTGAATGTGACTCAGGAAGAGTGACCAAGTAGTGTAGTGAATAGTTTTAAGAAGAGTTATTGAAGATCAATCATAGAGAGATGATATTACATTAGATAGAGGATATCTAACATTTGCACTGAAGTGCAAACTGAAGGATTGGGTACTGATACATTTTAATAGGTGTTTCATGGTTAAAATATCTTAACAAAGTAGTTCTAATAGACCTTTATAAATATCCTAATAGAGTGGTCACTTAGTTGTGATGTAAAATCCTTTAATCAAGGTAGACCTAATAGTCTTGTAGAATTTAACAAGACAAAGCCCTTATAGGATAGATCATTAGAAGTGATCAAACATTATAGCCTTAATAGACACACTTTATTGCTATAGTAGTGAAGATTTTATGGGTGTCATCCCCATCGTAATTTTACCTTCACCTTGGAGGGTTTTTGAATTACCAAATATTTGTGTCAAATATGTTATGTGTTTGTGATTTTTATTCATGCAATTATAATTTATATCTAATATTACATTTTGGCAAATGATTGTTAGATATAAGATCAATTCTTAAAAGAGGTTTTATGTGAAGACATCATATATGCTTCATGCTTGAAGTGTTAAAGTTTATAGATCTTGATTCACCCCCCACCCTACTCCCCCCACTTAGTATCTTACTTTCCCTATTAGATTTTGAAAAATCATATGATCTTACTAACCCCAAAGTTAGTAGATCCCTTTGTGCTCTCTCTTTTTGTTATGTGTCCATTTCCCTTGATATGTTTCACTTCTTGGAGGCATGCCATAGTGGAAATGTTATTTTGTGGATGCATGTATGGTTCCATTAAATTCATTGCTCTTATTAATGTCTTTTTAATCTCTTTAACGTGGGGGTATACACTCTACTCATCCTTTGTCGATGGAATACAAATTTGGATTTTTTGTATAACTTAGATTACTTCAGCCTTTAGTGCTTGATATGATTTCTAAGGTCTACCCAAATATACGCATCGTTATTTCATTTTTATCCCCTCTCTCACTTTATCATTCTACTTTCTAGGAACTATTCTTGGAGGCTTGGTCTCTTTTGGATCTCTCTTTGAACTATTGACAGTTGGGAGCTCTGATCTTTGTTTTGACCCTTCTTTTGACTACTAACTATCTAGGAAGGCCAATCTTGTTTTGATCCCTTAAGGAAACACACATCCTTATGTCTTGGTCACTTTTTTATTCTTAGTTTTTGGGACATCAATTACCCTTGAAGTTGAATCCCTCAATGGACTAAGTAGCTATCACACACATGCTAGAATATTTTGGTACATCTTCAATGGATTGACTAGCATGCCACATACACTTGCTAGACTATTAAATGCCATCCCCTTTTCTCTTGCATAGACATTTCCCTCTTTTTCTTTTTCTTTTTCTTGTGTGGTTCAAAATAAGGAATGCACACCTTATTTTACAAGTAACTACACCCCACTTTATAGCATTTATATCTCTTATTATGATTCTAGATGTGACAAAGACTCAAGCCTATTGGGGGCTTGATGGTCTCTTTTCCTCCTAAATCATGACAAGATTTACTCTTTTTCTCTTGATCTACTTTACAATGAGTTTGAGAAAACTCATACGCCTAATAAAGTGGGGACTAAAAGTATTGTCTTAAAATGAACATACTTGCATTTTAAGAAATTTTAGCTCCCTCTTCATAATACCCTCTTCTAACCATGGATATTCCTGTGTTCGATCTCCTTTTCCATCTTCTTTTTCCTCTTTCCACTTTATTCCTTTTGGTATGTGCCCTTTCTCTCTGTGGCTTCATGAACCTGATCTCCAAGACTAGGTCAAGTTAGGTTGACCAGTTATAGACTAGGTTAATCTAGGTTGAACTAGTCCCTAAAGGTTTTAGGGCTCAAGACCCAAAATTTTTTGGGAGTTAAATTATTTTTCACCATTATCCAATCATCTTGTATTGGTTTTCCACCCAAAAACTCATATATATGGAGATTTGAAGGCTTTATTTTCATATCTTATTAATCCAAGTTCTTTCTCTCAAGTGAAGGTTTCTACCTTTGCATCCAAGGAGTTCAAGTATTCAATATTTTCAAGTATTTTAATAAGGAGATTCCTGTCTAGCATCAAAGGATCCTTTGTGAGAATTTCCTATTCAAGATCTAGCTTATTATTGGTTATCAAGGGAGGCGATTTACATTGAAGCATTCATCATCTTCTTCATTGACACACTATTATAATTATGGCACCATGATGGGATTATGGTAGATCTACTGCAAAGAGTGGAGGTACTTTGCATTCATAATTCAAGAACTACAATACATTTATATATAATATTCTTACAAACAAGGTTTTCAATCAAGAAGAATCCCAACATTTATCTTGTCTTTTAGTGATTTAGACTTACATTTCTCAATTACAGCTAGTTCCTTAACCTAGGGCTTGACCAAGGAAAGCTCTCGTCAAACCCTAGCTCCAAAACCCTTCTTTTCTATGTTGATTTACAAGATATCAACAAAAGAAATATGGATCTAGAACCTACTTTTTAGGAGCTTTCTACAAAAATTAGTTTTAGATTGTCATACTATGTCAACCTGGTTGTAGATCATCTTCCCAAGTTGATCTAGTCCTTCAATCTCCATTTTTGGTAGATTTCTTGATTTTTTTCTTTCAATCATTTTATTTTGAGATTCGCTCATAAATATTTAGAAACAATTATGATATACAAGTTTTAGAGCTAAACTACATCTTCCTCTACGCATTCCAAGGTGGGTCTATTAGAAATACAATGCGAAAAGTAAACTCTAAGAGGGGGCGCAAATCAACACTTAAAAACTTCAACCTTAAAATTATTCATCACACATCCATCTCATAATCTATGCATGTAAACTGAAATACAAAATTAAGCATATATACCCATAGAATGAAAGTAAATACACATTTAACACATCTATGACATAAGATATTTGGTTACCCAGAAAGCCTCCAAGGAGAAGGTAAAACTAGGGTGGGGATGACATCCACAAATCTCCACTACTATAGTAATAAAGTGTATCTAATGAAGGTTATAATGTTTGATCATGAAGCATGATCTACCCTGTGAAAGGTCTACCCTATTAAAGGCTTACAAGATTGTTAGATTTTACCCTATTAAAGGATTTCAACACCCTGTTAGAAGTATGTCTGATTAAAGGACTTTAACTTACAATAAGGTAAGCATCTTGTTAAAGGATTTACAATATCCTATTAAAACTACTCTATAAAGAGATTTAACTAATTCACTTATTAGAATGTCTCAGCAATGATCCTATGGTGAGCACTCTACTGTTAGATAATAGATCACCTCTTTCCTTATGTGTACTTGATCCTCACTAATTAGATGTATCTTTTTTGTCTTCTAATTCCTTTCCTTTATTCTCCTCTTAATGATTCTACAATGTATCTCAATTCACAACTTCTTAGTCACCATAAATGTTTTGTTTACACATGAAAACCTTACACATAAAAATTTTAGGGTTTGTCTTCCTTAACAAGACCTAGGTGACTTGGGTTAGGTATGAATCAATGATTATGATTCACCCATATTTCCACTTAATCCTTCCCTTTTTCTAATTGGCTACATGTAGTGCATAGGAATTATTAATAAAGATTCATCCTTATCATCTAAGATCGCAAAACAATCCTCAAGTCAGCTTCAAAATGGTTTACATAGTAGTTTATGTCATTACAAACAACTATGTCAAAACTTTATTACTCAACACTTGAAGTTCCTGATGCTTGGCATCAAATAAAACTTCAATGCTATAACTCAACCTCTGAATGAATCAACATTCATTGATCACTCAATATTTGAATGAATCGACAGTTACTATCTGCTTAACACTTGAGTGACTCAGCACCTACCAGTTACTTGGCACATACTGAATATCTCTAGATCAACTTATACTATCTAAAAACTTATGCTTTGCATGAACTAAGTAAATGACATAAGTATATTTTCACTCATATGTCAAAAAAAACCTAAGATTAACAATATCCCCCTTTGACGTGAGTGGCAAAATACTTGGTTATGCATGAATAACCTTAGCCTTTCAAGCATAACTTAGATAATATCCATTTACATACAAAATTTCAAAACTTCAAAATTTTACAAAACTTATGACTCATCAGTCATATCTCAAAATTTAATAACTCCCCTTGAGTTGATTATCCCATTCCGAACTAAAAATAGAATACTCCTTCTGAGTAGATTCTCCATATGTTAACTCTATCTTTGTTTGATCTCCACTTATCATGCATTCTCCCCCTTTATTTATTCTCCCCAAAACTTATTTACATTCTCCCTTTGACACTTATGTCATGGGTTGCACACTTATAGTGTGTTTGTCAAAAAAAAATTATGGACCTCAAGTATTATCTTCAGATCTTCATCCTAGTTATCACAAGCTACCTCTAATGATTTGATTTGGATGGCTAACTCAATAGCAAGATGAACTAAGCCTTCAAGTGTAGAAAGATGGGGATATTTCTATAGTAATTTCTCTACAAATGCTAGATCCTTATGAAGTATATCTATGTGAGGGGTCAGCATGGATTGGATGTTGATGAGTGTAGCTCGAATGTTTGCATCTTGAGAATTCAGAGCTCCCAACTAACCTTGGGAATTCATCAAAGAAGTGCTTCTAACTCTAAGCTATAGAATGAGGTAGAGATGTACCTATTTTCTTCATATCTCCCTCCAAATTTTCAATATGACACTATAATTTTTGTGTGAAAAAAGTTGTATCACATAACTTGGTGTAAAGTGAGAAAATATTCTCTAAGACTTTCTTTACACTATCAATCTTGGTTTCTAGCTCAACCTGACTAAGTACAATAGCACTTGATATCTTTTCATTGACCTTTCCTTGAAATTTTCTCTTAGATCATTCAAGTAATTTTACATCTAAATCTAGGTCTACATCATTGAGTTGTTCTACAATATTTACCAACTGCTCCATTATATGCTTGTCTTCTTCAAGTGTTGGTAGGCTGAATACATAAAGAAATATATCCTTGATGTATTGCAATGCTTGCTTTTTCCTATGCTCCCTTTTGAGTAGTTCTTGATGCTTTTTTTTTACAAGTGCATCCTGTAGTATGCTCATTTGTTCAATTTTGATTGTTGTAAGGTCAAACTTTGGTTTAAAACAATCACGTCATCCAAATTTACATCACTAAATGATGTAACCTCATCTACCTTGGATGTACTAGGACTAGTTCATGATGACTATAGTGGTGTAACTTCTACACTTGGCTTGTAAAGTGTTTGACTTAGAGGAGTAGCATATGTTGGCAAAGTAACCATTATTTGTATTGCTAATTATTCTTCAGGCTTTGTAGTCAAGTTTGACTCTTCAGTCCTCTTCTCTTCTTCCCTTTCAACTTCAATTGCACCTTGAACATGTGTTTTAACATGTGCAGTTGTAGCAACTTTTGATACTAATAGAGTGTGCACCAATTTTCTAATGTTGGTAATGGATGGCTCTTTTCTTTGATACACTACATGGGGTAATGTAGGTTGTATCATAGTAAATTGAGGGGTGTTTGATATGTTTTATGTTTCCACCTCTACAGATGTCTTCTCTTCCTTGTTAAGTTCATCTACACTCACCAATATAGGATGACTACACAATTGTGCCTTGGTGGTGGTTTCTAGCAATATTTTCTACATGTCCTCCTCTGTAAGGGGATTAATGTTCTAAGGCACATTGTCAAAAACATCCTTAATATGTATAATTTCATTGTCTTTTTATGTTGCATGTTGTGGATTGGCACTCGATATCTATATATCTAGTATACTTTGTTCTATTTTTTGCTCATCTCCAGCTATTGTTGATGTATCTACATTTATCTTAGTGCATTCCACATGTGTGTCTTTCTTAGTATCAAATGTAGTAACCCCAGTTACTTCATTTTCACCTTTCTCAACACCTACCTCAATAGATGTCTGAACAATTTCCTTGGGTGTTGTCAGCCCATTAATTACCTTCCATAATTGAGTACTCTACTAAACAACATCTTCTATTTTATTCTACAAAACATTAAAAGCCTAGTACTTTGGATCAAATTTTCTTGCATATGTCTTAATGACCTTTGTCATCTCAGATTTACCTAAATTTGACATCACTCTTGTAAGTGTAGTTTCTCTTATATTTCTCTCTATTGTGAGACTGTATTTCCATCTTTTCTCAACTCTATCATATAAGTCCTTTGGTAGAGAGTTGGAAATCTCAATTGGAGTCATCTTAAATTTTGCCATCATGGCATAGACTGACTCTTCTACCTTATCCATATCTAACCTTCCAAGCTTATCAAATTCAATATGTGAAAATTTACTCAAATCTGCATTATTCTTTATATTTTCAAATAGATTATCCAAATCAGAAGAAGGACTTTGACTTACCACTTTGACTTGGCTATTATCATTAGATTTTTTCCTCTCCTAATCTAATTTGGCTAGAGAAATGTACTTTCTCCTTTGTCTCTTCTCAGGCTCATTAACTTATATAGCTTTCCTGGCCTTTATTTATTTTGGCTTTGCCACTTCTTGAGCTTTCTTAGTAGTAGCTCTTGTGCTAGTTCTAGTAGTTGGAATTGCAAGCTTTAGGTTTTACAACTTTCTTTGGTTTTCTAACTACTGGATCTGGAGCTTTCTTCTTCTTCTTCTCTGTGGCTATAGGTGCTTCACTAACTTCTTCTCCCTCAACACCTTCTTCAAGCTCAGTTTCCTCTTCACCTTGATCTTCCCCTTGTCCTTGGGTTAGGGCCAATGGTGCTTGAGCAGGAACATCTTCTTCTTCATAATCTTCATTGTCTTCCTCTTCTTCATCTTCCTTTCCTCCACCAATTTTTTTCTTTAAGCTTCTTAACCATTTTGTTCTTCTTTCTTAATACTATTGTTTTCTTCAAGTTCATAGCTATCTTTGATTTTGCAACATCATAATTACTAAAGGTAGTAACCTCATTATATACTTCTTCTACAAGAAAAGTTGTAATTGTTGTAGATGCCTCATCCACATTAACCTCATATCCTAGAGGTCTTAACCATCTTACCCTTGGAACTACATCCTGTATATATGTGAAATCAGTATCAACTAGAAAGAAAACATTATTAAAAAAAAATTCAACAAGTGATACTAGAATCATGTGTCTTTTTTTCATAGACTTCTTAAAGTCCTCAAAGTAACTAGTCATACAAAATTCTCTTTGATTTTCTCAATGAATTCACCTATTTGTATTGCAATACATCTATTTGTCTTCCAAGCTATTTTTCCAAAGGAAGGAAATTTGTTCTACACATAGAAAAATATGCATACAAGTATTGATCCAAACTTGCATTGTGCACTCTTGGTTTTCCTTATGGCTCCCAAATTTTTTGATAACTGTTGCAAGTGTAGCTCAGCAAGGTCATAAGTATGATCCTTCTTCACTATCTTATATCCTATGTTGATAGCAATACAAGATACATTGTTCAACCTACTTGATTGAAATAATTTGTGTGAAATAATCCTTACTACAAAAGCAATTAGGGGATCTATGATGGTATCTATTGTCATTCCTCTCATGTTCCATACTATCCTTGTGTTTTTTTCAATGACCTCTTTTTCTTCACTTCTCATAGTTTTTGGTCTATCTAGGGTTGCATACCCTATTATCCTCTACACAATTTTCTTAGTAATTTTTATTGGTCCATTTTCTAAACATACAAAATTATCATGAATTCTTCTCAAGACAATCTTTATCTACTCTATCTTAAAGATGTTTGGAAAATCTAGGGCACAAGTTAACCCTTTTCTTTCTACAATCTTGTATTCCTCCTTTATTACACTATTCTCACATAGTTTTTTGTATAGATCTTCTATTTTAGTTTGTCCTATGCTACCCACCTTGCATGTGTAATATCATCTCTCATCTTAAATCACTAAGACTTGTGGTCGTATCATGGATAATGCACTAGAAGGCTCTTGCTTATAAGAAATGATAGGAATTGTCTTGAAATTTAGTTGTTTAATTCCATTTTTGATTAATTGAATATTTCAAACTTTGTTTCCCTCTTTTACCTTAATAGAAGAAGAACAAGATGCCATAATAATACCTAGGGTTTGCACAAATTCAAAATAATGTAGCTTGGCACATAATATATACCATCTCAAATCTAATGAATGGTGTGAAATGGTGGTTGAATTCACTTTGCAAATGCTTGGAATGATCTTTTCAATTTGCCTTTATCTCTTCATGCTCTCTCTAGTTTCAAATGATATCAAATGAGTCAAAAATTGATCATATAGACCTTAAAACTTTGTATTTAATGCTCAGCACTTACATTGTTGTAACCTCAGCTTGAATAGAAATTTCAACTCACTCAGCTTCCATGTAGTTTACTTTACTTTTAGAAACCACTATGAGCTCAGTAACACTATCACTTATGATAGCTTGGCATTAGCTATATTTCACTTGGCAACCATAGTGAAACTTTTCATGCTTGGCATTAACATGAAAATTGGCAAAACTTAAAGATTTCTTCTAGATTCTAAACAACACTTTACATCTTTCTTCATGCAAATATGATCTTTTCAATACTAAATCCTTGAAACTAATGTATAATTTAACTTTGAAATATCAATCCCACACATACCTCTTGATTAGTTCATTGGAGGTGGTGTGATCACCTGCATCATAGGGTGAAGTGATCCCATCTAAACTTGATGTGTTGCAATCTTCCTTTCTCTTCCATGTTTGGTTCATCTCATCTTTGACATTCTCAAAATCTTCCTTTCCTTTTCCTTTATTGAATTCATTGCCAGGTGTGTTTGACCTTGTTGGATAATTCTTGCTTATGTGACCAATCTTTAAACAACTAAAACATATAGTTTGACTTAACCATCTTTCATAGTCATTTCTAAAATGTGTTGTTATGTAATTTTTAGTAACATTTCCATACTCTTGACAATAGTGTCAACCATACCTAGTATTATAATCCCAATTATAAGAGTTTCCATTATGCTTTATCTTTGTCTTCTTGTTTGAAGACCATTTGGGCTTGGATTTGCATTCATATGCTCTATGTCCATACTTATGATAATTATAGTAGTATCCTTCAAATCTTTGTGTGATTATGGTCTTGGTTCTGCATTCATGTTCCCAATGTGCTTGTTTTTTATATTTTTGGTAGTGACCCATGAACTTTTTCTTAGTATTCTAATTTGTATTCTTGCTCATGTAAACATTGGTAGTATGACCTATCTTACCACAATTATGACAAGTAGGTTTGTAGTTCTTACCTTTGTTACTTCTCTCTTCACCACTTTTAGATGATTCTCCTTCTTTAGTGTTGGTGTACCCTAATCCAGTAGCATCACTGTTGGATCTAGGAGATCTCATCAATTTCTCAAAATACTAGATGGCTTCACTAGGTTTGTTGAAACTTTCAAAAAATTATTTTCATGTTTTTAGATCATTTCTCTATTCTTCATTCTACAACTTTAGTATTATGATCTCAATATATTTACAATTCAATTCATGATTTGTAATCATCATTTGATTCAATTTTTCCAATTGCATGTGAGCAATAATATTCACCTCTGATGTCTTTTCTTCCAGTTTGTTGTTCAATATCCTTTTGTCATCTTCAATCATGACTTTTCCCTCTTCATCTTTCTTTTTTTTCTTGGTCACCTCACATAGCAATACTGATTGGACTTCTTGTTTTATCTTGAGATTTCTAATCTCTTTAGTTATGGCTCTATTCTTTTGCATCAAATCTACAACTACTGCATCAAATTCACTTGTGTTTTCATTTGAAAACAATTTAGTAGTGTCAATCTCTTGATAATGTGTGTCATTCTCTTCAATAGCTATCTCTTTCCTTCTCTTCAATGATCACTTTAACTCATCTCTTGCTTCATTCAGTTGATGTAGGGCAAATTGTATTTCAATTATCTAGTTCTCAATAGTCTTTCCCAACTTGTAGACTTCCATCTTTAAGATCTTTTATCAAAACTGCAAAGCTTTACTTTACAAATAACTATGCTCTGATACCAATTGTTAGAAATACAATGAAAAAAGTAAATACTTAGAGGGTGGTGAATCAACACCCAAAAACTTCAACCTTAAAATCATTCACCCCACATCCATCTCACAATCCATGCATGTAAACTGAAATACCAAATTAAGCATATGCATCAGTAGTATGAAAGTAAAAAAACATTCAACACATGTATGACACAAGATACTTGGTTACCTAAAAACCCTCCAAGGAGAAGGTAAAATTGCGGTGGGGATGACACCCACAAATATCCACTACCATAGTAATAAAGTGTATCCAATGAAGGTTACAATGTTTGATCATGAAACATGATCTACCCTATGAAAGGTATGCCTTGTAAAAGGCTTACAAGATTGTTAGATCTTACCCTATTAAAGGATTTCAACACCCTATTAGAAGTGTGCTTGATTAAAGGACTTTAATTTACAATGAAGTGCCTTGTTAAAGGATTTAAAACAACTTGTTAAGACTACTCTATTAAGAGATTTAATTGATTAACCTATTAGAATGTCTAAGAAATGATCTTGTGGTTAGCACTCTGCTACTAGACAATAGATCACCTCTTTCCTAATGTGTACTTGATCCTCACTGATCAAATGTATCTCTGTTGTCTTCTAATTCATTTCCTCTATTCTCCCCTAACTGATTCTATAATGTATCTCAATTCACAGCTCCTTAGTCGCCATGAATGCTCTATTTGCACATGCAAACCTTCTCTCTTTTCTCCTTCCACAAACATAAAAAGTTTAGGGTTTGTCTTCTTTAACAAGACCTAGGTGACTTAGGGTTAGGTATGAATCAACGATTGTGATTCACCTATATTGCCACTTAATACTTCCCTTTTTCTAATGGGCTACATGTACTACATAGGGGTTATTAATAAAGGTTTTTCCTTATCATCTAAGATCACAAAAAAATACTCAAGTCAACTCCAAAATAGTTTACATAGTAGTTTGTTCCATTATAAACAACTATGTCAAAACTATATTACTTGGCACTTGAAGTCCCTGATGTTTGACATCAACTGCAACCTCAATTTTGTAACTTGGCCTTTGAATGATTGAGTATCCATTGATCAATTAACATCTAAATGACTTGGCACCTACTATCTTCTCAACGCTTGAGTGACTTGACACTTACTAGTTACATGACACATATTGAATATCTCTAGCTCGACATATACTATTTGACAACTTATGTTTGGCATGTATTACTTTTTTGACATGAACTAAGTAAATAACTTAAGTATATTGCCACTCATATGTCAAAACCAATCTGAGATGAATAGGGTCTTTCATATTTTATTTCCTTGCATATCTTTACCCTAGATTTATATCTTAATTAGGTTGATTGTATTCATATAGCGTCTATATTTATATTATCTAATTAATTAGTTCAATTTTACATTAACATTATCCTATCAAGGACCAAAGACTACATTTCATTTTATTACATTCCTCTTTATCATTTGAATTTAGTATGAGCACCCTTCTTCTGTTGGGTCCTAGCTAATCTAATTTGGATTTAAGTGGAATAATATTTTTAAATTACTCGCTATCCCCCACACACAATTTTGAATGGCTTAGTGGCCTTGGAAAAGTTGAGACCTATAGTCCTATTAAAGTGCTTCCCTTTCCCCCCTAAACAAATATAATCCTTTCTTTAGGTGAGATTATTATTTTTAATGGTTTCCCTGAGACAAATTTTAGAAACAATAGTCCACCAAGACAATTGAGAGGGGTAGGGAGTGGGGGCTAGGGGTGAGTCAATTATCCAACAATTAAAACACTTATCTTCTTTAAACAAACTTAACCATTCAATCAAAGTAAATAGTAACCATACAAAGATGCACATAAAAAATTACACCAGATATATTGACTAGGGAAACCCTTGATCAGAGGGAAAGCCCTAATGGGAATGATGCCCACAAGATGATGTACTAATATAATTATTCCTTGTTAGAGGATGGACCTTGTCAGGAATCTATTACAATATTTAGTACATTGAGTCCCTATTAGGAGATTCCAACCCTATTAGGAGTTGTAGTACAATGTATGAGAGAAGAGCCCACTACCCAAACATGCAATTTCAACTACAAGAAGAGCTCACTACTCAAACAAATAGTTTACTATTATTTTCTTCTTTCCTTGTTCTTTCCTCTATCCTATCAACCAGACCAGTCATTGTTAGACCTTGTATACTAGGTCATGAACCTTGGATCCAAATACCAAACCTTATATCACTCATCAAAACCTCGATAATGAAGTTTCCTTCACTTTCATACTACTCTGCTCAACTTTTCATTCCATACTCTTTGGTATTTTTTGAACATTCACAATTCACATATATCCCTACCATGATAAAGGAAAATATCCTTCCCTTAAACCAAGTCCATAAAACAATTCCTTGAGTCAGTTGTTATTCCTTCTCAATTAATTATTATAGGACCACATTAAGAACATGTTACACTTAGCGATAACACAAATCTTCCACCTTACAACTTGAATAACTTTTTGTACACATAATATTATGACAAGCAAGCTTAGCCACATCATCCTCAACATGTCTTCGCCATGTCCTTAACCTTGATCCTCAAGATATCAACTCTCCTAAGAGACATAACAAGTTTACCAGAACATTCCTCTGTAAACTCTATCTCAAAATAGATATCATCAAAACTTACATAACTTCTTCTAGACTTATCCTTTCTACTTTTGACATTAATTTCATATGCTAGATACTTAGACGTATCTCCCATAACCTCAGGTGGTTATCATGCTTAACTAGCCATCCATATCAACTTGATCTTTTTTTTGTTCTTCTATCAAATACCATAGAAGACATCAAACATGTTATGTTGACATCAATGACAAACTTAGTCATGAATATAAAATATCATCATCAAACCAATCTTCCAACAATCTCCCCCTTTAGCATTAATGGGAACATAGATGAAAAACATCTAGTTCCAAGAATACCAACAAAAGATAAATACTCTTCAAATATTCTTCATCATCAAATCTTGCTTGATGCTTCTTTTACCTTACGTCAATGGTTCTCCCCCATTAATGTACCTCAATACCAAACTATTATTCTACATATTGTGCTTATGCCAAACATTTTCCTCAGCATACTGCCAAACTTTTCTTCTTAGCATAATACTTCTCCTCATTTAGCATAATGTTTTTCATGCCAAACTTCTCCCCCATTGACATCAATGTCAAAGGTTTTTGCAACCAATATCTCTACATCAAACTCTACAATCAACTGATACTTATTTAGCTTGAATGTCAAAAGAAACTATTTACAATAATATCAATCAAGAGTCTTAGATGACTTTTTCCAGCACAAATACTCCCCCATACAGTAAGCATCAGCATCTAGTCCAGACAAACAATGGTGCTCTATTACCCTAGATTAATGCATTCTTGCATCTTCTACTCTGATGTAAGAAGGGACATAACCCCAAACATACCTTGAAAATACTAAAAAGTCTCTTTGGGAAGAGGCTTAGTGAATATATCTTCAATTTTCTCTTTTGTGCTTACATACTCCAATCTTATTTCTTTTTCTACAACTTTTTCTCTCAACATCTGATACTTAGTAGAAATGTGCTTAGTCTTCAAATGCAACACTAGATTCTTATAAATATTTACTATTCTTGTGTTGTCACAATGTATAACAATAGGTTCATTGATTTCTATCCTTATATCCTTCAGCATTTGTTTCATCCAAATAACTTGATTGCAATGATTTTTTGTTGCAACATACTCTACTTTTATTATACTTTGAAATGTACAATCCTACTTCTTTCTTAACCAAGAAACCAATCTTCCTCCAAGAAAGAAGCCTCCTCTACTGGTGCTCTTTTTGTCATCCATGTTGCCTGCCCAATCTGCATCAGTATAAGTACTTAGATAAAATTCATTAGCTTTGTCATACCATAATCCAAATTCTGAAGTTCCTTTTAGATATCTAAATATTCTTTTTACTACTATATAATGTGCTTCTTTAGGATTAGCTTGGAATCTTGTAACAATTCCAACTACATTTTCTATATCCAGCCTTGTGTGAGTTAAATATTGCAATCCTTCAATCATAGATCTATACTTCTTCTGCTCAATAGTAGGTGTCTCATCTTTTGTAGATAACTTGTGTCCAATTACAATAAGTGTTTCAATAGTTTTACATGTTTATAAACCAAACCTTTTCAATAAATCCTTTAAGTACTTAGTCTGAGAAATAAAGATTCCTTCTTTATTCTATACTATCTACAATCCTAGGAAATGTTTCATTTCTCCTATCATACTCATTTCAAATTCTTTCTTCGTTTCTTTTGCAAACTTTTTTCTTTCTTCATCATTACCTCCAAATATAATGGCATCAATAAATATTACCAAAATCATCAAACCATCATCAGTTTCTTTCCAATATAGATTGTTATCTACCATACCTTTGCTATATCTAGGCTTTGCCAAATTCTTGTCTAACCTTGCATACTAGGTTTTAGGTGCTTGCTTCAATCCATACAATGCTTTCCTTAGTTTGCATACAATATCATTGTCATCTACCAAAGGATATCCTTTAGGCTAATCAATGTATACCTCTTCTTCAAGTTCTCCTTTCAAAAATGTTGACTTGACATCCATCTAATATACTTTGAATTTCTTCTATGTTGCATAGGCTAAAAATTGTCTTACTACTTCTATTTTAGCCACTAGAGCATAAGTCTCCTCATAATCTATTCCTTCTTGTTGTGAGTATCCTTTACATACCAATCTTTATTAATTTTTTAAAAATTCTCCTTGCTCATTCATCTTGTTCATGAATACCCATTTGCTTCATATCACATTTTTGTCTACTAGTCTAGGGACCAATTCCCATGTTCCATTCTTTTCTATCTAGTCCTATTCCTCTTTCATGGCTTGTTTCCACTAATCATCTTTGCATGTTTCATCTACATTTTTTTTTTCAACTTGAGATATCAAGCATAATTCTCATTTCACTCTTCTTCTTGTCATCACACCTTTCTCTTTACTTCCAATGATCTGTATGAATGGGTGATTCTTCATCATGTTATTTCCTAAAGTAGGAGTTGCTATCTCAACTCTTAGTTCTACTGAAGGTTTTGAGATTTGTTCCTACCTTGGTTCTCCTTCATTCTAAAAATCACTGTTAGTCTCAAGAAATATCTCATCATTTCTTGGCCTAGTAACAACATCATCATCTAAATTGTAATCAACTATTATCTCTTGTATTTTGAACATCTCATCAATTCTCACATTTGTACTTTCCATAATAGTCTTAGTTCTGTGATAATAACATCTGTAAGCCTTTCTTTTTAATGAATAACCAAGAAACATACCTTCATCACTTCTAGCATCAAACTTACCACTACCATCATCTCTCTTTATGTAACACTTACTTCCAAATATTCTGAAATACTTAACTGTAGGTGAGCAACCAAACCATAGCTCATAAAGTGTCTTGTTTGTGTCCTTCCTAACTTGTACTCTTTCATAGTGTAGACTATTGTATTCATAGCTTCTCTCCAAAATATATTGGATATATCATTCTTTGCTAACATAGCTCTTGTAACTTTTGTAATAGAATTGTTCCTTCTCGCTGCAATGCCATTCTATTAAGGGGTTCTCAGAGCTAATAGCTATCTTTTAATTCCATTTTCTACACAAAACATGTTAAACTCATTTGAGATAAATTCTCCTCCTCTATCTAATCTTAAACATTTATTCTTCATACCAGATTCATTCTCGACTCTATTCTTGAATACCTTAAACTTCTCAAATGCCTTAGATTTCTCTTCAAGAAATGCAACCCACATCATTCTAGAGAAATCATCAACTAGAATCACAAAATAACTTTCACCATAGAATCCTTTAGTCTTTGTATGACCACAAAGATATGTGTGTACAATCTTTAACTTTTTTGTAGTGGTAAACTTCTTACTGGGAAAAGAAGTTTCATTATGTTTTTCCAAAGCACACTTCTTGCAAATTATGTTAGTAGGCTTTACAATCTTCAAAAAATCTCTAACAAAAAACATCCTACTTGTCCTCACAATACTATCAAAGTTCATATGATAGAATCTCTTATACCATAACCAACTTTCATCTACCTTTGCAATCAAACATGTCATTTCAGTAGGATTCAACTGAAACACATTACCTCTAGATCTGGTTCCTATTCCAATTACCTTTCCATCTTTATCTCTGATCATGCATGTCTTTTCTGAGAATTGCAACTAATAACCTTTGTCTACTAGTTTTCCAACACTCAAATTATTGTACTTTAAACCATCAACAAAGTATACATCCTTAGTATTAGTTTTACCATCAAGAGTTATAAATCCAATACCTTTTACTTGGCATGTTGCATTATTTCCAACTCTGACAATTCCTCCATCCTGACTTTTTAAGACAAAAAATTTGTTCATGTCACCAATCATATGATGTGAACAACCACTATCAATCATCCAATTAGATTTCTTCTCAACCTGTGATACCAAAGCTACCCTCTTTGGAATTTCTTCTTTTATTACCACAAATCCAATTTCATCATCACTAGCACTCAATGCTCATTCATCAAAATTATAATCTTCATTTGCATGCAAACAATCTCTATCTTTTCTAGGCTTATGATTTCCCTTATAATTTTTCTCCCCTTTAGGACACTTAGATGCATAATGACCATATTCATCACAAGTCCAACATCTAAAGTTTTTCTGACCTCCTTTCTCTCTTCTTACCAAAAGGCCTACTACTTCATCAATCTTTCTATCTTCTTTAGATCTATTGCTACTAGAAAAATCTCCTCTAGCACTTAGGCTCCTTGATAAGTTAGGTCAAATGCTAAAGGCACTGAAAGCTATCTCTGTTCTAGTCAATTCTCTGGACTATCTAAGTTCATTCTCAACTACTTCAAGTCTTCCAAGCAATGTATCGTTTGTGAAATCTTTGGTGCTTGATATCAACAATTGTATCATCTAAACTGTTGACTTAAATGGTGGTGTTAGAGTCTTCAATATATTCCATATAACTTCATCATCATCCTTGGTTCCTTCTTAAGCTTAATACCTGGAATAATTTTTGATATCTTGCCTATATATGTTCTTACAAATTCATCTTCCATCATCTTGGCATCTTGAAATGTACAATCCAATTTTGTAGCCTCAATTTCTTAGAGTGTTCATCACCTTCAAAACTATTTTTCAAAACTTTCCAAATCAAATGTGAAGTAGCAAGTGATTTTACCTAATTGCACTCAATTTTAGGAAGTGCAATCATTAGTGCTTCTCTAGCTCTCATGTCATACATGAAAAGATCTCTTTCTACCCTGGTGCAAGTTTCCAAATCCTTTTCTTCAATGATTTTTTTCACTATTTTTTTCAAGATCCAATATCCCATACCCATACACAACAAATGTATCTTCATCTTTTCTTTTCAATTGTCATAATTTATTCTATCAAACTTCAAACTATCTTTCCTGAACATGTTCACCATGGATCTCCCAAATCTATTAAACTTTTTCATCAAGGACCTGAAGCTCTGATACCAATTTTTAGAAACATTAGTCCACCGAGATAACTGTGGGGGGGGGGGGGGGGGGGGGTTGGTGCTGAATCAGTTATCCAACAATTAAAACACTTATCTTCTTCAAACAAACTTAACCATTCAATCAAAGAAAATATCAACTATAAAAAGATGCACACAAACAATTACACCAGATATGTTGACTAGGGAAACCCTTGATCAAAGGGAAACCCCTGGTGGGAATGATGCCCACAAGTTGATGTACTAATATAAATATTCCTTGTTAGAGGATAGATCATTTTAGGAGTCTATTACAACAATTAGTACAATGAGTCCCTATTAGAAGATTCCAACCCTATTAGAAGTTGTGCCAACCCTGTTAGGAGTTGTAGTATAATGTATGCAAGAAGAGCCCATTGCCCAATCATGCAATTTCAACTACAAGAAGACCTCACTGCTCAAACAAATAGTTTACTATTATTTTCTTCTTCCTTGTTCTTTCCTCTATCCTATCAACTAGACCAATCACTATTAGACCTTGTAGACTAGGTCACAAACCTCAAATCCAAATACCAAACTTTAGATCACTCATCAAAACATTGATAATGAAGTTTCCTTCACTTCTACACTACTCTACTCAACTTTGCATTCCACAACCTCTGTTGCTTTCCGAACATTCACAATTCACATATATCCTTAACATGATAAAGGAAAATATCCATCCTTTATACCAAGTCCATAAAATAATTCTTTGAGTTAGCTATTATTCCTTCTCAATTAATTATTATAGGACCACATTAAGAACATGTTACACTTAGCAATAACACAAATCTTCTATCTTAAAACTTGAATAACTTTTTGTACGCATAATATTATGATGAGAAAGCTTAGCCACATCATCCTCAACATGTCTTCTCCATGTCCTTAACCTCAATCCTCAAGATATCAACTATGCTAAGAGATATAACAAGTTTAATAGAACATGTATCTATAAACTCTATCTCAAACTAAATATCACCAAAACTTACATAACTTCTTCTAGACTTATCCTTTCTGCTTCTAACGTTAACTACATATTCCAGATACTTAGATGTTTCTCCCCTAATCTCATCTAGTTGTCATGCTCAAGTAACTATCTATATCAACTTGATCTTTCCATTTTTCTTCTGTCAAATACCACAGAAGACATCAAACATGCTATGTTGACATCAATGACAAACTCAATCATGAATGTAACATATCATCATCAAACCAATATCCCAACAATCTCTCCAATCTTCCAACAAAAAATCCCTAAGGTACCCTAAAGCATAGAAAAAAATCCACCCTTACGCATAAAACATTTCAAAATCCTCCTTCATGCACAAAAATTTCAAGGTAGAATAGACTAGTATAACATAGCGCGCTCTCTCTCTCTCTCTCTCTCTCTCTCTCTCTCTCTCTCTCTCTCTCTCTCTACACATATTTCTAGCCTTTTTACTAGTATCCCTTCTCTCTTATATTATTATGGATCACCTAACAATGTAACTTGCTATCCAATTGGATTCATGGTCTTTCTCTCACTCTCTCTTTTCATGCTCCCATGGCTATACTAGTTGGTTAGATGACAAAGTCTTGTGTCAACTTTGGTGATGCTCTTTCATTTTCTATGTGGTCACTTTTTCTCTTGCAATATCTTTCCCAAGTATGATATTGGTGGATGGGAAATTTCTAATAAAGGTATATTTGGTTTTTTTTTTGTACTAACCCTTTTTATTTTAGTGTCTTTTCCTTTGTTTTCATGCCCTTATGCATGGATGTAGATTTGAGATCATTTTTATTGGGGTTGTGTCCTTAAACTTAGTGTTGTATTATCTCTTTACATTTATCCCATGATCTTCTATCTTTCATCATCTTTTCTCTCTTTTATCTTTTCATTTACCATGAGCATGAGCTTGTCTTATACTCTCACTAAAGTGGGGGATAAATATATCATCCTAAAAATTAAGCACCCAACGTGTGCTCAACTTTAGGATAATTTTGTCCCTACATTGATTAATTTTCTATGGTATAACCTCATATTTCACTTAATACATACTTGTATTTAAGTATCATCCTCCACCTTATTCCATCTTTATTTAACTCAAGGTGGGACCTTGTTTCTAGGCAATGTTTTTCCTATTTTTCATCCAATCCTAAAATGTATTTCCTCTCCTATATTCTATTCTTTTATTTTTGGATTTTGTATCTTCTTTGAACTCTAAAAAACCTATATTTTATCTATTTACTCATTTTCACCATCCTCAACATCTCCAAGAAATTTAAGCCTTGTTTACCAAGGACAAGTTTCCAATGGCCACTTTTCCCCTAGGTTTTGCACCCAAATTTCTTTGAAAACCCAATGACAACATTTTCTTTTGATATTTTTATTTTTAATTGACCTCGACCAAAGATGATTAATGAATTTAAGTAGTTTAGTATAAGAATACATCCTCTTAACTCATTTGGAATAACATGAAACCATAATCAAGTGAAAACTATTAATCAAGAATTCAAGTACAAGGAAGATATCAAGAGTCATCAAGCATTCAAAACTTCATTCCTCTCATGAAACCAGGGTGTTTTATTCCATAGATCTAATTTATTTCTCCATTTAGAAGCCAAGATCCCCAATTATACATTGTAATGAATTACAATATCTACTTCATGAGATTTCTCCTATGTACATGCTTTTCTAATGGGTTTTTGTGTTTAGTCATATCAATTTCATCAATGTACTTGATCACTTTTAAAGAAATTAAACTACTCAATAAATTTTACAAATATAAATATTATCTATATATTGAAAAGTAAGAACATCATTATTTTATTAGTAAACACTTCTTTTAATTTGTATGGAATTTTTTATCAAATAGGTGTATGCATGAAGTTCTTATATGAGTGTTTTTTGGTCAAACTAGAATTTAGTAAACAACTTGATATCTCTTATGAAATTAAGACTCGTATTACTACTTGACTACTTGGTGTATTTTATTGCATTATTTTGTGTTGGTTATTTGGGGAAATAATGTTTGCTATATGAGTGGTACATCTCAATCTTGTGGATATTTTTATCTTTTTGACATTTGTATCTTCAATATTTTGTGATGTTTACTTGGCCACAATTATTATACTCATCTAGATTTCAAATGCTCATTATTTTGTGAACTCATTGAGAGAGAGTGATTTATGATTTTTTGGTTTTAGGACCAACATGAATTTATGATATTTTGGTTTGAGGGCCTATATGAGTTCTAATTATCTTTCTATGGAACTAAATTTGATTATCATTATTTTATGATTGATGATATATGTTTGGGATCTATGAGTTTTTCTTATTTGGGCACATCTTGAGGGGGTAGATTACAATAGGGGTTAAAGGTCCAAAGAGGATAGATCCAAGGTAACCTATCATAAATTTCTCAATAAGTGATAATTTGATTTATAAAAAATTGAGGGTAGCATTAAAAAAAAGATTATTTATGATGTTGTGCCCATGCCTTGAGTTCTTGTATAGGCTAAGGATAGGAGTGAGATAATACCTATGTAGAGTAGGTATGACTAGAGTACCTACTATTCAAGAGATGGTATTCTAGCTCCTTATTTAATTATTAGAATTAAATTGGGAAACTAAGAAATTGAGAGGGGGGTGAATCAAGATCTATAAAACTTTTAATCTTCAAAACAACTTTACTGCATTCACCATATTCACCATTTCATATCTAGTTTATGCATGACATAACTTTAAATATCAAATGTTGCAATAATTAGATCTAACTATCAATCACATCCATGAAATGTAAATACATAACACATATTTGGTTATCCAAAAACCCTCTAAGGTGAAGGTAAAACTAGGGTGGGGATGACACCCATAAATTTTCACTAATGTGGTAATAAAGTTAACTTGTTAGGGTTACAATTTTGATCACTTCTCATGATCTACCATGTAAGGGGTCTAATTTTCTAAAATAATTTAAGATTTTTAGGTCTTACCTTGATTAAAGGATGTTACAAGTTTACAATGAAGTAAGGACTTCATTAGGAGATTTACAAAGGTTTGTTAAAACCACTTTGTTAAGAGATTTTCCCTAATTCAATCTATTAAAATTGACTCAATGCCTAATCCTTCGGTTGCACTTACAATTTATAATTACAAATCACATCCTTCCAATCTCTGATCTAATCTCCAATCTGATATAGCTTTTCTCATTCCTTCGCTGCTTCATCAGATTGCTAAAATCTATTCTTCACAACTTTTCATGTGCAGCATCAACAACTTAACTTTACTCAATATTGTCTCCTTTGCACACTTTGCAATATCTTCTTTGATAACCTACTCTTATCTCTAAAAATAGGGTTTAGATTTGCCTATTTAAAAACATCTGTGGAATTATTTAGATGCTTCCCATTTTACCTCTTGATCTGATTAATTGTTCTTTCCTCATAGGGATCAATGGTCCTTGTCAGAATGCATAACAACCTCTATAAAAAACTCTACGATCATTAAATATTGTGTCCATGTCAATTCAAAATATTTTACCTCAAAGTTTGTATCATTCTATACATTTATGTTCACTCTATGTTATTTGACAAATATTTTCTCTTATGCTCAGTGGCTATTTTTCTTCATTCTATTGCTTGGCCTTAACTATACTCATCTCCTTCTATATAACTTGGAACCTATGTGTGATTTCTACTTGGCATTTACTAAGCTCAACTTGTATAGATGTACTTAGTGACCAAAGACTTTCTTGGTTCCTATAGAGATTGACATAGACAAGATTATATACAAGTCTTTACATGACTTGGCCTATATAGAGTAGCTCAATCACCATGATGATTGGCTAACTCTACCTTATATATGACTAAGTGTTTGACACTAATAGACCACAAGACTTAGAGATACCAACAATCTCTCTCTTTGACATTAGTGGAAAAAACACTTTGTCATGATTTCATCTTTACAATAAAAGAATAAGAGTACTCCCCCTAAGCCTATGACTCAATTCTTATAGAACTTCAAAACTTTTGCACAATATAATATACAATACTTTACATGACTAAAATTGGTTTGATTATAGCTTTGACATACCTTGTCTTTCTAAGATTTGTATCTTTGTATCATTCCCCCTTGATCATTTCACTTCATTTCCTTCTTTTATATAGATATCATCTATATCAATCATTCCCCCCTATTTTTGACACTTATGTCTATCATTGAGGTGTTTATTGTTGGGTAGATGTAGATGGAATCAAGCCATCTTTATCAATGAAGAGTTTATGAATTTTATTGATCATGGAAAGTGCATGATCTCACATGTTTCCTGATGATTCCAAAACATGTATCTTTATCTCCAAATGTGTAGCTAAATCAATCAAGAGATAATTATCTCTTTGAATTAGATCTTTTTTTGTAGCTATCTCCCTATGCATAACCTCCAAATGAGGTATCAACATTGATTGTATGGAGACCAATTTTTCTCTCATTTAGCTATATGTTTTATGTAGATCTCAACCAATCTTCCCTTTGTAAATGATAAAAAAAATTTGTGCATTGTACTGAATCCAACTAACTAAGATATAGATCCTCCTAAGAGTTTCATGTTAGCATGAATCTTCTGTATGTTTGCCTAGAATTCATTTGGAACCTTGGCACATCACAAAGTATATTGTATATATTTTTAACCTTCTTTACAAGATCTATTTTTTTTACAAGTGCATGTAATTCAACATTTCTCACTACAATAACAGTAGAAATTTACTTCAAAAATTCCTTCTTAAATTTCTTTTCTAACTAGGTCATTAGCTTCTCATTAGCTTCAATATCCTTAGAATTGATTGTTTCAACTATTTGTACTAACTAAGATATTATGGGAACATGTTCATTAATTTCCTCTATATCAAAGGTGTCAACAAGTATGTATTAGATATCATGCAACACTTGTCTTTGTTGTTTCTCCCTTTTAATTTCTTCTTGCTTCTTCTTTCTTGCAAGAATATTTTGCAAAATAACCTTTTTGTCAGAAGTGAGATTGTTTAGATCCTATTTTGGTATTTCAATTACTTCATCTAGGTTAATAGTAGTACCTATAGAACTATTTTTTTTTATCTTTCCTTTTCATTCCTTGGAGTTTTGTTGCTCGATGTCGCTTGAGTTAGAGCTGGTGAGAGGGTGTCACTACTCAGTCTTGCTTGAACTTCAATGCCAAGGATACTAATCATAGCACTCAGTAATGCTTGAGAATCTACCTTCTCTTGTTCTTTATCTTGTCTTTGCTCTTCAATCTCCTTCTTTTCCTCATTTTGAGGTCTTGAGACATGTGATCTTTCTTGACCTATAGTAGAAACTTCTAAATTGGTTTCCTTTTTTGGTTCCTCTTGCTCTTGCTTCTCCCTTTCTTGTTCTTCAACTTTTGAGGTATTCCTTTGTTCATCAATAGGAGTGTTAGGTATAGTGGCATGAATAAGGTGTATGTTACCTTGTGGGCTCAAAACACCTAAACTTTCTTCATCACTTTAATCATCTTCAGTGTTTACTATATCCATTGTTTTTTCTTGTTTAGCTCTTAAGTGGTTAATCCAAAAATACTCTTCCATAACAATTCATCTTGTTGTACAATAGCCTCAATATTATTATATAGAATAGTGAATATTCTAAATTTAGGAACAAATTAGTTCCTATGCTTCTCCAAAAATGTTGTCTTTTATTTATTTTTTAATTCAAGCATAATTTTGGCCAATGTGCCTTCTCTAATATGCTTCTCTACTTATGTTGCATGTTGTCATTTTATATCTAGTCTACTATACAAGTCATTTGGAATCATCTTTTCCAATTCAATAGGAGAAAGCTTATTGTTAGCCATCATATCTATTATGGCCTCTTCTACCTTGGTTTTATCAACATTTCTCAATGTATCATACTTTACATATCTAAAACTTGATACACTAGAAGAGCTTCTCATATTGGCATATACCTCATCAATATTTCTTGGCTTTGTAGGTACAATGAGTAAGTGATGTCCAAGTTCATTAGACTCGATCCTCTTCACATATTCCTCATGATCCTCTTTCTACTTCACTAGCCTTCTTCTCTTTGGTTATTCTCTAGTAGTTGGCACTCTCCATTTCTTTATTGGTGACTTAACATTTCTTGTTGTCGCTACCTTGGTTCTCAGTCTTGATGGTGTAGGGGGAGATAGGGGCATTAATTTTATCTTCTTCACAACCTTCCTTGCCTTTGGCTCAACTAATTTTTCCTTCTTTTTTGGTGGGGGAATAAGTGCTAGGGCTTTTCCCTATTTCTCAGCACTTTCTTCCTATTTTTCTGCATTGCTATCATTTTCTTCAACCTCTCCAAGGCCTTGTGTTAACATCAAAGGTTCTTTTTCCTTTTCCTTATGCGCTTATCTTCTCTTCTAGACCTTCAATCATTTTCTTTGTCTTCTTGTCAGTGGAAGAAATCTTAATACCAGTAGTTATTCTAGCCTTTGCTTCTTTATGCTTTCTAAAGGGCTTGGCCTCTACATCAATTTCTTCATTTAGTAGTGCAACAATACTTGCACTTACATTTTCAGCTTCAACTTCATAACCAAAGGGTTTAAACCATTCTTTCCTAGGCTTAACTTCTTGTACAAATGGATTATTACAAGGTTACACCAATTGCAATTTAAGATGTTAAATTTTATTAATAATTACATGATTAATTTTCAATAGAAATTGAATATGTACTTGTGTCATTGTGATTCACATAGAGGTCTTCATTATGTGTAGGATCTATGCCTTCGTCATCATGAGTAAGATCTATGCCAAGAATAGTAGGCTACAGTGAAATTTCATGCATGCATTATTATCATTGTTCAAAATTAACATCAAATGTATTATTTCTCATGAAGTTCTCAATTATTTTTATTATTCATTAGGCCTATTTACCTGTGTTTCAATAGGCACCAAAATCTTCTATACATGTTTGGCCACTAGAATTTGTGTGGTGGTGAGCAACCACTACTTTAAATCCTTGCTTGAAGCCAATTTGTTTGTCCTCTTTTGTGGGTGCTAGATTAAATTCAATACCCTACATTTTTTGCACATCAATAATTAATGTATTTATTATTTGTAATTTTATATAAAAAATTGATATGAAACTTCATTTTCTGCTACTTACAAGGCATGAGTGAATTTTCATATGTCTACAGAGCCAAGATGGTGTTGACCAACCTTCTCTTTCCTAGCTTGTGTCACGTTTGATGTGTCCTGCATCTTTTATATGTAAAATTTGAAATATGTTAGATTATATAAATCCACAAATGAATTAAACATGTAAATTGTATGCCTTTTGGACCTATATATGGTGTCAAATAGGCATGAGTTAGCAAAAGAGGAAAATTGTCAAAAATGTGTAAAAAATGTAAAGTTGTCAAAAAATATAGCTGTCAACATTTTTTGCAAAATGATAGTTTTGTAGAAGATGGAAGGTCAACCATCTTGGATAGGCTCTTTGGGGATGTGAAAGGTCATGCTATTACATAATCAAAGCAATCTCATATAGAGAATGAGATGTGGAAAAGAAAAGTGAAGGGTATGGTGTGTGGTTTTGTATAATAATAGTTTTTTTTTTTTTTTGTGAAATCTATTGGTGTGCTAGTATTTGACTACATTCCTAGTATCTTCTTCCTTACCTCTTGAATGTAAAGATTCATAAGCTTCCTAGATGATGGAATGAAGTCTAGAATTAATGTTGATGTTAAACATGTGCCTAGTATCATTGGGTTATTAACAAAGATCTCATTATTCATTATTTTAGACGGTAAATGTTGTATAGTTTCAGAGTGTGGTGCCATATTGGTTGCATGTTTTCATTGTGTGAAGTTAGGGAAGATGTAAAGGTTTCCTTTATTGTTTTTTTTATTGCCATTTTTTTGGTCCACACCATATCCCTTCTCTATATAATAGAGTTGGTTGAGAATCCATAAGTCATCAATTGTTGCATGTAAAATACAGATAATCAACATTCAAGTAGCATGACAAAAGCTTTTCTAGAGTCTACATGTGAGATTGGAGGTTTGTATTCACTCGTGCGATGTTGAACACCTCATTGGAAGAGTAGAGTAGGTGAGATACTAGATTTTGGAAGACAATTACTATAATCAGCAATGAAACCCTCATTGAGGTAAGGGTTTGAAGGTTTAATTATGTCCTCAATAGCTAGGAGCCCACAGGTTGGAAATTTGAAATCTCTTGGTAAGGTAAATGTGTACTCAATTTCATTTGTTGGGGTTCTTTGAGGGTTTGGTGAGTTTGTAGTTTGATTGTATGTTTTAGACCTATTAGCCTAGATTAAGGCCTGCAAGTTGAATGCCTTAATGAATAGTTGGAAACCTAGGATTTTGAAGTTTTGTAGAGCTCAGTATTGGATATTTGAATCCTCCTTTAGTTTTGGTAGTTGTTTTGAAAGATGGTGATTTACTTCTTAAAGACTCCAAGATAGAGCTACAAGGAAGAACCCTCATTAGGTTAGTTTGTTAGGATAGGTGTTTGGAACACCCTAAGGTGTATGGAACCTTATGACTATTTGAAACCACAATTTTTGTGATTAGGTAAGCCCTTGGAAGCATTTGGTGGTGTGGAGTTTGTCAAAGATGTTGGAGAGTGTAAGGGAGTGGAGGTTTTGTGTGGTGAGATGGGTAGTTGTTAGTGTTTGTGAAGATATAG
This sequence comes from Cupressus sempervirens, assembly GCA_028749045.1. Classification (NCBI taxonomy): domain Eukaryota; kingdom Viridiplantae; phylum Streptophyta; class Pinopsida; order Cupressales; family Cupressaceae; genus Cupressus; species Cupressus sempervirens. The sequence continues at coordinate 208,788,630 of CM053788.1, read as the reverse complement.
GTAGAGATACTTAGAGGAGGTGAGTGTGGCAAGAGGAAAAGGCCAACCACATGGTCTCTATCCTTGGGAGAGCCCTGAGGGACTAATAGTGACATGTGTAAAAATTTGTCTTAGAGAAAAATTCACCCAAGATCGTAGAACTCAAACACAATCACAACTGTAGACCAAAAAGGAGTATGATCAATATATCAAAGTATTTCCTCATACATTGCTTTGTATTGTATGTCCAAACACACTAGAAGTGCATGTATATAAAGGCCTCTTAGGAAGCACTTAGAATGTCTCTAGAAAGAGCTAGGAGATAAGATAAGCATGACAAATAAGCACACATCTTACCCATCATTCTAGATGATAGGATAAAAATGATCAGGTGTATCTCAAGTGGAGATGTTGTAGACACCATGTGCATAAAAGAGGTTTGAACTCCTATGTTATTAGCATGAAAACTCACAAGAGTGCACATAATCCTAGGTGACTAATAAATAAATATCAAAATAATTCATTAACCTAAGTAAACTTAAGTAAGTGTAAATAGTAAATAACTATTTACACCAGCACCCCCCTTAAGTGCAATTTAGGGGAATGCACTTAAGTTCACAAGAAGCTAGGATGAAATGCAAAATGGGTCTCGACTACGAGGCCATGGTAGGTACCCATGTACATAATGAAGATGCAATCTCTCATAAAACAGAGAAAGAGGGAAAACCTCATGGGAAAAAACCTCCCCCCAAAAAGAGAGATAAAAATAGGATGCATGGATGGATGGAGTAATCAAAAACCCCCATTACAAAATACATCGAGTATATACAAAAGAGAAATGGGAGAAGGAAAAAACCCCCTAAGAGGAAAATGTCCCCCCCCAAAAAGGAGGAGAAGGAGACGAGGAAGTCCCCCCCCCTAAAGGTAGTGTTTTGATCAATGAGAAATGCTCCAATGTAAAAGTTGATCCATGACCACTAAATGATGTTCCTCCCCTTTGGAAGAAATAAATGTAAGGGTACATGTGAGATGCTTCCCCTATATGTAGAAAGAATATTTATGATGAATGGTGTCTCTAAAGCTTGCTCAAGTATCCTTGTGTTGACGCCAATGGTTGCTCCCTCCAAAATGGCTGAGAAGAAGTGTGGATCTAGCAAGGATTGTTGTAGAACCTATTTCAAAGAACCAACAGTCTCCTCAAATGATAGAGAGACCTCCTGCAACTACTATACATAAGGATCCACAATCACATCATCCTATAAAGATTGATCATGTAGAGAATGGACATGAGGGTTAGAATGAGCCCTCCTAACAACTAGAGAAGGATCATCCTCATCAAAGAGAAGTAGTATATCATCAAATAAGTCTCCCAAATATATTGTGTGTGAATTTACAAATAAACCTAAAATGTCGATCAAGAAGTCATCACTAGAGGTTGGAACTGGAAGACAAAGTGTACCCTGTTGTGCTAAAGTACATGATTTTATCACTGTGGCAATAGATGAAGAATTCACCTCAAAAAGAGGATGAATATGATTAAGGATGTCTCCCACATCTTCAATGTGAGACTCTAGGAACAACACTACAATATCTAGTAAGAAGTCATCCCATGAAGGTAAAGTAGGAAGCCATGAAGGGTCCTACTACACTAAATCTGAAGCATCTGTGGCTAAAACAAGATTAGTAGGAGCAATAGGAGCATCTGGAGGTTTATCTAGAGTTGAAGAAAACATAGCTGGAGTGATTGGATGTAGAATGTCCTCTGGAGATGGAGGAACACACAGATCTCCATATGCTTCCCAAATAGACATCCAAATATCATAACAAAAACTTGCCATTCTAAGAGGAGTAAAAGATTCCTTACTCATATTGTTACCATGTAAGAATTTGTCTTAGAGAAAAATTCACCTAAGATCATAGAACTCAAACACAAGCACAACTATAGACCAAAAAGGAGTATGATCAATATATCAAAGTATGTCCTCATACATTACTCTATATTATATGTCCAAACACACTAGGAGTGCCTATATATAAAGGCCTCTTAGGAAGCACCTAGAATGTCTTTAGAAAGAGTCAAGAGATAAGATAAGCATGACAACTAAGTACACATCTTATCCATCATTCTAGATGATAGGATAAGGATGATGAGGTGTATCTCAAGTGGAGATGTTGTAGACACCATGTGGTTAATTAGTGTACTAACTCCTGTGTTGTAGACACCATGTGCATAAAAGAGGTGTAAACTCTTATGTTGTCAACACGACAACTCACAAGAGTGCACATACTCCTAGGTGACTAATAAATAAATATTAAAATAATGCATTAACCTAAGTAAACTTAAGTAAGTGTAAATAGTAAATAATTATTTATACCAACAACATGCTTAGTGAGGCTTGGAAGAAGCCTAGTGAAACATTTTGTAAGAAGAACATGGTGAACACCTCCCTACTTGCATCAAAAACACTCTTGTAGGTGATCTCTTATTTTTATTCAAATTACTAATGAAGATATTCCACATTTTGTGCATTTGAATCTTGTATTAGGACATGACGAACATGGGAAAATAGGGTGGTTGTATGGGGATCCAGTTGAGTCAAACCCTAATATGTATATTTGGTTCTTGAAATTGAAATGTTATACAAATATGTAATTATTAGCTAGTATGGTGAGGTTGTGAAACATGATAATTAATAAAATAATTTGAAGTTGTTAATATATAGTAGCTTTGATAAGATACAAGAATGATTTCTTATTTGTATATGTGTGATTGAAATCTCAATGTGCAGATTCATTTTCTCTTGGTAATAGATCAAGTAATGATTTGATATTCATGCATAGAATAAGATTGTTTTCTAATGTTTATTTCTATTATCCTAGAGTATTTGATGGAATGGCTAATTAATGAGTGGGTGTAATGTTGGAAACAATATAGAGATAATCAGGTATGAGATATATTTTGGCTTTACATGGTTACAAAAAGGTGGTGTATAAAATGTCACTTTCAGATTTCATGATTCTTATTTTCTTTATAGGAATTGCTTACAAGTAGATTCTGAACACAAGAGTATGAATACAAATTAATTGATATATTTTCTTTTCATCATTGAAAAAATCCTATATTATACACTTTAATATAACACAGAATCATAAACATGTTAGATATATAATTGTAATATTTTTAAAAGGTGTATATCTAACATAGAATATTATACATGTTAGATATATGATTACAATTATTGTAATAAAGTCAAGCATTTTAATGAATATCTAGAGATAACTAATTTGTGCATAATTACATTAATACTACCACATACCTATTTTTGTTAGGTGGTGGGTTAATTCCTTTATCCCTTAGTCTCATCTCTTTTTCTTCTTTGTCATACCCAAATTTACAAGACAAAACACAACCAACAAATTTTTTTGAAAGGTGAACTAATGGATAGCACATACAGACCTGTACTTTGTTATGAACATACTATCAACTATGGGGTACTTGAAAAACAAATTGTGTCCCTTGAGAATGTTAGACAGTTACTTTATTTGATGTTGGGGTTAATTAATTCTAATTTTTGTGGAATAATTGGTTGTTCATTTGAAACCCTGGACTTTGAGTTTCCAAGGTGACCAATTTAGTTTCCTAACATTCATTAGAAGTCTAAGTTATAACATAAGAGGTAGGTTAGGTTATCATTTTGATTCTACATCCTAACCTAGAAATAAGACATTACATATATGAATGTGAAGTACAAATTTTGTATCAATGAGGCTGAAAAAACTCAATAGTTTGTGGATGTGTTACATTATAATTGCTCTAGATGTTAAAATTTTCAATTCATCTTACCATATATATAAATATCCTAAATTTGTTACATTCTATATCCAATTCTATTCTAGAACATTATTATATAGGTATGACTATTTTAATGAGTTTCTTACATTTCACCCTTTATTATCCTCAATCATATTGATGGCTTAATAGTTAGGTACCACAAACTAGACTATTAGATTTATCATCAACTATTTTATTAATTAGAATGTATTTGTTTGCTTATTTATTATTGTTATTACTATTATTATTTTACCATGTTTACTCTTATAATACTTCCCCTTTTATACTTAAAGTTTAAATTAAATACACTTTGTAAGATATCTTCAAAAACAATATTGATCCTACATAGATATATAATACACCAAGTACTTCTAAATATGCATGTTAGAATTATACAAGAATTTTATTCAAGCACTTATTTAACAATAAATTTTCTAAAATTTAATAAAAAATAAATACTTAATTTTTAGCAACCCTACTACTAAACTTTCATATGATCCAAGATTCTTACTAACCAACAATTAAATTACTTTATTTATGACATTAATATTTACTCCTAACTTAACATCTTAAATCCTAACTACGCTTACCTACATCTCACTTCCTAACACTAACACTTGACTCTTATATCATACTACTAGCCAGCATTATTAACTAATCCATTTAATTAAAATTACATTCCCTACTATCCTACCTTGCCTATTACCATGTCTAAAATATAAAATGACATACCTAGTTGTTTAGGTTAGCAACTTAGACCCATGATTCAATATACCTAAATTCCTACTAATACATGACCTAGCCATTACTAAATATCCTACTAACTTATCCTATTCTCCTCCTTCAACACTAATAAGAATTGATAAAAATAAAATTTAAAAAGCATCCATCATTTCCTATTCTCTATGTAATACCTAGCACCTACCCCATTCCCTAGGTGACTACCTCATTACATGTGCTAGGCCCAAGGATGGGTGCCTTTTCCTTCTTCCAAGGCAATAGATATCACCACCCTCCTTAGGTGCCTACTTTAAAAACTTGGCAATATTAAAACAAAACATGGTGACTTGCCCTTTTACCAAGGGAGGAGGTGGCTGGAATAATGTTTACAAACATATATTAGTGGTAGATTTTCTCCCAAGTGCCCAAAAGATATCAAAAGGGAGAAAGACACCAAGGAGAGTGGGGACCACTATCCCCCTCACTAATATTATTGCTTTTCCTTTACCCTATGTAAAGGCACCTAGGACTTTTGTTGTCCCTTTTTTTTCATTGGCACTAAGGTTTATTTATTTATGTTATTATTATTATTATTAATCTTGTTCTATGTTATATGGGGAGAACATCTTATACTCATGCCTTTCTCTAAGGGGGTAATATTTTATATTATTTTATGGGAGTAGACATGCTCTTGCCCCTAGGTTAGTTATTTATATTAGTTGGTTTCCTTTTCTTTTAGATAGGAATTATTATTTTATTAGTACTCCATAATGAAGATTCTAGGCATATTCCTACTAAATATTATAATGGTTTGTGATTGGGATGGGATTTAATTGTCCATCCCATACAAAATACAGAGAGCAAAAATGTAGCTACATGTGGGTTTTTCACTCTAAGTTTAATACATTTTCTTCTTTCTCATCTTAGGAGAGCATGTTTACGATTGCCATTGATTTTTTTAATTTTTTTTGACTTCCCTACTAATTTTTAATTTGCAAGTTGATAATACTATAGCATCTATCTCATCTAAAGGTCTATTAGAACTTGAAATCCAAGTGAACTAATTTTCATGCATATACAAAGAACTATCAAAATATAATAACTTTACTCCATTGTATCAAATGCATAACATTTGATTTTACAATGCAATCATCTATGTTCAATAATGACTCATCTATATCAATAAAAATCTTCCACACAACAACTTTGAAATATTTATACCAAATAATTTATAGATCAACTTAAGAAGAAGGGTCTCACTACATAACTTCTCCATATTACATCAAATCACATAATGTGAAAACTTAAAATGATTTTACTCAATCTACCTTGAATAGTTAATACAAGAATTATCCTATATTAGGACCTCGTAAAATATAGCTTAAACTAAATGCATAAATCTCCATATGTGCAAAGTTTGTCATCTAACCTTATCATGCCTTTCTTCACAATGAATATCTCCTTACAAAGACAACTATATACAATTTCTCGAACTTCTCCTTACAAAATTTTAACGACATACAATAATAGGCAGATCCCTTTTTACATCACAATGAAACAACAATGGAGACTTAACATCACAACACAATATCAGATGACATGGGAAGATTCATCTCTCCACCCACTTGACTTTTCACTTTCCTACTAATTTTTAATTTTCAAGTTGATAATACTATAGCATCTACCTCATCTAAAGGTTTATTAGAACTTGAAATTCAAATGAACTAATTTTCATGCATATACAAATAACTATCAAAATATAATAACTTTCTTCCATTGTATCAAATGCATAACATATGATTTTACAATGCAATCATCTATTCTCTAAATTGACTCATCTATAGCAATAAAAATCTTCCACACAAAAATTATGAAATATTTCTACCAAATAATTTATAGATCAACTTAAGAAGAAGGGTCTCACTACATAACTTCTCCATATTACATCAAATCACATAATGTGAAAACTTAAAATGATTTTACTCAATCTACCTTGAATAGTTAATACAAGAATTATCCTATATGAGGACCCCATAAAATATAGCTTAAACTAAATGTATAAATCTTCATATGTGCAAAGTTGGTCATCTAACCTTATCATGCCTTTCTTCACAATGAATATCTCCTTACAAAGACAACTATATACAATTTCTCCAACTTCTTCTTACAAAATTTCAACAATATACAATAATAAGTAGATACCTTTTTACATCACAATGAAACAACAATGGAGACTTAACATCACAACATAATACGAGATGACATGGGGAGATTCATCTCTCTACCCACTTGATTTTTGACTTCCCTACTAATTTTTAATTTGCAAGTTAATAATACTCTATCATCTACCTCATCTAAAAGTCTATTAGAACTTGAAATCCAAATGAACTAATTTTCATGCATATACAAAGAACTATCAAAATATAATAACTTTCTTCCATTATATCAAATGCATAACATATGATTTTACAATGCAATCATCTATATTTCGAATTGACTCATCTATATCAATAAAAATATTCCACACAAAACCTATGAAATATTTCTACCAAATAACTTATAGATCAACTTAAGAAGAAGGGTCTCGCTACATAACTTCTCCATATTACATCAAATCACATAATGTGAAAACTTAAAATGATTTTACTCAATCTACCTTGAATAGTTAATACAAGAATTGTCCTATATGAAGACCCCATAAAATATAGCTTAAAATAAATGCATAAATCTTCATATGTGTAAAATTGGTCATCTAACCTTATCATGCCTTTCTTCACAATGAATATCTCCTTACAAAGACAACTATATGCAATTTCTCCAACTTCTCCTTACAAAATTTCAACAATATGCAATAATAAGTAGATCCCTTTTTACATCACAATGAAACAACAATGGAGACTTAACATCACAACACAATATGAGATGACATGGGAAGATTCGTCTCTCCACCCATGTGATTTTCACCTTGCCAAGAGTAAAACCCTAATCTCTTCATAGGAGCCATTTTCTCAACGCCTCCAAAACAACACAAAACTTGGAATTGTGAAGGCTCACATCCCATCCTAGGCTTCTATGAAGCCACCCACTGAGCAAGGAAAATAAGATTCAAACCAATTTTCATTCCAATCTTGCAAATGCATCAACATCACATTACAACACTTGAACAATCCCATCCCAAGGGAATTTCACAAGAGTTCACCAGTGGAACCTTGAACATAGGGTGAAGGTGTGCTTTTAATTAGGAGACTTGCCATATCATACCATATCTACAATAACAATCTTCAAGCCCTTTCAAGGCTTTCACAAACTAAAAATTTACATGCCCTTTCAAGGCCTCCACAAACATCCTCCAAACATACTACCATCATTTATGGCTTCCTTGAAGCCCATACTCCATAAACTTTCTTTCTACTCCATCTTTCCCTTATCACCACCAAAACAAGATATGAATAAATATAGCATACAATGGATCCCATACTCCAAGGTTCTCAACTATATTTCAAGCCCAACTAATCCCTTCACCCTAGACTTCTCTTCCCTTCCCAAAGGGTAAGTGAAGCCCTTAAACCCATAACAACACTCATGCACAAAATCATGGAAACTAAAAAAAAACAAGAGGACAATGAAAATCCAAACTTCAAGCTCATCACAACACAACATGATACAAGATGATACCACACATTTTCCCTACAATACCATTCTCCATACCTACATACCCATGAATGCAATACCAAGATTCAACTTCAAAATGGAAGAAATTAACTACATGGTAAGAACACCAACCTTGAAATTCCTTTGCAAAATGGTAATGAAAGTTTGTTGAAGAGCTCCCTCCAAGCTTCTAAACCCTAACTGCCTCTAAAGTTAGAGAGTGGGTGAAGCCCCCACTAGTTTGTCCAAGACTTTATAAAAAGGCCTTCCCACTAATTATTTTAGGAAAAACATCAAGCCACTTCCTCTTACAAACTTGTCTTCCTCTAAGTTTGCTATTTTTGACTTAGTGGAAACATGGAAAAGAGCTCATGTGACAACTCCATTTTCGAATTGATGAAAGAAGGCATTGTTAAAGGGGCCCCCTAGGCTATCTAAGCTCTATCATGGTCAAAATTAGGTCCCTAACATGTTATACTATCATATGGTAGCTTATTTTCACACAAAAGACACTTTGGGACCACCTAATGACCCTTCAAAACCCTAGTCAAGTCTAAATTCAAATTTCTTTTTGATAATGACCCATCTTAGCCCTTGTCAAGTGGGTTTACTTAATCATTAACAAGGTAATTAGTTTTAGGGTAAAATACCACCATGAGAAAAAACCCTATAGATGAAATGTCATTAACACACACAAAATCCACAAGTGTCAAGTGACACATAAAAGCACATTCCACATCATCATGACATGTCCCTAATGCATCTTTATGATGAAAAAAAAATTCACACACAAGAAAGCTCACATTTATGAAATAAAATATATCACAATGAGGCTTTTGAATCTTCCAAAGATTTGCCTTCACTAAATCATGTTCACATAGGTTTGGACCATGTTTCCCCCAAAATTTCCCATTGTTCCACTTCCTACACACTAAACTCGAGTATCAATAGTCCAAGAAGGTCATGTAAAATACATATCATAAATGCATATAAATTCAAATGTTACGTAATCTATATTAACATAATTCAAATAAATTTCTTCTCCTAATCATTTCCAATAAATCATTCGAAATGTTAAAATATCAAAATCTGCATATCACATTAAATCGTCATCATAATCAAATTAACCTTTTGCATCACATCATAATCTAATTTCTATCCTGCCACGTGTAAAGTTGCATTCATATTTGTTCAATCATCTTATTCACAATATTAGGTTCTTAGTACATATCATAAATGTAAAACACTACTATAAATGTCAAAATCGATAAGCCATTATTCTTATAAGTCTTGAATAATGTCAAAATATCCAAATCTTGAATATCAAAATGCAAGTAACATACCCCCACTTAAACATTACAATTTAATATTACAAGCATTTATGCAACTCAGCTTCTATCAAAAAATTCAAAAAAGTTAGAACATGAATGAAATCATTAATTATATCATTTAGGTCTTAATGTGTAGACATAAGTGTGGATCATCAAAATGCAAATATTAAAAAATCATAACCCTATAGTCTTGAAGGTATTTCAAAACATCAAATTAGAAGTATCATAATACAAATATGTCATCTATACTATGACTAATCAAGTGAGGCCTCACAATATTCAATGATTTCATTCCACTCCTGTTGCGGCACTATAGGAGGACACTTGTACCTTGGGTTGAGCTTTAGAGCCCTTCTATACTAGTCCCTAACAATCTTTAGATGTTTGTTGTTAGAAATTCTTTAGAATAAATTGTGGGGTGGGGGGTGGGGGTGGTGAATTACTTTTTTTTAGATAAATAGGTTTTACAGGGAACCCGAAACCTGAAAGTTAGTACATAAGAAGGCTGATAATAAGCGAGACAGCCCAGCCAAAAAAGTAAAAGTTCAAATGTTGAAAATAAGCATTAAGCCTAGCCAAAGGAAAGAGTATTGAGAAAAGACCAGGAAAAGGAAACAAATAAAGCCACGGCCAAAAGCTAGAACAAAAAGCCAAAAGATAGTGATAAACAAAAGAACAGGCAAGATTTATTCCTCGTTCTTTCGCTCTAGATCATGCATCACCTGAGCAGCCTCAAAGGCCTGTTGGTTCTCCTCCATTTCCATCTGTTGTGCCCTTTGATTCCCTTGGTCCTAAGCAAGAGTGGAGGTGTCCTTTGCAGGGTCATCCTCCATTCTGGCCTCGTCCCTATCATTTCCATACTCATCATCATGTATTTCTCTATCTTTGATCCAGCCCATGAGAGAGATGATGTTGTTGTTGATGGAGCTAACAAGGAAAACATCCAATTTGTAATGTTGTGATTATAGTTTTCTAGATTGTGTATCCTCTATTCTGCGAGAGTGAGCCTATCAGCTGAATCCATCCTCCTGTTGACATCCATTCCTTTCCTTGTTGCCTCAATATGTTTCACCTAGTCTTTAACCTCCTCAAGCTCATGGAAAAGCCATTTGATTGATCTGAAATTATCAATCATGTTGTTGCAAGCATTATTTAAAAGGTTCATCTCTATCTCCCTGGCTCTATCTGAAATAGCCACAATCGTCAAATCAATTAATTCTTCCAGCCATTGCTCTTCTTGATTATCCACGAGGATTTGGGGATTCATGGCCTCCCTAAAGATTCCCATTTTGGCAGTCTTGACATTGAAGTTGATCCACGCTTTCCTCCTATCATTGGTCTGCACTTCCCCTTCTACATACCCAGCTTTCTCCTCTTTTTGCTACTCAGGGTGGAGATTGACAGGAGAAAGGGGCAGTACAAATGCCTCCTCATATTGAGATCGCACATCCTCTAGAATCTCCCTCTTGCGCTTCTTCCTTCCACTATCCTCCTTTTTTTCCTCCTACATCTCCTTCACCATGTCCTCAAACTCCAGACCCTCCTCATCATCGCTACTTCCCTCCTCAGCCTTCTCAGCCTACTTCTGCTAGAGATCCCTAGGGATTTTTTTGCTTGGGTTTATGGGGGAGGGGGATTTTTTAACATGGTAAGTTGTTGCTTTCCTTGAAGAGGAGATCCCACCTTTCTCAAAACTGAGGCTCTGAATATCATCCGAGTCAGAGGAGTAACTGGAGCTTCTAGACTCCACAATCTCTATCTAAGGGGGGGCATTGCTAATAGTCTGAGCTTGGAAGTGCTCATGGATAAGTAGCAGCAGCCCCTCATGCAGAGCTGGGTTTGCAATGGGCTTCTTTTTGAAGTTTTCCATCACCTTACTCATAGAGGTTAACAAATAAAAAGGGAAAGAAATTTTGGCTTTCTTCTGAAAATGATTTAAAATAGCAAAGTGGTGGGTTCGGGCTCTATCAAACCTTGGGTCCAAAGTGATATACTTAATAACAGCTTTCAGAACATACCTCCACCACTTCTTCATGGAGTTGGGGACATAGTAGGTGTCAATTTTTTTCAACGCCTTCAATTCCTTCTCACTCTCCACAAAATCCCTAACAGCATTGGCTGAGAGCTTCTTATCCTTGAAGAATTTGAAACCCTCGATAGGGATCTCAGTGACAGCCACGATCACCTCCTCCGTTATCCAAAAGTTGATGCCATTCACCTTAACCCTGCCATCCTTCCAGGACCCCATCATACTGTTGGTCACCTCCTGATCAAAATTGTGTAGCTTCATGAGATACTTGGTTACCCCACCCTCATCCATCTTTTCCCAAACTTTCGGCCTGCTTCTCCATTTCTCAAAGTCCCCCACTGGCTCTTTTTTGCATCTCTCACCCACCATCTTTGTGCACTGCACACCCACTTTACTCATAAGCTCTTCACTGTGAGGCTGGAATGGACCACTGAGATTAAGCAAAGAGAAGAGAAAAATAACTCTGTTGTTGCCCCTAAAAAAATTGCAATAAACAACCCACAAAGTGTGGCAATTAATCAATGAAGGATATCTGCATTTACGAATTCCCAATCTTCTATTATGAAAAGTACCCATATATCTTAACCCTTTCATATTCATAATTACAACTTGATATCCTCTGTACTTCCTTGGATTTTATCCAAGTCGATCTGACACTTGACGTCCGTTGGCAAAGAAGTTCCGAGAAGCCAAGTCATTTTTTGGTCTATGCTGACCCCTATATTTGTCAACCTATCAGCAACTAGGTTTTCTTCCCAAAAAGTATGGGTGACGTGGAATTTTTTGAATTTGGCAAGGGTCTCTCTAGTCTCATTGATAAGATTTTCAATCGTCCAAGATGGATATGAATTGCCATTGATGCACTTAATAATGTTATTCGAGTCCCCTTCTAGCCATAAATTGGTGACCCCAATTTCAAAAGCCAATTTAACAACATTGCATGTGACGTAAAATGTCCAATTCAAACTTTTCTTCAAGTAAAATGAGCCTAATAAATTGTTCATTCATCCAAGCTTAAACATTCCTATTCAACAAGTTACTGTAAATCAACATGCAAGCATAACACATGAAAAGATCAACACATGACACAGTGATTTATGTGGAAACCCAATTTGGGAAAAACCACCAGTAACATGCTACTCAATTCTCACTCTTCTGAAGTGATGCCTTGTGAAAGGCATGCCCTGTGAAAGGCTACAACACATTGTTAAATGCAACTTGATTAAAGGATTTAACCACCCTATTAGAAGTGGGCCTGGTTAGAGGACTTTAGAACATTCACTTGGAATGCCACCCTATTAAAGGATTTAAAAATGGTTGTTAAACCAACCTAAGTCCATAGGATTTTTATCCTAATTGATAAAATTGCTAAAGAATAACAATAAGGGGTTTTGACCTAACTACAATTCACAACTTATCTTGCAGATTTTAGATCACAATTCAGCTCTTCACATTTTCCTAGCTTTCAATCTCTACTACTCTTTACAACTTGCCCTCTTTTCAAGCTTTATTTCCTTGAGTCTTCATGCTCGATGTACTAGTGCAATCTTCCTTCTAACCACTAATCGAAGCAAATTTTTTGTGCATTTTTCTTCCTTCTCCTTGATGTCTTCTCCTTTACACCCTTCAACCACTTTGCAATTTTTGGCACTCTAGCAACTCTTACTTCTTGGTCTGTGACTCATTAAATAGAAGTCTAGAATTTCTTTTCCTGTTCAATTCTTCTCTCCTTTGATTTTTATTTGAATGGGTTAGGTAGGATTCATTGAATCTAACCCACATTTTGTTCCTTCTAGAAACATCATGAAGAATCCTCTTGAATTCGCTCAAGAATGGTTTACATAGAATTATGTGCCACCAGCTCATTATCCTTATCCTCTAACTGGTTCACAAAATTCAAGGTAACAAACTTATCATCTTAGATTTGGAAAATCTTTGACTTTTCAATAATGCAACAGCTCGGTACTATTGAAATTCTAGTGCTCAGCACATACTGTGTTACTCAACATCAACTACATTTTACTGATGCTCTGCACCTACTATGGATTCACTCGGCATCGACCAAGTTTTTCTAATGCTCGACACCTGTTACTTTTCTCAGCATCTGAACATGCTTGGCTCCTTCTATATCACTCAACATCTACTAGATTTTTCATTTTCTCAGTACTACCTAAAAAATTTCTCGGCTTGAACTAACTTGCTCAGTACTTATTATGAACTTAGTTTAAGCTTTGCAATCAATCTTGTTACAACTTATTCCTTTAATGTTTCTAAGTGTGGCCAACCTCTATTTCTTCAAGTATGTTATCAATACATCATTTGACCATTGTCTTAACTAATCCTTGCACTTCATTACAAAACCATAACTCAACCTTTCCCTTAGGTACTTTTGTTACATCTTGTGTATTAAATCCTCTTCATCAATCAACTAAGTGATAGTACTTGGATCTAATAAGAAATTGTCATTCCAGCTAATAGTAAGTTTGACATCAATGACAAAACATTGATTGAAAACATTATTTTAACAACAATCTCCCTCTTTCAATCAATCTTCTTCTTACAATGATCTTTTCAATCAAATTTCCAACAGTTTGCAAGCTTTTTTTAGAATTTGGGATTTGTTCAAAATATTTTGACCAAAGAACTCCTCCATAGTTTTTATGTGTTGATCTTTAATCTAGGGGCTTGCTCATTGTACCTTTTAACAAAAAAATAAAATTGTTAGATTGAAAAAATGAGCTCAAGCTATGTACATTAAATATATTACAACAAATAGATGACAGAAAAATGTAGCAACCAATTATAACAAGATACATACTTTTTATGTAATGTGGCCCTACATATCTTCAATGTTAAATCATAAGAAGTTTCATAGAAAATATCATTTCTTGCAAAATCATTAGGATATCATTAGTCAAAAATGAGTTATAAATAAGTAAAGTACAATTACACTCTAAATAATTACAATTTTAAAGTACCTAGAAGCTTAGGGAATTTTAAGGAAATCATATCTTTCTCAGCCATCAATAATGATGCCTCCAATGATCCAATAGAAGTAACATGGGCTGCTCCAAGAAAGGCTGGTAAATTATCACCAGTATTGGTATCAATTCTATGACAATGAGAAGGTGTACTTGTCCCTATACAAAGTTAATCAATGGCATACTATACTTAAATGAACAAGAAAGTACCAATATTGTCATATTTAACACATGTCAAAATGTAGAAAAACAAGGTTTTACCAGCTCTAATTGTAGTAGGTGTGGATGTTTGCAAGCTCCTTTTTGTTGATCCTACAATTAGCAATCAAGGAGTGTCAGCAGCCTCATGGAAGTAGGTGTATAGAAATCATTAGCACTTGAAAATAAATCATATATATATATATATATATATATATATATATATATATATATATATATATATATATATATATATATATATATATGTATATATATATATATATATATATATGTATATATATATATATATATATATGTATATATATATAATGTATTTTTCATGTCCCCTATTTTCCTCTAAAATAATTTAATAATAAATAATAATGGCATCGCTATTAGGAGAAACTCTCCACCAATGAGTCGTTCCAAGTAAATATTATCAAATCGAGGGCAAGAAAAAATGAACACAATCAGGATTTAGGAAGGAATTATCTTTTATATACCTTTGGATACATATCCATCATCGTCATCTTTAGCACACAAAAATATAGTCACATGTATGGAGATTTAATTATTAGATCAAACTTGCCACTCAGATTGAGTCACAAACTAAACTTATCGATGCAAGTTTTTAGTGATATTGTTATGTAAAAGTAGTATCACAAGAATACCATAGTAGCCATCAAAATCATATTAAAGGCAATTACAAAAAGTTTCAGACCAACTATTATGTACAACACAAATTAGTGGTACAACCAAGATGAGAGAGTTACACTTATATAAAGGTTCATCAATAGCACAACATATAGTCTTATAAAGGGCACCAAAAACCAAACCAATGATTTGATCAACACCCATCACATATTTACTAAGAATCATCACAAGCTCATGTACATGGAATTGGTCAAGAGTATATACTTAAATGTTAAACATTTAAGACTATATCATCATAAATGTTAAACATTTATAATTAGAAAAGATATATGAGTTTTCACATACAACTAAGATAACATATTCGGAATGAGTATCAATTATAGAGTATGGATAATGGATTGTATCAATCTTAAGTATCAAATAATGAATACAAGTGCTTAAGTAAAGGATAAGAGTGAACTAGCCATTATATTGATAGATGGATACTAATCAAGCATGAAGTACTAGTAAATATTTATCACTGGTTGACTATGAAAAAGCTAATATAAAAAGGGGCATTCTTAGTAGCTTTTGAAATATATATTTAAGGTAAATTCCATCTTTAAAATATCTTAGAATGATAATGGATTTGACACTAAATTATGAAATAAAGGAGAGGCAAATTTAACTTCTTTTTCAAAGCATCAATGTGGATAGTGAAATGGATTGAATAAGAGGTGATAAATAGAATCATTGAATCAAATACATTAAAATTGGGAATTGAGGGATCATAGAAGGATTAACATAATAATTTTAACACAATATCAATATGATGTGAATATCTATGAGAGATGAAATATATGTATGACGGAAATCTTTACAAGTTACCATTATCAGGTATGATCCTGTTAGAATTGGTAATCTTTCCTTGGTTGTATTTATTAAATGGGATAAACCAAGGTATCCCTTATGTTGTTTGTCCTCTAGTCCACATGTGAGGACAAGTCTATTTTGTAATTCCTTTATTGAGGAAAATAGTTATTCCTCCTTAAGAGGATTATGACACTTGTTATGCACACACTTATGAATGTGGCAATCATTCACTTGGGAGTTACAAATAACTCCTCTTCTCATCTCTTTATAAGAGATGCTTCTCTCTCATTCAAAACACACAATCACGATGTAGTTCATGTAATAAGCATTATGGCTCCCTATTATCTCCTTCTCTCTCTTTCTTCATTCTTAGGCATTTGCCTCATTCATATAATTCACAAGGGGTTTTCTTTGCTTTCCCCTTTCAAATCCTTGTCTCCTCTTTTGTGTTGATCTTGGGAAGCTCTTATAAATTATGGTAATTATGTTCATCACAAACTCTCTTGGATTAATTTACAATTCTTTAATTTTAGTTCATTTCGATTTTATTATTTCTAACATGGTACCTGAGCATTTAATCCTTGTTTTGAGTTTTAATGTGATGAAGGTTATCATTCATTGGAAGCGCATCATATTGAATAATCTCTACCTTGGTATCTCTATTAAAAAAATTATTAAATTTTTTTAGCTCTTGTTTTAACAAATAGCATTTGTTAATTTGAGTTTAATAGTATTTATTATTTTTTTAGTTTTATATATATATAAAAGAAATTAAAGAAATAATAAATTTGGATTTTAAATATTAAAAATTTAATCAAAAAATAATAATAATATAGTTTGTTAGAGCAAATTTTTTATTTTAAATATTAAAAAATAAATTAAAAAAGGAAAGTTCTAAAACAATTATTTTAGAACTGGTTCAAAATTTATTTTAAAAAAATAAGTAAAATATCTTTATGAGTTTTTTAAATATTTAGAAACTCTATTTTTTCCCAAATCTGAACTTACTTTTTTGGATTTACTCTCATTTTTTTTAGCATCTTTCCTATATTCTTTTGTTTATTTCTTTTTTGTATTTGGCTATTTATTTTGTTAGTATTCCTTCTTTACATTCATCTTTGGATTTGATTTGAGTTTTTGATTTTGGATCTACATGAAGATCTTATGTTTTTGAATTGGTTGTGCGATCTATAGCAGACTAAGCATTCTTCATTATTAATTTTTTATGTGGATTCCAATGCTTCTTCTGGTGTGCATTTTTTTTTTGCTATGTGGTGAGCAGAACCACTTCTTTTTTCCTTCTGCTTTGTTTTTCTTTTTTATATTTTCTAGACCCCATTCTATATGGGTCTTCATCACTTTTTTTTTCAGAGGCTTGACATGCAAAATTCCTTGGTTAAAATATCCCATTTTTGGGACTTCATCAATATTTTTGCATGCTTTGCAGGATGACCAAGATGAATTTCCTCATTCTTAATTTCCTTTCCAAATATCTTGTCTCATGGTGTTGGATCTTAAAGCTTTATGTCTCCTATCTTATGGTAATATCTTTTCATGCATTAACTCGCTTAGATTCTTTCCTGGTATTTCTTTTTTACATATTCCTTTTTCCATTTCCAAATTTTTACAATGAAATTCTAAATAGCAGCAACTTGATCTTCAATGATGCAAAAGGTCTCTTGTGAGTGTATGTATATCTTTGTAGAGCCAAGAGAGAAGTGGATAGGTCATTAAAGCACACACATATACCCAGATAAATATATAATTTTATGACTATAATAATTCAGAATTTGATTTATACCTTCACAAAATGAATTAAGTACTCATGTTTACCCTCAATGGAGTTTTATACCTAATATACATATTTTGTTTATTTTGATCATCCTTGGATCTCTGCATTTTGAAAATAAAGTTTAATTCATTTTGATTGGATTATGAGTTATCTTACACATTTGCCTTTGACTTTATTGTAATATTTTGATGTGCACATAGTTGCACTATTATGCTTTTATAGCATCATTCTATACCCATGATGACACTTTATGGTTTTATACCATTGATATACATGATTTATATGATATTTTGTTTTGAGTTGCATAGGGAGCCAATTTTTTTCAAGGATAACTATGTAGGTCCCCTCAGTATAATTGATACATAGTTTCCTTATCTGGCCCATGGAGTATACCTCCATCCTATATTGGTCTGCACTCATTTTATATGGAGTTTCCCTCCATTTGATCCTATCTGTTCCACTTTGATAGGATAATTTCTTTATGGAGTTTCCCTCCATTTGGTTCTATTGGTTCCACTTTGAAAGATTAATATTTATATGGAGTTTCCCTCCATTTGATTCTATATGCTCTACTTTGAAAGGTTGATATTTATGGAGTTTCTCTCCATGTTGTTCCATTTTGTTCCTCAATACGAGGATGATACTTTATGGGGATTTCCCATTTCAATCTCTTTATCTCCTTGGTGTATGCTCCTAGTTTTGATTTAGTCATGATATGACTTCCTACACTTTGCTCATTTTTGAGTGTATAGGTGGCGAGGCTACCATATCTTGGAGCACTCCAATATTGGAGACTCTATTTGAGAAAGTTGTTTTGACCCATGATGTTTTTTTTCCTCATGGCAATGAAGTTGCTTGTCCATGATGGATTTCCAATTTGAAGGCAATATGTTGTTACACCCTCATAATTCATTCGTTTCAGTATCCTATCAAATCATGATAATTCTAATTTGATCAGCATGTCTCTCTTTTTACTTTATTTTCATATATTAATGTGATAATGATCTGCATACTTTATTGCTTAGATCATGAGTATTGCATGTGATGGATTGATCACCCATTAACTTTTAGTGGGATGATTCATTAAGTGGACCGTCTATATCCACGTGATTGATGCAATGTTGATGCATGTATCATTAGTTGGCCTTGTCTGTGGTCATTAGTACACTAGTATAATATCTCGTTCATGAGAATTCTGATCAAACTTTTTGATAATATTTTGAGCATTTACTTCATTTTGATATCAGGTTATCTCCATTGTTTTTTGGTAACATGTTTTATTATTCCTCATTGTTTCTCTGTGAGAGTTTTATTATCCTTATTCAAAGGATTTCTAATTTGCATATAAGATGAAATACTTCTTGTGGATAGTTGTCTTGTTTCTTGTGTCTATGTTTTTCAGGTAATCCATCCAGCACATATAAGATTTGGTTTACTTTAATGACCTATCCACTTCTCTCTTGGCTCTACAAAGATCTGCATACACTCACAAGAGACCTTTTGCATCATTGAAGATCAAGTTTCTGCTATTTAGAATTTCATTGTAAAAATTTGGGTTTAATACCCTTTGATGTAATTTCCCCAAGTAAAGATTAAAGGGGGGTGTTAGAATTGGTAATCTTTCCTTGGTTGTATTTATTAAATGGGATAAACCAAAGTATCCCTTATGTTGTTTGTCCTCTAGTCCACATGTGAGGACAAGTCTATTTTGTAATTCCTTTATTAAGGAAAATAGTTATTCCTCCTTAAGAGGATTATGACACTTGTTATGCACACACTTATGAATGTGGCAATCATTCACTTGGGAGTTACAAATAACTCCTCTTCTCATCTCTTTATAATAGATGCTTCTCTCTCATTCAAAACACACAATCATGATGTAGTTCATGTAATAAGCATTAAGGCTCCCTATTATCTCCTTCTCTCTCTTTCTTCATTCTTAGGCATTTGCCTCATTCATATAATTCACAAGGGGTTTTCTTTGCTTTCCCCTTTCAAATCCTTGTCTCCTCTTTTGTGTTGATCTTGGGAAGCTCTTATAAATGATGGTAATTATGTTCATCACAAACTCTCTTGGATTAATTTACAATTCTTTAATTTTAGTTCATTTCGATTTTATTATTTCTAACAGATCCAAATCATAATCATGATTTCTAAAGTAAATTAAATAACCTCACAAATGGGGACATAACAATATTTTCTTTATAAAAATATAGATTGCAAAAATATGACAACAGTAATATTAAACTGTCAATAATAATCATAAATAAAATAATTTCCCTTCTAATGATTGAGAATTGAAATCACATACTTGTAGGACCTACACTAGTACCCTCGTCATGTCAAACAACTCAGTGTGGTCTCAAAAAATACTGTAACAAAATACACATATTGTGGTTCATGATCCATAAATTAGTATAAAATATAAATCTTTATTGAACTATTGTCCTAGCAAAAGACTCATTATTGCTTACTTCTAGATAGCGTGCTCTACAACACAATTCATTTCTTGTGGCCTGTTTCTCTTCTATTGGATTTGGATCTAGTACAAGCCCAAGAATTTGTAGATTAATGGCCTTGAGGGTCTTTTATGTAGGGTTACAGGGTCACTTCTATATGTGATTTCATCATCACATAATATTGTGGCCACCATATCAGCAAGTAATTGCTCATGTAATATGTTCTTTTCCCTTCCCTATGAACCAAATTGTAACAAAAATTATCCGTAAAATAATCAAAACAAGGACAAAACCTTAATGAAAGTAACATAATAATATGATATTTTGTAAAATTACAATTGCACAATTTTGTATACAAAAGTTTAACTATGTTGGAGAAGGGGTGGAAGAAACATCCCTATCTTAATCATCTGATGGATTGGCCATGTTGCCCTATGACAAAGAATATATATAAAAACATCACCATAATGAAAGGAATAGTCCACGTAGAAAAAAAACTTATTATTAAAATGGTATATTGTATATTAGAGTTCTAATTAGAAGCAATTAGTTTAAATATAACATGTATAGTACTTAACATGTATAGTACTTACAAGCCCCATGATAGTAACTTTCTTTGCATCTATGTGATTCAAATTGTAATCTATTAGCAACTCTTCCCTTGAACTTATTGATTTTATCGCACATACAAAAACATGATTTCCCTCGCATGCCTCAATAGTATAATTGGGTTGCTTATTATTTGACCCAGGATGTGTACTATTTATAAAACCTATAGTATTCCCTATTTCTTTTTACCTTCCATCAATGTACACAAGTCTTTTACTTTGATTATTTTCTTTCCACTGTAGATAATTTGTTGATAGTGCATACCTACGCATCCTCATCTAGTTATTGTAATTGTAACAAGGTCCTACATACTCCATCAATTCAACAACTTTTTTATAACTAACCTTTATTCCATCCATGTAAAATAGGCCCAAACCATATAATGATAATGGAGCTATGCAATATATCCTCTCGTTAACATAAAAATCAGTGTTAATTAGAGGTAATTCCTTGGGTACCCATTCTTTCTCAAGATGTGTGTACCTCAAGGGAACCTTGATGTTGCTCTTTGTCTAATCATCATAAGAACATGACCCCCCTTGAAAAAGGAAAAATTACATGCATTTATTGAATTTTATTCTAATCTTTTGACCTCTAGTTTGTCTCTCTTTCGTAGACCTGCTACATGTCTCACTATCCTCTTTTATTCCTACATTTCCTTAATTTAAGGAAGACAAATTTGATAGATACCTATTTGGTGGTACCTATAGCCCATCAAATGAGAGATATGGTTGGAGCAAAATATTTTTCTATCAAATGAGGCTAATATTGATGAAGTTTGCCTAAAATTAACGTTGAAGGTAAAGCAAAAGCAATCACATAATAAACTTATACCTCTCGATCCATGTCACTTTGTATGATCCTCATTAAAGGGGTATAGTTTCCTACATATGTAAATCATTTTTCTTAAGTTAAATAAAAATTACATGATTCTTATGCTACAAATTACATAGAGCATAACATGACCAATTTACATACATAAAAAAAAAAACATAATATTGTATATTTCTTAATTGGTTACCTCTACAAAAAAAACAAACTATAAGTAATCAGCACTAAGAATTGAGCATCGTAAAAAATGTTTCAACCTAATAAAAACCTACTATAATTCTATTCATCATTTCATTGATCATCTTCTTTGTCCATCTCATCATTATGATCATCATCATTATCAACATCATCATCCAAATCATTAGAATGACCATTGTCAATATTATGATCATCATTATCTTTGTCATCATCACCATCACCATCACCATCACCATCGCCACCATCATCATCTTCTCCACCACCACCACCATCATCATCATCAATTCCATGACCATCATCATGAACCTCTTCACCATCATCATCATCTCCTTCTTCATCTTCCTTGTCATCATCATCTACTTCATCTTCCACTTATTTGGTATCTTCTCCTTCAATCACATTATACTTTACTGGTCTACCTCTTGGATTGTGGTTAATGACAAATGACCAACCTAGTTTATGTGGAATGCCAAAGTAAAACACTTGCTCACATTGGCTTGGAAGAAAATAGGGCTCATTTCCAACTAGCTCAAATGACCTTGTCTTAATCATTGTAAATCTATTATCATATTTTTAAGAATTTGGTATAGATCTAATACCATGTAATAATTTGGTATAGCTTTGATACCATGTAAGAATTTGGTATAGCTCTGATACCATGTAAGAATTTTTCTAAGGAAAATAATTCAACACCAAGATCAAGAAGCTTAGTAGATAGCACAAGAGAGACAAATGATGATCAAATGAGAATGGATATCAGATGATTGGATATCAAATAATTGGATATCAGATAATTGGATGAATACATTAAAGAAATGTATTGTATATAAAGGCAACTAATATTACTAGGAGTTAGTAAAGAGATAAGCATAACAACTAAGCACATGTCCACCAAGAGTGGATTATCCTCCATTGTGCATGAATGTACATGCAACAATGAGAGGATAAGAATGCAAAGGTGTATCTCATAAAGAGATGTAGTAGAAAACGTGTGCTCAATTGGAGTGCAAACTATTGTGTTGTCTTCATGAAAACTCATGTGAATATGCAAACACCTAGGTGTCTACATTACAACTAATATGCTAATACATTAACCTAAGTAAACTTAAGTGTAAATAGTAAATACTTGTTTACACCAACAACCCCCCTTAAGTGCAACTTAAGGGAATGCACTTAAGCTCACAAAAGCTAGATGATAATGCAAGATAGGTCCCGGCTACTAGGCCATGTTAGGTACCCATGTACAATATCAAAGTTCAAATGATATGCATTGTAATCCCTCATAAAGTGGAGAAAGAGGGAAAACCACATGGGAAAAACCCTCCCTCAAAAAGAGAGAAGAAAAATAAAGTAAGATGCATGTATGGATGGAGTAATCAAGACCCCCCTATTATGACATACATCATGCATATACAATAGATAATCCCTACATAAGAAGGAAATAAAGAGAAATAAAATTTCCCCTATAGTGAATGATCTGTGCTTGAAGACAAAAGAGAATCCAATGCCTACAAACAACATTTATCCCTTTAGGAAGAAGATACACCAAATACAAATGCAAGAAGGCTTCCATTATGGATAGGAAGATGGAAGGGGAATCCATATGAAGTATGTTGTCTCTAAAGTCTGAAGATTTGCCACCATGTCCTTGAATAATGAAGATGTCACGAACCAATCAAGATCAAGTCCAATAGAAGAAGGTGACAAACAAGGAACCAATGGCAACTACCCCGTATAGGAATGTGGATCAAACTCCAAAGACCAAGATGCCTCCTCAAAAGAAGAATTAGGAAGAGAAACAAAGAAGCCCCCTCCTTAATGTAGGATCTATACCCCTAAAATATGCTCCTGGATCAATGTAGAAGCTACACCATGAAAATTGAATGATATTTCTCCCTTGAGGAAGAAATGTTGTCATGGGTGTACAAAATAATCCTCCCCAATCAATAGGAAGAACTCTCAGAATGTAATCTGTCTTAGGAAACTAAATAGGAATCTACAACACATGAGCATGATCAACAATGCAATCTTACATCTCAAGTGAAGTTTGAGATTCATGTAGAACAATGTCCAAAGACTCAAATGTCTTCTCTGAGGTGAAAGGGACCTCCTACAAATGTTGTAAGAAAGTATCCACAATCATGTCAAACTTGAATGAAAGATCAAGTGGAGAATCATGAGGGTCAAAGTGTTCCCTTACAATAATTGAAGAAAGGTCATCCTCAATAAAGAGAAGATGTATATCATCAATAGTGTCTCCCATATCCTCAATGTAGGACTCCACAAACAAACCTGCAATGTCTGTCAAGAAGTCATCCCAAGAAAATATGTCTAGAAGAATATAAATATCTTACTACACTAAATCATGTGAATCCACAACTGTGTGAATATAAGCATCATTAGAAACATTAGATGTAGTGATCTCAATTGGAGAGGATGTAACTACAACTAGAGATAAAAGATCTTTTGGGAACGGAAGAACATGTGGATCTTCATACATCTCCCAAAGATAGATCCAAATATCATAAAAATTAGTTGACTTCATGTCATCAAGTGAATCCATAACCTCCACATCTATATGTAGAAAGAATGCATGAACAATGATTGTAATAGTGTCACCATTGTATGAAATTCCTTTTGCATATGGCAATGCATTATTTTCACTAAGATAACTAAGAACTAATTCACTCCATTTCTTATAGTTTTGTGTTGTCAAGGTAATTAAATCTTCTTCATCCATGATGTACTAATCAATGCAACCCCCTCAAAATAGATTTTTGGCACTTTATACTAAGTGTGTGTACAATTGCCACTTGTCAACATGAACCAAAGTGGACTTCTAATTTTGATAGTTACAACAAAAAATATGAAGCTATATATGACTCATAAAGATAAGGCACAAAATCTCTCAAGGATCTAATTAATTACAAGTGCCAAAATAGGCCAAAAATGACCAAATCTTGAAAGTGCTATGTCCACTCAAAATTACTCCCAACTGATACTAGATATGTATAGTAGACAAAAAATTATGCACTTTAAAAAAAAATAGCACCTGAATATGTGTCTATATGACCCCAAATGAAGCCTCTGAAGTTGTAAAAAATTGAGATTAGTAATTTTTAGAAAAATTCAAGAATAGAGATCATAGAAAACTTGCACCAATGTGTAGATCACAAAATTCTACCCCAAAACAAAAAAAAAACTTACTCAAAAAAAGGAGTTTGTATGAGGGAGATATCGTTGTTTGAAATCACCTTTGTAATTATGTATCTTGAATCACTACTATCACACCTCCAAAAATTAAATGACTCTAGATTTCTCCTCAAATGTTTGATTTTGATGAAACAAAAGTTGATTTGGGGTTTTTTGACCTTCTAAATCTGATGTTAATATCTTATTTACATCAGCAAGCTCCAATCTTGATCTAAAAAAAAAAACCTTTCCAATGGCTATGAAATAAAACTCCTATGGCTCTGAAGGATCTGATAATCTTCTCAAAGAGAGGATATCCTCCATTGAGCATAGAAGTTAGTGTGATGATGAGAGGATAAGCTTACATAGGTGTATCTTATAAAGAGATTTTGTAGACACCATGTGCTCAATTGGAGTATGAACAATTGTGGTGTGTACATGACAACTCAGATGAATATGCAAACTCTTGTGTTGTCAACAAGACAACTCATCTAACAATGCATACTCCTAGGTGCCTATATGATAAATAATAAAATAATGCATTTAACCTAAGTAAACTTAAGTAAAGTGTAATAATAATTAATTATTTACACTAACACCCCCTATTAAGTGCAACTTAGGGGAATGCACTTAAGCTCACAAATGCTATGATGAAAATGCATAATGGGTCCCAGCTACTAGGCCATGTTAGGTACCCATATACAAATGCAATGCTCTATATATAATACAATTTAATTTCTTTGAAAATAGAGAAAGAGGGAAAACCTCATGGGAAAAACCCTCTCCCAAAAAGAGAGATAAGTACAAAAAAGAAGATTAGAGAGAAAAAGACCTTATGAAGGAAAAGATTCCTCTCATAAGAAAGAAGAGAGAAGTCAAGGGACTCCCCTTTGTTGGTGTAAATAAGTATTCACTATTTACACTTACTTAAGTTTACATAGGTTAATGCATTATTTTAATACTTATTTATTAGTCACCTAGGAGTATGTGCATTCTTGTGAGTTGTCATGTTGACAACATAGGATTTCATACCTCGTTTATGCACATGGTGTCTACAACATAGGAGTAAGCACTTTATTTTAATACATGATATTTGTATCTCTCCACTTGAGATACACTTCATCATGCTTATCCTCTCATTGTTGCACATACATTCATGCACAATGGAGGACATGTGCTTAGTTTTCAAGATTATCTCCTAGCACCTTCCAGAGACATTCTAGGTGCTTCCTGAGAGGCCTTTATATATGGGTACTCCTAGTGTGTACATTCATCTCATTTGAACATAGTGATGTATCAGGACATGCTATGATATATTGATCATACTCTTTTTGGTCTATAGTTGTACTTGTTTTTGAGTTCTTCGATCTTGGGTGAATTTTTCCCTAAGGAAAACTCTTACATGGTATCAGAGCTATACCAAATTCTTACATGGTATTAGAGCTCTTGTAGAATCACTCTTCACATAGTCATCCAAGACCATCTTCTTGCTTCAGCACCTCGACCTAGATTTGAAGTATTGTAGCCATTAGGAGGGTCTAGAGCTAAAGTAGACCTTGCCATTACATTGGACGCATCAATTTAGTGAAATTTGACTATAATTTTGCCTATGTTGGGCCATAGTCAAAATTGAGGCAACATTTTTTTTGCAAACTGGCACCCGAAGGCCCAATTTCTCAAATTGGTATGATCATTTTAGATCTGTACATTTAATTTTTAGATCTACATTTTTTTCATCTACATCTCTACAATTTTTTTCAGATTTGCATTATTTTTTTCGAAAAAATTGGCCATCGGGCCTGTAGGAGAGATTTTTTGCAAGTGAATATTAGAGCTTGCTGGTGCAAATCAAACATTTGCATCACATTCAGGAGGTCAAAAAACCCCCAAATCAGATTTTGTTTCATCCAAATCGAACATCTAAGGCAAAATCTAGAGCCATTTGATTTTTGGAGGCATAACGGCAACGATTCAAAAAAAAAATAGCAATAGTGATTTTCAAACAGTGATATCTCCCTCATACGGACACCTTTTTGCAAGTAATTTTTTTTGTTTTGGGGTAGAATTTCATGATCTACACATTGGTATAGGTGATTTGAGATCTCTATTCTTGATTTTTTCTACAACTTGCAAATCCTAATTTTTGCCACTTCAAATGCTTAGTATGAGCTCATCTGGACACATAATCAAGTTCTCTTTTTTTTGAAAGTGCATTTTTTTGTCTACTTTATAGATCTGCAATTAAATTATAGGTTTTATGGATAGAAATACTAATTTCAAAAATAGGCCCTAAATTGGAAAGTGGCTACCAAGTGCCTAAATCATTCATTAAGGGGGGTTCTTCGATTCTTTGGGGGTTCATTAATTGATCTGATGGAGTCTTGTTAGATTTTTTAGTCTAGTATTAGACCACAGTTGGCAACAAGGAACTACCACAAATGGAGTGCTTTGATACTTGATCATCTAAGAGACCATCAAGAATTCCTTCCTTATCTCTATTCATTGCCACCACATTTTAATTGGACACATCTTGTGCACCTTTGTTGCTTTTTGTATAATAGTATGAGTAAGGATTTGTTTGCTCCTCTTAGAATGGCAAGTTTTCCTTATGATATTTGGATGTCTATTTGGGAAGCATATGAAGATCCATGTGTTCCTCCATCTCTAGAGGACATTCTACATCTAGTCACTCCAACTATGGTTTCTTACAACTCCAAATAAGATCACACCTCCAAATGCTCTTGTTGCTCCTATTAATCTTGTTTCAGCCACAGATGCTTCAAATTTAGTGTAGCAGGACCCTTTATGTCTTTCTACTTTACCTTCATGCGATGACTTCCTTCTCACCATCATCGGCCTATTCATGAAGTCTCACATTGAAGATGTGGGAGACATCATTGATGATATTTGTATTCTCTTCGAGGAAAACTCTTCATCCATTGCCACAATGATTGATTCATGTACTTCAGCATAGTAGGGTACAATTTGTGTTCCAATTCTTGCATCGGTGGATGAATTCTTGGTAGACATTTAGGTTTGTTCATAGAGTCACACATAGCAGACTTGGGGAGACTTCTTTGATGATATACAACTTCTCTTTGATGAGGTAGATCCTACTTCAGTTGTTGCAAGGGCTCGCTCTGACCCTCTTGTCTACATGATCAATCTTACCAAGTTGATGTGATTGTGGATCCTTATGTACAACATTTGTAGGAGGTCTCTTTATCATTTGAGGAGACTGTTGGTTCTTTGAAACAGGTTCTACAACAATCCTTGCTAGATCTGTACTTCTTTTTAGTAGTTTTGGAAGGAAGCACCATCAATATCAACACAGGGACAGTTGAGCAAGTTTCAGAGACACCTTTCATCATCAAGATTCTTTCCACACCCAGGGGGAAGTGTCTTGCCAGTATCTCTGCCATTGCTTCTTCCAAAGGGGAGGAACATCATTCAACAGTCATGGATCAACTTCTACACTAGAGCATTTCTCACTGGTTGACACCCTTACATTTGGGGGGTGGGGGGGACTACCTTGTCTCCTTCTTCCTTTATGAGGGAAACTTTTTCCTCTTAGGGGGGGTTTTATCCTTCTCCCATTTATCTCTTGTATATATTGGATGTATGTCATAATGGGGGGGGGGGGGGGGGGGGGGTCTTGATTACTCCATCCATCCATGCATTCTGTTTTCATCTCTCTTTTTAGGGGAGGGTTTTTCCCATGAGGTTTTCCCTCTTTCTCCATTTTATGAGAGATTGCATTTTCATTATGTAAATGGGTGCTTAACATGGCCTAGTAGCCAGGACCCATTATACATTTCATCCTAGTTTTCGTAAGCTTAAGGGCATTTCCCTAAGTTGCACTTAAGGGGGGGTGTTGGTGTAAATAAGTATTCACTATTCACACTTACTTAAGTTTACTTTGGTTAATGCAATATTTTTATATTTATTTATTAGTCACCTAGGAGTATGTGCACTCTTGTGAGTTGTCACGTTGACAACACAAGAGTTCACACCTCTTTTATGCACATGGTGTCTATAACACAGGAGTAAGCACTTTATTTCAGCACATGGTGTCTACAACATCTCCAATTGAGATACACCTTTTCATGCTTATCCTTTCATTGTTATACATACATTCATGCACAATGGAGGACATGTGCTTAGTTGTCAAGCTTATCTCCTATCACCTTCTAGAGACATTCTAGGTGCTTCCTAAGAGGCCTTTATACATAGGCAATCCTAGTGTGTACATTCATCTCATCTAAACATAGTGATGTATCAGGACATGCTATGATATATTGATCATATTATTTTTGGTCTATAGTTGTGCCTGTGTTTGAGTTCTTTGATCTTGGGTGAATTTTGCCCCAAGGAAAATTCTTACATGGTATCAGAGCTATACCAAATTTTTACACCCTTTCTAAAATATTCCAGACCTCCAAGAGATCTCAAAAATGAAGATACTTGACCTCAGTGAAGGGTTTGGTGAAGATATCTGCAACCTGCTATGTTGTAGGACAATATTGCAATGCAATGACCTACTCATGAATCAACTCTCTGATGTAGTGCATATGAACATCAATATATTTTGTCTGCTGATGTTGAACTGGATGTTTTGAGATCTCAATAGCACTCTGATTATCACAAGAAATAACTATGGGTTTAGGTATGTGAAATCCAAACTCCTTTAGAATATGTCGTAACTAGATAGCTTTTGTAGCCATAGTGGCAACTCCTTAATACTTAGCCTCAGTTGAAGAAAGAGCAATAGTATTTTTTTTCTTATTCTACCAACAAACGGGGCTAAAACCAAGATGAAACATGTAACCTGAAGTAGACATGTGAGAATGAAGATCCCCTACACAATTTGAGTATGTATAACCAACCAACTGAAATCTAGTACTTGCTACATAGTGTATCCCATGTGTATGTGTACCTTGTATGTAGTGCAAGATGCATTTGGTGGCCTTCCAATGAAGCTCGTGTGGCTCTTGCATGGAGCAAGAAACCATGCCAGCTGCAAAAGCTATGTCAAGGCATGTATGTGTCAAGTAGATTAGACTCCCAACCAATTGTCTATACAATGTAGCATCAACAAGTAGAGTGGAACACTTGGCCTCTAACTTAACACCTGAAAGAAAGGGAGTAGGAGTAGGCTTACGATCACTCATTAAAATTGAGCAAGTAGATCAAGAGCATACTTAGGTTGTGAAAGTTTAATCCCAGCTAAAGAGTGTGTGATCTCAATACTAAGGAAATAATGAAGTAAACCC
The DNA here is from genome assembly GCA_028749045.1 of Cupressus sempervirens. Lineage (NCBI taxonomy): Eukaryota > Viridiplantae > Streptophyta > Pinopsida > Cupressales > Cupressaceae > Cupressus > Cupressus sempervirens. Next base: position 208,758,049 of record CM053788.1, on the reverse strand, counting down.
AAGTTTGTCATAGCAAATTTGTCTTGTAAAGAAGTCTTGACACTGGTAATGATGGATGAAGTACTTCCTGTAATGATCAAGTCATCTACATAAAGCACAAGTATCAAGTGTGAGTCATCCCTCTAAAAAAATGTAGACATTTGAATTTGAATGACACCTGGTGAATCCTACTGAGAGTAGGAAGGAATCCATCTTGGCATAACAAGCCTGAGGAGCCTGCTTAAGAACATAGATAGACTTCTTCAACTTGCAAACCAAAGTAGTATCCTGAATGAAACCTTGTGGCTGCTCCATATAAATCTTTTCAAGAAGATGGGTGAACCCACAATAATGGGTTCCACTTTTGTGGGACGAAGAAAATCCAAAAAAATTACAAAATGCACTAATCACATTTATCATTTGTTCACGCAAACATATTAAGCATGTTCACAGTGAACATATATTATAATAGCGTTTGCAGCAAACATATTTTACATATATTAGGTATGTTTTCTATGAACATACCTCATTAATATGTTCACAATGAACATATTCTATGGTGACTGACATTTTTAAATGTTGTTTTGTCTATTTCACTGTTCATTTTTATGGCGTTGATTTTGACTTATACGTTGAAGCGAATGTGCTTGATTGGTTAGTGTGCCCCATCATTCTCCTCCAAATTCTCATCATTGCACTATTTTAGGTATCTCTATATGTTATTATTTGAATTTTTTTATGTTTTCAGAGCATATTTTAATGTTAATTTAATATTTTTTATTATTTATTTGTGTTACTTAATTCTATTAATTTAACATTTATAATTTTTTTTGTATATGTTAGTTATATATTAGAAAAATATTAATATAGCATTAGAAAAAAAATTAGACGAAAAATAGTGTTAAATTAAATAAATATTAGAAAAATAATAGTTTAGAATATTAGGAAAACAAAAGTTTAGAATATTAAAAAAATATTAGAAAATACTTTAAAATGTTAATCTACTATATCAGAACATTAGAAAAAACATTACATTCAAATATTAGTTTTTATTAGAAAATATTAGAAAAATATTACATTTAAATATTAGAAAACCATGTTAGAAAATATATTTAAACAAATATTAGTTTGGAAATATTAGAAAACTATGAGAAAATATTAGGAAAAACATTAGAAAATATTTTTAAAAATGTTAGTCTTGAAAATTAGAAAATATTAGAAAAATATTATAAAATATTAAAAAAATAATAGTGTAGAATATTAGAAAATGAAATTTAGAAAAATATTAGTTTTATTAGAAAAATATTAGAAAAAATATTGCATTTTTAAATATTAGAAAAACATTAGAAAATATTAGAAAAATATTAGAAGAAACATTAGAAAATATTTTTAAAAATATTAGTCTTGAAAATTAGAAAATATTAGAAAAATATTATAAAAATATTTTAAAACAATAGTGTAGAATTATTAGAAAAACATTACTAAGTGAAATATTAAAAAAATGTTAATTTCTTGTACAATATTATAAAAATAAATTAGTATTATAACATTAGGAAAGATTAGTATTTAACATTAAAGAAAACAAATTAGTATATATAACATTAGAAAATATTATAAAATATTTGAAAAACACATTACAAAATATTAGAAAAAACATTAAACTTGAATTATTAGAAAAACATTAGAAAAAATGGAAAAAAAAAAATTAGTGTAGAAAATTAAAAAATATTAGAACGAGCTAGATCTAGACATAACCCTAAAAGTAACTATAACCCTAAAAAGTCACACTAACCATAACCCTAACCCTAACTCAAACTCTAACCCTAATTTCTAACCCCAACTCAAACTCTAACCCTAATTTGAAAACTCTTTAACCCTAATCTTTAACCCTAGAGTTTTGTAACTGAAACAATCTAATGTAACCCTAGGTTGAACTGTAACCCTAGTCTAGTCCGAACCAAATTTAACCGAAACCCTTAGATCTCTAACTTAAACCCTAATCTAAATCAAACCCTTAGATCTAATTTCCTAACTGAAAACTCAAACCCTAGAATTTCTTTTTAAATCAAATGCTAACCAAACCCTAATCTTTAACTCAAACCCTAAATTAATAATCTAAATTGAAAGTTCCCTTTAAATTAAACCCTAACTCAGACCAAGTTTAAGTAAATAATGTACAACTATAACCCCAACCAAACCCTAATCTAGAAATCATTTGAACCCTTTAGATCAAACCCTAATCTTTAACTCAAATCCTAATCTTAATAGATAACTAGATAACCCTAGAACCTAACCCTAACTATAACTAAAATTCTAGTCTTTAAACCCTAACTCAAATTGAAACCCTAATCTAATTCAAGTTACCCTAACTCAAACCCTAGAATGAAATCCTAATCAAATCTAAATCTAACACAAACCCTATTAATCTAACCACATAAGTTCCCTATAAATCAAACTAGGTAACCAAACCCTTAGATAGATCTCTATTTATCAAACCCTAGAATCACATGAGGTAATCTTTAATTTTCAAAAAACCCTTTAATCTAAACCATTTGAACCATAATCAAACCCTTTAAGTAATTTTACCATTGAGTATACTTGCTAAATCCTTTATAATGTTAACAAGTGAAGATTAGACCTCTTCATACAATGGTTGTAAGAGAAGGTGACAAGCTATCCCTTTTACAGCCCTAAGATTAACTAAAATTTCACTTTCAAGTGTATGAAAAAAATTAATTTAAAATGTAAGATATAAATGAACAAAAAAATCTTCAAATAGATTCATGTTTCATGACATTCCAAAAATATATTTTTCATTAACCATTGTAATCTAATGGATTCCAAAATATTTTTCCTACTCCCTCCAAACAATATCTATCCTTAACACCTTTCAAGTCACTATGGGATCTTTCATAATATTGACTCCCCTAAATTTTTTCTCTATCAAGAAAAATGTAGAAGTAGATAACGCTCAAAACTATTCACACTCAAAGGTCTTTGCAAGGATTTTGATGTCTTAGAAAAGTGTAGTGCCTGCCCCTAAGTCACATTTCTGTCATCATTGCCGAACTCTTTTAGGCCAATTTATGTTTGATGATTAGTATTATTATTTTAGAGATTATCAGATGTTGTTTTACACTCAGTTTATTATATGATGAGATTACTTGGTACTCTATATATTTCATGCATGTATGATGATTATTCAATGTTTTCAGTTATCAATGATGATTAGTTAGATGCTTTATTATCACATGTGCCTTCTTATGGATACTTACCCCATACTGCATGTGTATGGTGTGCGTGTTTGTTTTATTTATGTATGGTGTTTCTGATGTGGTTAAGGAAGGGAGTCGTAGTCACCTGCTAGTCGGGATCTACACAATGCACCACTTCCTGCCATTGTCTATTTAGATTAGAATATTGTGTTTGTACATGCGTGGATTTTATGCAGGTTGCAGGTACCGAGTATCGACTTCCCTGAATTGCCAGGATGAGCGTACCCTATCGCATTGTCTCAATGGTAAGAGAGGGGAGATAAACTCTTAAGTCCAAATCCTAAACCCTGTAGCCAATTGTCCTAATTGATAATTAGGACAAGTATCTGAGTTAAGTACCCTCTGAATGCATCAAAGGATGTAATTTCGTGATTATGACCCTTTTTGTTTGATTTAGTATGTGTTTTTCTATGTTGGGTTTTCGTATGATGTTATATGAGTCCTTGTTGTGTTTTCTATTAATTAAGTCTAATTAAAAAGATTAATTAATGATTTAATTGAATAGAGAATTAATATGATGTCTTTAATATTTAATTAATTGAGAAATTAATTAAATAAAAGAATTAAATTTAGAGGTTAAAGTTCAAAGATAAATTTAGAACAAGATAATATTTATTTAATTTAATAATAATATATTTGGAGTTCATTTTTAAATAAATGCTAAATATTATTGTTAGTTAAATTAATTAAATATGTTATCAATTAAGTTTCTAAAATAAATTAAAAGTTGAAAGATATTAAATTATTAAGAATTCTAGATCGCATGATCTAAGCATGAGTTTAAATATGAGAATTAAATTAAAAGATTAAATTATAGAAATTAATAATGTTATTTTAATTTCTTAAAAGTGCACATAAGATTAAAGTAATAAATTAATTAAAAATAGAAGTCAAGTGGAATATTAAATAAAGTTATTTAATAATTTAACTTAATGTGCATGAAAGTTGAATGCAAAATAAAAGAAAAGATAATAAAGGTTAATTTGGAGTTAACTGAGTTGTGCAAAGAGTCTTCTCGGGTAAACGCACAATTAGTGCCCCGATTTGAGGAGAAATTGCTTATCACAACTTTGGGAGTTCTTTTTTTGAGATACGAAGTTGGACGGGAATTTTTGGGGAGACATCTTTTGGAAGCGATTTTCAGAAGGCAAATACCAAAGAAATATTTTGGGAAGAAGGTTATTGAGAGGAGCGAATTCTCTTGCAGTTCTTGGGGATTTCATAATAGCATCACGATCAAGTAGGGTCGTGTGTTGTTGATTATCGATTAAATACGCAATTATCCTTTCCTGTCTTCTTCGTGTCTGGGATTTGTAAATCCGAATTCTCTGTGATGAAAGTTTTAAGCTTTCAATATTGTGAATTTATTAATTGTTCATCAATAATTTTTGTATCCATGGAGACTGGATGAATTATTAGAACCCTTGTTTTCTTGATTCAGAAATTAAGATTTAATTAGGTAAGGGTTTTGAATGTAAAATTGAAAGTTCTAAGTTTTTAAAAAAAAAAATATATATATATATATATATATTATATATATTTTCCTTGGAGGATATTGTCTTAATGAAAATTAAATAAAACTAAATTTAAAATAAACATTATTTATTTTATATATATATATATTTATTGTTTTAATAAAATTAAATAAATCTAATTTAAAATAAAATTAATTTATTTAATACTTTTATTAAAATCGAAATTGGAGATTTGTTTTAAATTTTTTTTTAAAAATTAAAATTAAAAAATATATATATTTGGGGTGGGGCGGGGCCACCACTTCCCACGCCCCACACTCTTTCCCACGCTGCCGCAGCAGGTGGTACTACTGCCTGCGGCAGCAGTAACACCTGCGGCCGCAGGTGGACGGCAGGCCGGCAGGCCTTTAAAAATGCCATTGTTTTTTTTTTAAAAGTATTACGATTTAAATTTTTATAAATTGTTTTAAAAAAAAAAAAAAACGTTTTAAATAGAATTACTTTATTTAATATTGTTATTAGATAATTTAAAATTATTAAATTTTAAATTATATTGAAATTTTATTATTATTTATTAATAATTTTATAAATAAATAAATTATTAATAAATATAATATGATTCTTTATGTATCATTAATTAATCTTAGTTATAGTTTGACTTAATTAAGATTAATTAAATCGAATATTTGTGTAAGCAAGTTTAATATTATAACATCGATTTTAATGGAAGCTCAGATTATTATAATCAACAAGGATTATTAATAATTTAATTATTACCTTAGATTGTTTTAGGACTTTGACTTAAAATCAATTAAGGGTAATTAGGTGTTTCATTTGGAGTTAGGAACGGGTTAATTTGTAAAGGTGAACTATGGGTTCTATCTGTTTAAAACATACGTTCAACTGGAAATGGAAACCTCACATAGTACATTATCAATCAAATTGAAATATAAAACTTTTTATTTGAAAATAAACACTGAAAACTGAAACCTTATTGTTTAACTCAACTGTATATTTCAAATCAAAACCAATTGTGAGACTATGATGTTTTCTATATATTGTTTATGTTTGAGTGTTATGGGGTTGGTTTAGCATTGACCAGTTTAGGTTATCCCCAGAGGCTCAGGGTTGTGAATGTGATGTTATGATGATTTGTTCTCGATCTTTTCAAACCAACCAAGGTAATGTGATAGTATGCTCTATGATGGATGTATTTACTGTTTGTTATTGCTTTCCAGTTTCCTTGTGTGAAGCTGAGGTGTATGTATTTGAGATACCTAACTTAACCAATTTTGAGTCTCAATCAGTTATACTTTGATTGCTTTTCGGTCGCTTGAGAGGACTGAAGTGTTTGTTATGTTCTTGATGATGTCATGTTTTGACTTGACCATTTTGGAGTCTTCGATCAGTATTGTAATTTACTATTGGGATACTTTCTAGTTGTTTATTGGAGAACCATTGGATTTTGTGATTTATCATTGATGCCTTCAGTTGCTGATAGAGAACTGTCGTGATCATATGTTTACTATTTGATATTATCTGTTGCTCATGAAGAACTGATGTAATTTTGTGGCTTATCTTTTTATGATGTTTTTCAGTTGCTTGTATAGGACTAAGGTGATTTTATTATGATTCTTTGATTCTTGATTTCATGAGCCTAGGGTAGGTTATCTATGTGTAGTGTCGAGAAGTGGCTTGCAATGGGGATCGGGGCCCTAAGAGGCTGCCTGGAGTAACCCATTGTAAGTTGATTTAAGAAGTGAAAACATTTACACTAAATGGGAGAAAATGAACCTAACAAGATAATTGTATGTTCTCTCCCATGCCTTGAGTGCTAGTACAGACTAGGATGGGGTAGAGAGAATGCTTGGTTACGACCTTGCATTCCATAGTATGCCTCATCAGTATGAGAGGATACTAGTGGCCGCAGGGATCAGTAGGGACCCGAGATTCCTAAGGGATTGCTCGGGTAACTTCTACGTGACTTTTGCGATGACACTTTCCCGCTTGCATATTAGGTTTCCTACGTGTCTTGTGGTACCTTTGGGATTTAGATGTCGATCTTTTTAGGAACCCTTGAGTTAGCATACTTATAGGATTTCCTAGACTTAGAGAGTATTTATGATTATAGGTTTTGTTATCCTATTTGGGACTTGAGACTATCTCCTTAGCGTGGTGGGAGTGGACCATTTAGGTTCCACGCGGTCAGGTGGTAGTGCTTTTACTCTTACCATTGAGATCCGTTCCGTGGTCACCGTGGCTGGAGTTTTCGTGATTGACATTTACCTTCACTATGTTCTTGGATTATTATGATGGATGGTTAAATTTTATGATAGATATTTTATCATTATGGATGTATGGATGTATCATGTATGGGGAATAGTTTCATATATTTTTTTACTGTACTTTGTATCATGGATTTGAGGATGTTGTATCTTTATCTTTACATATGTATACTCTTTTAAGCCTTTCATACCCCGTGACTTGTACAGTGGATGATTGAGCATTCCGAATTAATTTGCCGAGAGGCATTCGGAACAAATGTATATTATGGACATGGGACTTTCTGATTATTCTTTCATATGTATGTGATAGTTGTTAGACTTAGAATTAATTAAATTTAAACGTGACTCAACGTCTTGGGATCTTTAAGAAATGTAACTTACAATGTATGTTGTCGATGATTACATGTTATTGCTTCCGCTACTATGTGTTTGATGTGTATGTTATACCTTCTTACTTCTTTTTTTAAAAAAATGTTTAGCAAACTTATTGAAACTTTAGGTTAATTCTTTTGGATCCCTTGGTGGGGCGTTACAAAAATTTTATTATTTATATGAAAGATATTATTTCTCATCATTTCACTTGGAGATATGAAAGAAAGCTCAAGGAGTAATATATATATTTCCAAGTGATCACTCTTTTTATACCAATAAATTATCATCGCTTGTATAAAGATTCTTAAATATTGATGTAAAACTCTTACACATACACCTTGCAATTCTTTCAATACTCTTGATGTGTTGTATAACTTTGATATCTTTTGATATCAAGTATTTTCGATCTTTGAGGACTTTTATTTTTTGTATACTCTATAATTATTTTGTTTAGAAGTAGCTAATAAGATCCTATTTTTTATGTTTTTATATAGAACAAGTTTCAAAATAATATTTCTTTGTTTTGTTCTTAGCCTGGGATTCTTCAAAAGACATTGACCATCCTTCCTTAAATTTCACTTTGATTCCCCCTATATGTTGATGATGGTTGTAAGGAAAATTAGGATCTTACCTAGGCTAAGGCCTATAATTCTTCTAGCATTTTTCCAATACTGACCCACTCTTCCTACAAATTTAATCTCAGTTCAATAAGAACGATAAAAACTCTCTTATTAATTTAAATATTAATAGGATTACAATAGAATTTTTTTTATTACATTATCTATATATACATATATTCAAATTATATTAGTCTATGTTGGGAGCTATAATGAGAGAAATAATTTGTTTGAGATTTTCATGAGCAATGTTTCCCTCGAAAAATCCTAATTCATAATTCATTCCCTAGCTTCCACTAGAAACCCAAGTGATCCAGTATGAACTTGTAAGACATGTATATGTAATGCAAGTGTCAACTTATTCAAATAACTTATATTCGAGGACATGTATTATAGACAACCACAAACTATAATTGTATATATATTTTTGATAACTTTACTTTATGTCAGTTCTACACTTTTTTAGTTGTGAGCCTTAAATTGTATTTCTAAATCATTTTCAAACCCTAATAAATATTATATCCTAACTTCAAACTCAAACCATAATCTAAGTTCTCAAATTGGATCTAATGTTACAATCCTAACTGAAAACTTAAACCCTTATCTATCTAGAAATGCCACCCTTTAATCTAACTCTAACTCTAACATGTAAGATTTCAAGTAATTGAAAACTCAAACCCTAATTTCTTTAACTCAAACTCTAATGTAATCCAAAACTGAATACTCAAACCCTTTTTAATCTAAATGAAATCCTAATCAAACCCTAATCTAACTCATTCAACCCTTTAAGTCAAACTTAGGTACTAATATTTAATTGGACTAAAGTTCTTAAAACTCAAATTCTCTTTAACTCTAAGTCTAACTCTCATATGTATGTAATCATATAAATTTTATTCATATGTACATGTTACAGATTATCTAGACATGTGATGTACATGTGATTACATATATCCTTTAATTTAAATAAAAAAATATTTGTATGAGACTTAGGCAAACATGTGTACATGTTATATGTATGTATTATATGTATAATTTAAAATTTTTATATAAAGTAGCTCTATCAAATGTTGTACAGATATGACTTCACACAATTAGCTTGCTCATCATCTAATTACGGCCCCTACTGTGGATCTTGCTACGGCTCTTGCTACAATTCATGCTCTGGCACCTGATGCAGTTCCTATTGTGGCACCTGATGTAGTTCCTATTATGGTTCCTTATGCAATTCATTGTACTGCTCATGGTTGGGCTCATGTTGTGACTTATGGTGGGGCTCCTATTGTGCCTCATCATAGTGCTCATCGTGGGGCTCATGT